>OZ005740.1:118583039-119084416 GCA_963930735.1 Dioctria linearis | reverse complement strand
GTACCCGTTACCTGAAACACAGCGGAAAGTCATTAACGAGCAGCTAAAAGAAATGCTAGACAGCGGGATAGTCCAGTATAGTAAAAGCCCTTGGAATTCACCTCTACTAGTTGTCCCCAAGAAAGCGGGACCTGACGGTGAAAAAAGGTGGCGCGTCGTTGTCGATTTTCGTAAATAAACGAAAAGACAATTGGAGATGCATTCCCGCTACCCCGAATCGAGGATATTCTCGACCAACTAAGTCACGCAAGGTATTTCACCACACTCGATTTGGCCAACGGCTATCACCAAGTTCTTGTCGACAAAAAAGATCGACATAAAACTGCTTTCAGCACAAGTTATGGGCACTACGAGTTCAAGCGTATGCCATCGGGCTCAAAGGAGCCCCCGCCACATTTCAACGTCTAATTTTGTGTTAACAGGCCTACAAGGCCTTGAATGTTTTGTCTGCCTAGATGACATTATCATCTATGGTAAAAATTTAAATGACCACATCGAAAAGTTGAGGAAAGTCTTCAATAAGTTGAGAGGGAACAACTTGAAGCTGCAGCCAGAGAAGTGCCAGTTTCTACGAAGAGAAGTTGTTTACCTAGGACATAAATGTTCTAGCGTAGGAGCCCTACCAGACCCAAGTAAGACGGCCTGCGTCCAAACATTTCCTGTTCCAAGAACAGTAAGGCAAGTTCAGTCATTTTTAGGACTTGCCAATTACTACAGGAAGTTCATTCCAGACTTCTCCAAAATTGTACGTCCAATAACAAATTTACTCCGAAAGGATGTAAAATTCACTTGGACAGAGAAATGCCAAGAAGCATTTCAAAGCATAAAAAAACGCCTTAATTTCTCCAGCACTTTTAATTTACCCCGATTTTTCGAAATCTTTTAATCTCACTACAGACGCAAGTAACGAGGCTCTAGGAGCTGTTCTTTCTCAAAGGGAAGTCGGAAAGGACCAGCCCATTGCCTATGCAAGCCGCACATTAAACAAAGCAGAAAGAAATTACTCTACTATAGAGAAAGAGTTATTGGCTATTGTCTGGGCTACCAAGAATTTCAGGTGTTATCTTCAAGGCCGGAAATTCACGGTCTATACTGACCATAAAACCTCTCAAAGGTGTCTTCAATGTGAAAGACCCTACTTCCCGTTTGGTGAGATTTCACCACAAATTATCTGAATTCGATTACAACATCGATATAAACCAGGGAAGTACAACACTAATGCAGATGCACTAAGTCGCATTCCTCAAGCATTAAAGGAAGACAGTTTAGGCAATACCTTAACGGTAGAAGCGCTAGTCCACCACATGATGGACTCAGATGTGGAGGAAGACGATTCCACAAATAATAAAAAGAAAAAGAAATCCGCTCATTGTTTCGTCGTGACTCGAGCTCAGAAGCAAAGGCTCAAGAGCCAGTAAATAGCTCTAGTGTTGAGACAGAAGAGCGCACGAAAGCGGAGCAAAACGAAATTCAACATACGGAGGCGGAAAAACTAAACCCAGCCTCGCTTGAGCAAAAAGTAAGTACTGGCAAGACACCCGAAGTTATCACGAGCCCTACAGAAATCCTCCATTTGGTGGCCATCAAGGTGTCATAAAAACTTACAAACGCATAAGACGCAAGTATCGGTGGAGACACATGCTTAGCGATTTAAAAAATACATTAAAAAATGCCCAAAGTGCCAGACGCTGAAAGCATCTCCACAATATAAAATGCCAATGGTTATCACGGACATCGCAGAACAACCGTTCGACAAAGTTTACCTCGATATCGTAGGTCCATTAGAAGAGACCACATCAGGTAACAAATATATCTTGACCTTCCAAGATAATTTAACAAAATTTGTCGACTGGTATACAATACCTAATGCAGAAGCAGTCACAGTAGCGCAGGTTTTTCTTTGATGAAATCGTTACGCGCTATCGCATACCCAAAAGAATACTCACCGATCAGGGAACAAATTTCCTGAGTGAATTATTCAAAAGAGTATGTAAGCTTCTAAAGGTAAAGAAGTTACAGACTTCAGCATACCACCCACAGTCTAATGGCGCACTAGAGCGTGCACATAGACACTTGATAGAATACCTGCGAACAATCGTAGATGAAAACAATACCTACGAACCGCTGCATTCGTGTACAACAATAGTGTACACGAGGGTACTAAACTTACCCCAAAGGACTGCCTATACGGCTTCAGAGCGGATATCCTATCAAATTTAAAACGGGATCCTGAACCCGTTTACAATCATGAGAGCTACTATCACATATTGAAGTACAAGCTCCAAAAATCATATGCCACGGCACGAAAGAACTTATTGGCAAGTAAACGGCGCTCCAAGGGGTACTACGATAAGACAGTACGGCCCCTAACTTTCCATGTAGGAGACACGGTCCTCATCAACAATGAAAGCAGAAAACATAAGCTTTGTCAAATCTGGGTAGGACCTTATCAGGTAATCGCAATACCAAGTGATGTGAATACCACAATCAAAATTGGTAAACGTATCGTTACGGTACATAATAATCGTTTAAAACCATATTTCGAGTAAAAATATATCGTACACAAATGAACCAGGTTTAACTTGAAATCCCTATTACAGTATCCATTAAATCTCATTTCACTACACCCCCATAAACAACGGGCACAATGCACGTACAAATATGCTTAAAGGATTGTTTTCTTCTTCTGAATTGTCCACAGAAATGGCGCTAAAATTCATCATAGTTGCCCTCTTCATCCAGTACACAACTGGAGCAATTGCTGACAAACCTTATGTACATGACCCCGCTAAATGGCTCGGGTATATTTTTCGAGGAGCTGGGAAATCTCATAGTATATCATGACACCTGGAATGTCCTCACCGAGATAGACTTGGATTAGTTAGATACCCAAACGAAGCTAGCAGAATATGCAGAGCACTTAGTGCATAAACTCTGCATAAATATAACAAACCCAGAAGACCTGTGTAACGTGCAGCAACTACACATACACGCTATAATAGACAGCGTACGAAAGCGCACGGAAACTATAAAGGAACTAGTACCAGGAAAACGCAAGGCCAGATCGCTATATGATGGAATAATGTTGAATTGTACGAGGTAACCTTATCGATTGCTTTGAAAAGGATGGTGTAGATTGTGCGTTGGGTTCCTGAGGAGTAGCCCAGTCTCCAGTGGCCTTTATGCTTGAATGAGCACTTGTGTCGTCCATTACTTTCTGTACGAACGCGGTTGGATTTAAAATCGACACTGATATGTCAGCCATTCGCTTTTCAAGTTCTTTGTACTAGGTGCGGTAAGTCAAGATGCTTTCCTTTAGGGTTTTTAAGTCCGTTTGAACTGCAACAATCGCCTCCGAGTGCGTCTTGAGCACTTTCGTAATTTCATCGAGCCTTTGAATAAGTACTTCCATTTGTTCATCCGACATTTCTCGTGTTAAAAATAAAAAAAAATGTAAAACAAAACAAAATCGTTTGAACTCAATGTTTTTAAATTTGAACTCTTAATCGGAATTCATCGAGTTTGTAATTTAATGTAACTCTTTGGGTCTACTTTCCTATATACTTATCCTGACGCTTATTTCTTTTCAGGCATGCGTTCTACTAAGAGTTCAGAAACTATCTAAATGATCAACGAAACTCATTCAATTTTTTGCCTAAGTTTGCTTACATAAGTATATGCTAGTCCCGAGAATGTTTCAAAATTCAGTGCTATTGTCTCCCTAGAATTAATAAAAAAACCAACAGCAAAATATCTGAATTTCACATGGGTTTAAACAAAACACATTTCACTTTGTCTTTTTAACCTACTTCCTTTGGTTGCGCAAATACTAGACGAAACTTTCACTTCCGTTTTTTTCCAATTTTTTTAATTTTCAGAAGTTATACATATACATATAGTTAAATCACAATTACGTAAAAGTAAGTTCATTTCATTATGTTCAATTTTTTATTCTTTTAACTCAAAGCTAATTATGAGAGAATTCACCAATATCTTGTAACAACCTAACCCTATGTATTTTCAGTAAATGTAATAAATGTTCGATATTTAAAGGTTAAATGTGTAACGTGATAGTGGTTAATGTCTCTGAGTAGAAAACAAAAATTTTACCCTTCAGTTAATTGTTTGCGCATAAAGAAAATATTTGTCTGGCCGAGCGGTATTCAGAATTTGGGTGAAAGTCAAGCGAGGATCATTGATCAATCGAACAATAGAACAGCAGCACTTTTGTTCTTGATTTTTAACTTGCTTGCTGCAGCGGTGATATTCCACCAAGTTTCGTGAAATTTTTACGGAAACGCAAATCGCGAAATGTTCATTTCATATCGAGTACGGGGGTTTGAAGGTACACGCGCGATGCTCACGTGTGTATTCCGCGGTATTCCCCAGAGATGGTAAGCAGTGTTATGTAGGAGCATGAAAGTGCAGTTTATGTGCTAACGTGCCCTGGGTTGGCTTTTTAGAACAATAACGAGGTCTAAGTACTATGTGTAATTTTAAGTTGCCGAGTGTGTACTGTGATTTGGTGTTGGTTGAAGGAGATCAGGTCCGACAAATTGTGTCTGCCTGTGTTACTATCTTTTATGTTGTGTGTACGTGTGCACTATAGTTTATGTGAAACTTCGTAACTTATCTTGGCGGAACCTCATTGCAGCGCTTATTTTATAGTTATGTCCACGTTTGTTATTAATAAAATAATTTGGAATCATTACCTTTGTGTAATGTGATGGGCGAATCTTGGAAAGATGTGGGGTGCCGCGCTGTTTCAGAGTCTCACCTCGTATATTGTTTGAGCCCAAGGTGTGTGTCACAAAACAAATTAGATTTGTACCTCCGGTTAATTGAGTAGACTCGCTCAGGTGTGAAATTGAATATGTTGCGTATTTCGTGTGGTCCTGTAATCAGAAATTTAAGGACCGTGTGGCGTTGATAAGCCGAGTATGTCTGACTAAGATTTCCCGTGCCGATGTTCCACTTCGTGTTACGCGAAATCTAAAAAAACATTCCGTGCGACTTTGCCTGTAAACACCTCTGAAACTGCACGAACAAAATACTTCAATTGAACTCGATTTTGGTGTTCAAAAGAAAAGTTTATTTTTTGTGTTCTTGCTCAGTGCGTCTTGTCTCAATCTCTTTTTAAGCGGGAATCTTCTTTTTTTTTTTTTACAAAATGGTCTCGGGATTTTACAAGTTCATTGATAAATGTACTAGAATAATTGTTAACTGTGCCATCTATTGAAAAAACTTACTTTTAATAAGAAAATTTTTAATTAAACTAATATTACTAATTTCATTTCATTTCAATAAGAAAAAATTTAAGTAAACTAATGTACAAATTTCGACTTTAGTTACAAGATTTTAATTACTAATTTGTGAAAAAAAATAAAGCAAAACTATTTCCGTCCTTGTGCTTTGTCTGTGTTTGGTGAAACTTTGTGTTCCGATTGTTTTTTTAAAGTCATGTGCTGTCATGCTGGGACTAAAAGTAAGTTAAATTGCCACAATATATATACTGTTTGCATATGGAGTTTAATATGGACTGGGCTCAAACCATGGTGTCGAGGGTGATGTCATATAAGGCATTAAGCACCTTTACTACTTAAACACACATCAAGGGGGACGAGATATGAATACAAAATATAAGGCGGCATCGGCGAAGTACAACTTGTATTTTTATAATTTATGCTCATATTATTCTACTTAATCTTGCTGGTACCAAGGAGTTATTATTGGAAGATTTAAGTCTTAAAAAAAAACAAGACGTCAACCTTTCAAATTTCTGCCGCTTGACTCTTTTGACACGTATGTTGAAAAGAAAAATGTCAAAAGAATCACAAAGAATTATAATTTAAATTATTATAAGTCATGACACATACCTATTAAAAGATATTTATCCCAGAAGAGACTATCTTCAAAACAACAAGTATACGATAAACGTCAGATGTGATGTTCCTTCCCTAAAGTTGAGGAGTCGGCAATGCAGGATTCTCGCAGGGCAGCCAATAGTATACTGCAAACTGGAGACCCATTCCACACAATCTAATACATTCGAGATCCACATTCATCTTTTTAATTTTAATTATTATTGTCAGCTAATGATAATTTAGCAAAAAAAACATTAAAACCTCTTAGTAGGTACTCGAAAACAATTTAGGAATGGCCAAATATATAGAGAATTTCTTTCGTCGTTATGCTATTATGCTTTGTATACTTGCTACGCAGAGCTGCTAAGATAAACGGACTTTTCTATTCCCACCCACGCACATCTGCTCAGATCGACGACCTTTGGTTGCTATGTGCAATTTAAAATATTTTATTGGTGCCATGCGCATTTCAGAAGCAGTATAAGTCGCAGGTCAACTTGAATCTTTCTCTTTTTGCGTTCAGCACTTAGTGTGCATACATGGGAAGCGACTTGGCTAGTGCTAGTAACTTAAAATTATTAAGAAATTTACTTTATTCTGGGAAACGAGTAGAATAAAAAGTACTAACATAATAACTTTGTCTCGGGTCTGAACTGAGATAAACTTATTTATTCCGAAGAGAGGTGCTGGTGGTAAATTGATAACTCAGCCGTTTCAGTTCATGAAAATATTTATTCAATATATTGCAGAAAAACAAATTCCAAGAAAAATTCAATAATCTTAACGTAACCTGTCTAATCTATAACTTCGTAACAATACAATTTAAAATTCAACACCCTTTCTTCAGCTCCTGAACAGATCAAACATCAACGAAATTGGAGAAGGTCAATATGCCACAGTTAGTTGATTGCAGCAGAAGCTTACCTCATAAGCAATTTGTGCACGCTGCATGTTCTACTGAAATTACAGGTAGTAAAACGCTCGACTAATTGTGAAACATGACTTGATGACATACATAGACAGGGTGTCCCGTAAGTGGTGTTATATTCAAAGGCTGGTGAGGGGAGGGGGAATCCTAACGGTTTCCGAGATAACGGGACTTAACGGTCTATCATTTTTTCCATCCTCTTCTCGATTTTGAAGTTATTGCTAAACAAAGTTAAAATTTTGCAACTTTTGCTCGTTTTTTTTTATTTAACTACTATTTTTAACAAAAAACACGTCATGGATACCAGTTTTTCATTTTGGATTTGAGAAGCTCAAAATCTTAGCTTTAAAATGATTTATCACACTCCGTACCGAAAAAAGTAACTCTTTCTGCGTTTTTTGCACCTCAATCGAAAATGACAGCCTACTTTCTGGCACTTATTGAGTTATTTCAGCCATTTCAGCTGGAGGTACTTAAGAAAAAGTGTAAAAAACACAAAATGGGTTATATTTTCGGTAAGGACTGTGATAGATTTGTCTGCACTTCAACTAGCGATGCCTTCGAAACCTGAAGACATAATCCTAATCCGAAAAGAGTTGGCAGACAAAATTGAGCGTCTTTTAAAAAATTTAAAAAAAACGGAGCTGACAGGAAAACAGAACAATACCTGCAAAACAAACTCAAGGAATTGGAAGCAATCTGGGCAGTTTTTAACGACCGTCATATAGAGCTTTCAGAATATGCAAGACCAGACCACCTATATTTCAGTGATAAGTTATACCAGGTTCCCATGCAGAATATACCACCAATCGCTAGTGCAAGTGCTTTTAAATCCACAATGACAACGGCTGGCTTGCCACCCTCAGTAGTACCAGCAGTGAGTAATATCGAAAGTATTTATACGGTCACAGCTACACCACAGAATATTGGATATATTCCTCAACTCCATACGATGCCTAGCACATCAACATCTTGGAATCTTCCGCATCAACCGACAACTGTCTTCCAAAATATGGACCAATTCAGGGCCAATAACTACTCAAAGCTTCCACCGATACATCCCTAAATTCAGTGGGATTTACAAAGACTGGAAGTCTTATATCGATATTTTCAAGAATGTCATCTACAACAACTTGCAGATAAACAATATTGAAAGACTGCAATATTTCCTGTATCACTTAGAAGGAGACACAAGAAGGGTTATAAGTCATCTGCAGTTGAGTAGCCAAAACAATGAAATTGCTCTACATTTAATAGAGGCAAGATTCAATAACGACAGAAAGATTATCACAACTATGTGAATACCATCATTGATGCCAAAAATGTAGAGTGCAGGAACCAAGAAGAAATAAGAATGCTGTACGAGCTACAAAACATACGAATGGAGTTCGATAATTGTGTGTATCGCAATGAGGAAATTAGATGCAGAAAGTCTTCGCCTGTTTGAAGATCGCCTTTTAAATCCAAGGGAAATACCCGTAGTCAGCGGTCTTCTGAGATTTCCAGAAAAGCGGCATCAGGTTTAGGAATGTATAGAGAATTCAAGACGCCCAAAGTCTGGCACTTCAAAATACGTTGAAAAGGCCTTCCACACCATATGAAGCAGCGCATGCATGATTTTCAACAAGCGCCGTAAACTCTACCATTTTGTAGAGTTCAAAAAAAGGAATGTAGGTGATAGACAAGCTTTCGTCAAGCAGAACGATATTTGCAGCAATTGTCTCGCTCATATTAAGAATGAAAAGTTCAAATCAAACAAGCTCTGTGCCGTTTGAAATAAAAGGCACCAAACGTTACTGTACAAAATCAATTAAAACTGCCCTGTCACCTCAGGCTTATCACACGTACGACAAACTCAGACCATGAGCACAAACATGACTACCAATATATGCAGTGTGGACAAGCCTCAACCACCACACCCAAAAGAAAATGCTATCAGTTGTCATACCAAAAATGTGAAAATGCCCAGCGTACTGCTACCCATAAAAATATATATGGACAGTTGGAAAGTATGAGAACATTAATCGACCCCTGTGGGGTGATTCTGATCTTTTGTCGTTCTATTTAGTCGTGAATTTTGACATATTTCATCTACTTTTTTTTCACACAGTTCATTTTGTGTCTTCACTATTATCTACCACAAAATGAAGTATAATGAATTTTCGTTGAACAAACGTCAAAAAACACGACTAAATAGAGGACAAATTAGTCAACTGCTCCCAGAGGTTGTGATAAAAATTTTACACTAGTAGATGGAAATTCTACACCTAATTAGAGCATTACAAGTGCTTAAATTCGAAACAATATTTTGAATTTGTAATGCGAAGTGTCATTTTCAGTTCATGCAAGGCTTGCTGAACTGAATAAAAACACGAAAAAATCAGTAGAAAAGTTTATTTCATTTAGTCGATTATTTTGACATTCAAGTACGACAAAAGATCAGAATCACCCTCCTGGTGTCGCTCATAACATGTCACAGGTGTCGCTTATAACAGAGAAGGCGGTTCAATTTTTAAAACTGCGTAAGGATCACATCAGAGCCACAATCTTTGGAGTTGTAAAAGCCGAGTCAGCTAGAGCCAATCACAACGTGAAATTAAGTATCCAACTTAGAGATCAAACGAATCCTTATCTTTCTGTGGATGCCCTTGTTTCGCTTAAATTGAACTCGCTGCTAAACGAGGCACCTGCTGCAGGTATAAATATGAAAAAAATCAAAAATATGAATTTCGCTATTGTTGGGCGCAGATATCTATGCCAACGTTATAACTGACGGTTTCAAGAAGACAAAGACTTCTGCCCACAATACTAAATTTGGGTGGATAGCTTTTGGAAGTGTCCCAAACAGCAACAGCGAAATGCTGGAACTAGCGAGCTTTCTATCACTCGCAGAAATAGAAGAAAGTTTGGAAAAATTTTGCGACATTGACAAAAGCCACCGTAAACTTGGAACAAGACAACCACTGTGAAGATTATTTAAAACGTAATAACAGATGAAATGCCGCAAGAAGACATGTATATAGTCATTCTACTTTGAAGCAAGAACCGGGGGAACTAGGCGATTCTAGGTACATGGCAATAGCCCGACTACGGTAAATAGAAAAAAGACTAGAAAGGGAGCCAGAAAAAATATCTTGCAATAGGGCACATGAGTCCTGCTAAGCCGTATGCAGGAAAACAGTCTGACTTCTATTATCTACATTATCACGCCGTATTTAAAAACGACAGCTCCACAACTAAGGTACGATACATCGTGCAGGTCAAAATCCGGACTAAGCGGCAATTGTTTACTTCACTGCGGCCATAAAATTCAGCAAGATCTTACCAAGATCATTTTAAGATGGAGAAAACACTGCTATGTCTAAAAGCTGACATCGAGAAGATGTTCCTACAGATCAACATAAAAGAGTCAGATAGAAATTATCAAAGGATATTGTGGCGGCAACATCCAACAGAACCCATTCATGCGTTCAAATTAAATACAGTTACCTATGGTACAAATTCTGCTACATATCTTGCAGTAGGAACCTTGAAGAAATTAGCTGAAGATGAAGGAAGCAACTATCCAAGAGCAAAAGAAATACTTTCTACTGATTTCTACTTGGATGATACGCATACAGGTGCCGATACAAAATCAGATGCTCTACAAATACAAGAACAGACAACTGTTATGCTAGGCGCTGGTGGTTTCAATCTGCGGAAATGGACGGCTAACGATAATGGACATCCCAGAAGTATACCAGAGGAAATAATAGAGCAAGGGTTAATGGAGATTAAGGAACACGATACAAGCAAAACCTTAGAAATTCATTGGCATCTAAGACGTGATGAATTCCGATTTAAATTAAAAATGTATGGAGGAAGCAACAGCATAACAAAACGAACACTACTATCAAAAATTGCTTCCAATTTTGATCCTCTGGGCTGGCCCGCTCCCGTAACCATAACAGGAAAGCTGATAATGCAAGGAACAAACAGACTAGGACAAACAGGCACCCTTAGAAGTAATGAAGGCCTGGCAGGGGCTTGAAAAAAGCTGGGTGAACTGGAGAATATCACGATTCCTCGATGAATAAACTATCGTCGAAACAATGAAATCCAGCTTCACGGGTTTTGTGATGCTTCTGGAAAGGGTTGCGCTGCTGTTGTGTATGCTCGTACTACGTACTGTCATGGGAAAACTCACATCACAATGCCCACAGCCAAAACTAAGGTAGTTCCCTTAAAGCAAAAGATCTCTCTCCAACGGTTAGAGCTCTTTGGTGCCTCACTATTAGCAAAGCTAATTAGAGCGGCAATTAAAACCTTGGACCTGCAACCATCGGAAATATTTGCATGGTGTGATTCTCAAATTTCGTTAGTTTGGATAGCCAAGAATCCAACAATATGGCATACATACGTTGCCAATAGGGTAGCCGAAATACATGCCCATTTTCCCAAGAATATTTGGAGGCATCTTCCGTCTCGCGATAATCCCGCAGATGCAGCAATAAAGGAATCAGTCTGAAGAAATTAGCCACTCACAATATTTGGTGGAGAGGACTGTAGTGGCCCGCAAATAACATCTCCTATGCCAAATCAAGTATATCATATAAACGTAGCATAAAAACAATAATGCCAAGACGGCAGTCTAAAAGACAAGAAAGAGGGTACGACGGCATTAGGAGAAACGAAAGTTGTCGCCCACTTCATTCGCTTCGAAGTCTTGACTAGATATGACACACAAGTGTCATCAGGTAGAATCAGACAAGCAGGAAGAAAGAGTTTTGTTTTACAAGGTGAGTTTCTAATAATATAATGTACGAACTGGAATAAATAGAAGTTTTGAAGTGCAACAGTGGTTTTTAATAACTTATCCTGTGCCCCGAGACATCCTAAGGAGACCATGAGGCCCACAAAATGGTGACCCCGACGCTGCTCGAACAACAATATCTTAAAAATATTTACGATAAAAAAAATAATAACGAAGGGCGTAGCATATTCACAATTAAATAATTCGGCATTACAACAGGATTAAGTTAACAAAAAGTACAAGTAAACCACGCACATACAGCACATGAGAAGGAATATCAACACAAATTAATAAAGCAAAAAAAAAAACAGCGAAATTTCAACAAAAAAACACTCAAGCAAAAAACATCATAACCATCATCTAAAAAAAAACCAGCGGATGCTAAAGTATAGTGTAGTTAACATCGGATCGAAAGACCAAAAGGAGAAATCGAATCATCATCACGCTATCATCATCAATGCATTCCGGCTAATCAATAAACCCTATCAGCGGTTAACAAAAGCACGATGGACACAGAACGCAGCAAATATGGAATTATCTTCAATTTTATTATTATAATAATATTAACAGAATATTGTTTTCTCAAAATCATTCATACATATGAAAATTGCAAAAGTGATACCATGCGGGAGATGCATCTGATTCTACAACATTAACAACATTTCGGATTACGAAATACAAAGAAGAAACAGATAAAAATCAAACCATATTATAAGACTAAAGTAAAAGTGTATGTCGTGAGTAATTTGTTCTTCTTTAAAAATTAACAACATTACAATTTTCGATTTAATACATAGAAATTTAAAATTATTTCAATTCTTAAATCAGCATGAAGCTTAGCAAAAAAGTACTAACAAAATAATTTTTTTTACATATATACGGGTGAAACAAACTATAAACTACTTGCAATTTTCTCCTATATATATATATATTAAATAAATTATTTAGGCTTACAGGGAGAATCACATAGTGCTTAAGGGTTCCTCTAATAATAAAAAAAAAAAAAAATTCTTGTTTAGGTAGTTGACTTCGCGAACTCAAAAAAGATAGGTATACAGAAACAATCCATACTATAATTTAGGAAAATATATGTGAATAGATATATCCGCAAACTCTCATTAGTGACAAATAAAATAACAGTAATTTCATGTCTGGCAATTTTTTTCACATCTGAACAAACTGTTTGGGTGTCCTGATTGAAAGCATTTGCCTCCCGTTTCCCTCTTGCTGAATATTATTCTCTGCTAAAATTTTTTTTAAACAAATTGCGGTGTAGTGGTCAGATGTTCTACAAAATAATCAGTATATAACTTTTGCTTCGGATTGCACCTCTACCGAACTGTTAGTTAGTGCCTCAGCAAACCAGACTTGTTGCCTTTTGCATCCAGTTGCGTCATGTCCATATATCCGGCACTTTGCGCCGTAAGGCGTCTGTTTCCTTTCTCTACATTACTTAGCAAAATGTCCCCATTGTCCGTACTGAAAGCACTGAATAGGTCTTGGTTGCTTTGTTGGACTAGGGGAACCCCTGTGCATTCCCGTAATGCTGGCCTCAATTGCGCTCCCGTCCCTTTAGGTTCCTCCTTGCTGAACCAACCCGCACCCCAGCTGCTTGCTGCCATTCCTCTGTTCTCTTCCTTCGTATAATTCCGCAGCCCTGGTTCCTTAATTTTCCTAGCATCCATCTCAAAGTAGTCTGCCTCCTTACGTGCTTCATCCAGAGATCGATATTTGCGTCCCGTCAAATATAGCTGAGTTGTCTGCTGCATAATACCTGCCTTGAACGTTGCCACCGCTATGCCTCACGTTCAGCTATCAATCCCCCATCTTTGCCTGGATACTTAGCGGAAACTGCCGCCTGGATTCGACACAGTAGCTCCTTAGGTCTATCAGCATAGTCTTTTATGTCGTCACCGGGCCTCTGTACACATGCTATCATTTCAGCTCGCAGCTCACAGTACGATTTTTTTGGCATCTAGGCAGTTTGAATAGTCTGCTGCAACACTTCAAAATCCTTCGGCTCCTCTGAACTTACTAGATAATATGCGTCATCTAACAACCGATACCTTACACTCTTCATGAAGATTGGCTGTTCCTCGGCCTTTAAATGATCGTAAAGATCTTTGCAGCAGCTCAAGAAACGGTGAACTTCCTTTAACAATTTTGGCGTTCTTTCTCCAGAAAACGTTGGTATATATCTGGACACCAAGTCTATGACTTTATCATAAACATAGACCATGGTTTTCCTTGCTAGTTTTTCTGAATTTCTCGTGTTATCTTTTGGCACTTGGTCTTCACTCGTCTTTGCTAAGGTCTGCTTTTTAGCTTTCAAAATTTCTTCTTGCCTTGAAGTACTTACTCCTCCTTCTCGCTGCCATTCGTGGAATATTAATTTCTAGGGTGACACTTCTTAAAAGTCCCTCGAACTTGACCCTCCTCTTGTGGTAATGGCGCGACTCCTAATTCTTGCTCTAGTTCGGTGGCAGTCTTTTCTGCCTCCTCCAATTACCTTTCTAAAGACTTTATAGTTGGTTTTAAAGCCCCGTTTCCCTGTTTGCACTCATCCAAAGCTTGATCTGTTTCTTGCTCAATTCTAGCAATAACTTCAAAGGTAGACGTTATCACCAAATCTAACGTTTCCCCCTTGGTGCTTTTCACTGCAGCCTCATTTATTTCTTCCAAAAACTTATTAACGTCCTCACTCGGCAATGGTTTCTTCAATTCATCCGTTAGATATTTTTCTAGATACCGCCAATCATGTTCGTACCGTTGTAATTTCAACTGGCTCTCCTTCAATTCCTGTGTTCTGGTTTCCAATTCCTTTTCCTGATCCTTAACTCGTAACAATTCTTCCCTCGTTAGAACGTTACTTCTTCCCACTGACATCTATAGTCTGTACCTAATTTACCCTTCACTCTCAAACAGTTCTCCTAGACTGCAACTAATTGCTTAAGAACCCTAAATTGAAAAGCTTGAATTTTCGACGGAGTTTCAACAATGCTCTTTCCTAATAATCAATATTTCCGAACCCTCTTCCATGTTTAACGCCCGAATACCCGCGATTGTATTACCACCATAAATTTTTTACCTAGCATTTGAAAACTTTCCAATGACCAAAAATAAAACCCTTAATACGCCGTACATTCCAAAAAATTAGAATTTACTTACTTAATCTACTGAACTACTACAACTACACCATTTACATACCACACTATCACACTATACATTAAATGAAACTCAGACCACCTAACCAAAAAGAATTTCACTCAACAACAATCTAATGCTATACCACAATCACAACAATTTATTCCCCCTTTTCTTTTTCTCCCATAACTCTAACCTGAAAAGAAAATTAGCTTAAGATTGGAGCAGCTAAAAAAGCGTTAACTCCCACAATTCACAAAAATTGAGCAGATAAAAAAAGCTTTACTCCCACACTTCGCGTAATTCAATTATTAACTTTATTGAACGCTTAAATTAGTTTTATTACAAGAATAACAGTTACTCGCGATCGAACTGAATTTAAAACTAATTAATTGGACACCGAACCGTTATCTGCAAATAAAATCCAACTTCTAACTGAGCAACCTGATACACCGAATCGACCATGCTCACCTCCATTCAACCAGGCGGAAGCGACTGTGACCAGCGCAATACTTTGCAATCTTAATTACAAAGTATTACGTTAATCACTGCCGACAGCGGGAGCCCCCAATACTGCATGTAAACAAACAGTGAGCCCAGCTGAGCATTTCATTATGCGAAGTGAATTACTTAACGATTCCTCAATGCCCAGTTATATACAGCAGTGGATGCGACAGTTTTTAAGTAAACAATTCGCAATCGCCAGGCATTTTACTGTGCGAAGTAAAATGCTTAGTTATTGCAAATCATTTAATTACCTGTACACCTGCTGCTAGCTCGAGTCGTGATGTCACAATTTCACCAATTGAATATTGGGTCACAACAAAGTAACTTCCTACTATTTCCGTCATTTGACCCCTTTGGTCTTTTCAATAAAATGTATTGGCCTACTTCTTAAGTACGGCCGGGACATCTTTTTCGGTCATAATAAAACTTCTGCAACGTTTGCTGTTTTTTATTTCTGATGCTGCTTGAGCTCTTTGCTCCTGTACATTCTTTTGAACTAGTTCACAAACTTCATTTGACAAGAAAGAGTCGTTACCACTGCAAAGTGTATAACCCAACAGCATATCGTAAGGGGACTTTACCGTGGTTACGTTAATCATAATATTTAGACCCCATCGTATGGAGCTTATATTTTTGTCCCAATGTCGCTCATCCTCATTGGATGCCGCTAGGGACCTCAAATTTTGTCCGGTTGTACCTTGCCCGTTTGCTCTAGGAGTGGCTGATGCGTTCAGGTCTCTTTTGATTCCCAGATTTTTACAATACTCGTGAAACAGCTTCCTCTGTCGCAAACCATTCTATTGGGTACTCTGAACAACTCAAATATTTCATTGATCATTTTACAACAGGTCCCACTTTTGTGTATGCTACTACTTTTAAGAATACAAACTTCGTGAATCCGTCTATCACTAAAAGTAGATGTGCATTTCCCCTTGTACTATTCACAAAGGGGCCCAAATGATCAGTATGCAGCGTGTGCATTGGAACGTAAATGTTTTCGATGACATTAAGATAGTCCGGAGATTTTCCCGTAGGCACCTTGTTGTATAAGCATGCCAAGCAACGGCTGATGTAATTCTTAACATATTTTCGCATAGAACTAAACCAGTATTTCTTCAATATGTGTTCTATTGTTTTTTCCGCTGAAAAATGACCGGCATTGTCATGATGGCACATAACCACCTCTTTTCTTGAAGCTTTAGGTACCACCCATTTTTTGCACTCTCGGTGTTTCTGTAGAGTCTGTGGTTCTTAATCGTACATTCTTTATGTATTTTCTTTTCCTGCTCATTTTCCAGTTTTCTGCTCAGTAGTGCAATTAAATTTTTGCAATTGTCCTCCTTTAATTGAGCTACTAATACCCAATCATCTTTTGTGATGTCTATTGTCAAATTTCTTACAATGTCTTCAACAGTAGGGTTTCGACTGAGGGCGTGAACGTGTGACATCTTTGTTCCTGCTCGATATTCAATTCTAAAATCATATTCTTGTACAGCTAGCCACCCTTGGTATCACATCTAGCTTGGTCCATGTGGACCTTACAGCTCTGCAATCTGTGATGATCTTGAAGTCTATTCCAACTAAGTAAGTCCTAAAATGCTTCAGTGATGCGACTACTGCCAGCGTGTCCAACTCATAAGAATAATAATTTTATCCTTCTCTTGTAGTCATCCTGCTGTAATATTAAACAGGTTTCAGTCGCCCATCAGTCTATTCCTGTAGCAGTACACCTGCTATCCCTACTTTGGAGGCATCTGTGTGCAACTCTGTCTTAGATTTGTGATCATATAGGGCAAGTAATGGGCTTTCAGATAATTTCGTTCTTAATAAGTTGAAAGCATCTTTTTGTTCCGTACATCATATAAATTTATTATCTTTCCTCAATAAATTTGACAACGGTTTAGCGATCGATGCAAATTTACATATAAATTTTCGGAAATAACTTGCTAGTCCAAGAAACTGGCGTACCTGGTGTAAACCAAGTGGTGAAGGAAAGTGAGATACAGCGTAGATTTTTCTGTTCCCTGGCTGTATACCTCCAGAGCTAATTTCATATCCTAAGTACTCTATTTCTCTTTCCAAAAATAAATATTTCCCTAATTTTAGTGGCAAGTTTGCTCTACTAAAACATTCCAAAACGCTCTCCAGAGCGTGAGCATGATTAATGTCCATAAAGGATATAAAAATATCGTCCATATATGCGATAGCAGTGGTAAATCTAAGATTCCCTACACAAATCTGATCGGCTAGTATTGGACTAAACAAATGTATAAAGCAGGTCGACTTGCCTGGTATAATGTACCTGCGTGCGGTTCTCATGGGGATTGATTCCTGTTGTGCTAATATCGGAACAATTTCTTTGCCAAAGCTGAGGTAATTTTCCCGCAGGTTGATGGAGCATCGAAGTCTAGCGAGGAAATTCATACCAATGATACCGTCCTGGAATATGTTTGCTACATAAAATGTGTGTTGGTCGTGAAGTTGCTGCTAGAGATCGACAAGTCTACAATGCCGTCTATTGGGTTAGTCTCCCCAGTGACGTCTTTGAGGTATGTTAAACACGGTGGAATGAGGGGTTGGCACGGAAGACGGTTTATGAGCGGACTGTGAATAATTGAGTGTGTAGCCCCCATGTCCACTATCAGCTTACAATGAATCCCTTCTACTTCCCCTTTAATTCGGATGCTACTGCACATCATCCCTTGGCTTACTGTGATTAGCGGCGGTAACATTAAAATTGAAGTAGATGAAAACGTCGTGATATTTTCATTCTCTGGCGACGCAAACTTTTCTTGCAACGTCTTGATCTCTCGTTCACTTGGCATATTGCTGCTAGTTGTGTTAGGTGTTTGGTAAGTGTTCGGTATGTCGTGGTTAACCTTACTCAACTTCGGGAGGTCCGGGTGGTACACTGGTTAGCCTCAAATCTGATGGCCATTTCAACAGCTTCTTGAAGTTTGCGCGGATTGAAGTTACGAACCATTTGCTGGATTTCCACGTCCCATATTCCTTCTAGAAAATGCTCTAAAGAAATTTTGTCCATTGCGCTTTCGGGGCATTCTGCAAACTTTAAGTGCGTTAGACTCTGCAAATCTGAAGCGAAATCTGCAAAATTCTCCCCACTCTTTTGAATCCTCACGTGCAAGTGTACAGGTTTTATAACTTGTAAGCGCTCAACCCCAAATCTACTTGAGAGTGTGCTAGCAGCCCTAGTAAAATTTCTTCGCGTTTCGAAAGTCATCTTTTGATAAAATGATAACGCGGTTCGTCGTAGGGAAGCAGCTAGGTAGATTTAATTTACATTTCTCATCCCAATTGTTGGTTGCTGCCACAGCCTCAAAGTGCAACTCATAGCTGTCCCACGATATGCTCCCATCGTACTCAGTGGGCTTTAAAGCGGGTTTCTGTATTATACTGTCGCGTGCGGTCGGATGAAATATTCAGGTGAGGTTCCTGACTCTGCTATATTATAATTCACTTGCGCAGGCGCCCTGATGCCCTGACTATTTGTTTGGAACTATGGACAGCAATAACGAGAAAGAAATCTACAGCAGGTTAGAAGAACTTGAATCGAATACACAAGCCCTAGCCGAGCTAGAGAAACAACAAAACTACCTAGGAAAAGATTCAAAAACCGCTGGCTATGTTAATAGACAGACAACAAAAAATAGCACACCAGATAAACGATCTCCACCATGTGGCCGATGATTTAACTAGGAGGCAACTGAGACAAGAGATTATATCAAGCTTTTTGCTCCAAATCATCGAAGTTGAATATCCACATCAAGCCCACCTGCATATAATAATGGCTAGTAAAACCAATCATATTCATCCACTCCTAATGTCTCCCAAAAATCTGTTGGAGATATACCGCAAGATGGCCTCGAATTGCCCAAATGCCCAAAATTGTCTATCTGTCCTATATCAGACAGCAGGAGCTCAGCCGCTCCTTATGCAGAATAAATTGGTGGTGAGAATTACTCGCCCAATTTTTAATCTGCCAAAAATGAGGCTACAACAGATTCAATGCTATCCTGTATCCAAGTCAGCAAATTACTCATTAATTCCAGACCCTGGTTATTCATACATAGCCAATAGTGAAAAAACTCAGGAATTTCTCTTATTAAGAGGCGATGACATGAAAAGTTTCAAAAAAATAACAAGTAATTTGGAAGAAAACACGAATGTAGGCCGGCTGAACACACCTATAATCAAAGCGGCAACGTCCAACGAATTTGCCATTAAATTGCTATACAACCCTTTAAATGAAGTGCCCAAATGCAAGACCAGAGTACAAATCCCACAAAAAGATATGCTGAGCAAATTAAGTAAGCCCAATACGTGGCTATTTTCTTTTATCACCTCCACGGTGCTACACATCACATGTCCAGATCACTTTGTAATCTCGAAACTGAAAGGACAAGGGATATTAGAGATAACGCAACCATGTGAAGTTCAAATAGGTGACAAAGTGCTTAAATACGAAGGTCAGAGTAAATTTCCACTAAAAATTATCCAGCCGAATCAGTTTCCTGAGCTCAACCACTCTCTACTCAAAGTAAGCCTGACTGAAATTTTACAAGGAACTCAAAACCACAGTCTGGGAAAAATCGAAATCTTAACGGGAGACGATATCCATAAATTAATTTATACCGACACCCATGCGCTTGAAGATATCCAAAATAAAACAAATAAATACCAGGAAAAGGTATCGAGTAAAAACTCCCATATCCTGTCCACAACTTCTCTATCATTTACGAGCCTACTAGTTCTGGCCATAATGATAGCTGTGGCAGTAAAATATCTTAACTCTGTTGTCATCAAGATGAGACAACAGAGAAAACAGCCACAAGGTAACCCCGAATTTTCATCAGAGGGCATTCCTTTAGAAGAGCGAACTCCTGCTCCCCAACCCAGTTTAAGGCGAGCCAGAAGCCTCTCCAAAGCAAAATCAGTCCAAATCGTTTAAAAAAAAAATGGAACACGCACACTGTCGATATGGACAACCAATCAACCTAATTAAGGACATAAAAGGCAAAAGACGATACGTACATAGAAACGAAAATGTACCAAAACAAAAAGTAAAAGGTATGAAACAAAATGTATTGCAGGCAGCAAGGCCTAAATAAACACATTGTAAACATATATATAAAAATAAAGCAAAGTTTTAAATAAACCCAAAATAGAGTAGAAATAAAATTGAAATTGAAGGTGGACGTAAATGAACAAAAATAGAAATAACAATAGATAGAATAGTTAAAAAATTAATTAAAACCTAATTATAAATAGGAAGTTTATAAGCTAACAGCTTTAAAAGGAAATGCTTTAGAGTTAGTTACAGTAGAAGATAAAGAAGTAACGTAAGACGAAGACATTCACCAGGCTACTAATAAAGAAAAAAAAATGTTTTTAATAACACTTATAATTAGAGAAAAACTAATAAATAATAATTATTGTTAAGATAACAAATCTAACCTAGCCAATAGAATAAAAGTTATATTAAACAAAATAATTTTGTAAAGCCTAGCCGAACCGACCGAGAACTGATCCGCCAAAATAGCACCCACAATAACTTCCCCTGAGAATTATTCCTCTTCAAAGAATAATTCTCTTTTTCTCAGGGGGAAGGATTGTTACATACGTAAATTATACTTGCCAAAAAAAAAAAGCCTAAAACAAATACCTAATAATAAATAAATCAAATTTAAAAAATATTAAAATATTTCATCCATAAAATTTTCACATAAGCTAACCATGCCTAAAACATGGTTAGCTTAACTATTCAATCAGTGAAGAAAATTGCGTCAGCAATTGCGTCAGCAATTTTCTTCACATTCCATAGAGTTGAAACAAAATTATTCCCATGGCAAATTTTGCCTTCAGCAAAATTCGCCAGTAGAAATATTTAATTTGAAAAATAAAAATAAAAGACAAATCGTACCTTCAGTACGATTTGTCGTGAAAATTGCAATATGTATGTACGAACGTACATACATATCACAAAAAGCTTTCGCGATAAGAAGAGCGCGCCGCGAAAATACATTGTATGTATACGCGCGCGGCATCGTGACGGTGGCTGATGTTTATAAAAGCATCAAATTTCAAGCCTCCGTCCAACGAAAAATATTCTGGACTTGTTTAATCAAGTCCAGAATAAATGAAAATTTTCTCAGGGTGAAAATGCAACTATGCATTTTCTACCCTGAACGAAGGCTCTTGATCGCGACAAAAGTGATCAAGAGCCGAGTTGGATTTTTGCACTTGGTTCGGCGCGGTCTCGGTTGTGGTGAGAAGAAAAAAAGTTTAAGTATCAAAAATATTATAAAGTAATAAGCGATTAAACGAAAACAGTAGAAATAGAAAAAGTGATTGCATCCGAATATTGTTAAACTACCAGAATTGTGGTAAAAAGAAAAAGGAAAAAGTGTTAGTATCCGAATATTGTAAAACTACCAGAATTGTGGTAAAAAGTAAAAGGAAAAGGTTTAAGAGAAGAAGTTTTAAAAAAAAAATTATTACAAATAAAGAATTAAAAAAAAAAAAAATAAGTTGTGTTGTGAATCTACCTTTTTGTGAAACGAGTCTCCAATTGGAGAGCAGTGCAACCAAGTTAAAAAGATGAGCGTTCGACAAAATATATATAACAAAGAAGATGATCAAGAAAATACGGCATTCACTACGGGCAGCGGATTATCGGAGCTTTCTATGATGCCGTTTGGCCTTACTAACGCCCCTGCTACTTTCCAGAGGTTGATGGAATTAGTGCTTCACGGAATTCCTCCTCAAGCCTGCCCTGTTTACCTGGACGCCGTAGTAATACACGGATCATCGCTTCATGATATGGTCTCAAATCTGCGCTTAGTATTTGCACGATTGAGAGTGGCAAATTTAAAAATATCTCGGAAAAAGTGTCAACTACGCCAGCCAGAGGTTAAGTCTCTAGGGCACGTTGCTAGTGCAGAAGAAGTGTCCACAGATCCGGAAAAGACGGCTGCAGTCCGTAACTGCGCTTTCCCTAAGAACAAGACAGATATACAATCGTTCTTAGGTCTCTGCGCGTACTACTGCCGATTTGTAGAGAATTTTTCGGTCATAGCCAAGCCACTTAGGGAGTTAACTGAGAAGGGACGCAAGTTTACTTGGTCTACCGCTTGTGATGAGGCATTCAAAAACCCTATGGAACAAATTAATAACTGCCCCGATACTTTCGCCACCTGATGAGAAGTATCCATTTATTATCGATACGAATGCAAGTCAACACGCCTGAGATGCCGTGCTATCGCAAAAAAGGATGGACTCGAGTATGTAGTCGAATATTATAGCAAGACATTCAGTCGTGCAGAGAGAAACTATTGTGTAACCAGAAAGGAGTTGGTTGCAATTGTAAAGGCTTGCGCTCATTTCCAACCATATTTATTGGGTAGAAAATCTTATATCCCAACCGACCACATGTCCTTGCGTTGATTGATAAACTTTAGATCGCCAGAAGGACAAGTATCCCGCTGGATAGAGCGCATGCAAGCATAAAACTATTACATTGCTCACCGACCTTGACATAAATATCAAAACGCCGATGCTCACACTCGCCGCCCATGTGTGACTTCGAATTGTATTTATTGCCAAAGAGTGGACGAAATAGACCCAATCATCACACGTACGGTCACAGCTCAAGAAGATCTGGCAGAGAAACCAGAAAGCGACTCTACATTGCGATATGTCAGAACTTGGTTATGGGCTGGGCAACGTCCTGAGAAAGACCTAATCAAAGACTTAAGCCCAGAAGTTAAAGCCAATTGCTCCATATGGTCGATGCTGGGTTTTGAGGATAATATCGCCATTAGAAATTTCACCTACGGAAAAGAGATAACCACACAGATACTAGTGCCCAGGTCGTTGCGAAAACTAGTACTGAATCAAGTGCACGTCTCTCCTACTGGTGGACATTTCGGGGTTGATAAAACTCTGGGTAAGTTGAAACAACGCTATTACTGGATAGGATGCAGTACGGAAGTAAAGGACTGGATTAAAGGATGCTCTCAGTGTCAACGAAGGAAAGGAGCTCTACCAAGAACGAAAGCGCCGTTACAAATCTGAAATGTAGTGGCTCCATTCGAAATGGTAGCAGTAGACATTCTGGGACCACTTCCGAGAACTGAATAATCGATACTTGTTCGTGTGCATGGGCTACTTCACAAAATGGCCCGAAGCAGTCCCTGTGCAAGACCAAACAGCAGAAACAGTAGCCGACGCGCTAATCACCACCATTTTCAGCCCTTATGGAGCACCTTTGCAACTGCATTCCGACCAGGGTCGAAACTTTGAAAGTGGTGCAGTATTTCATGAAATACTCCAACGATTTCGAATCGAAAAAAACGCGCACTACAGCTTTACACCTACAGTCCGATGGCCTTGTTGAACACTTCAATCGAACTATTATCGACTACCTGGCCAAATTCCTAGATGGTCATCAACGTAATTGGGATGAGTATGTGCCTTTCTTGATGCTATCTAATAGAGCCAATGTCCAAGATAGCACGAAGCAGACTCCAGCGCACCTTTTTTTTGCACAGAATTGCGATTGCCAGTCGAAATGATCATGGGAAACCCTCCAATAAACGAATATTTAGACGACTTAAATTATTTCTTTATAAATTACCCTTTTCAGGTAATTTAGGTATACAACAATCCTTCGCCCTGCGAAAAAGGGAATTATTCTTTGAAGAGAAATAATACTCAGGCATAGTTGTTGTTGAGGCTATTTCGGTGATTCGGCTATTTGTTGGTTTGGCACAGGTTTTCGGTTTTTACATATTATCTTAATTTAAAAAATAATTTGTTTTTTGTTGTTATCGTAAATATCAATTTCTATTCTATTCTTTTTCTTTATTACCTTATAAATTTCTACTATTTTTGTTTAAGTATATTTTTTGTTTTTGTGTTAAACTTGTATATGTATTACGTCCTATTCTAAATATAGTGGTTATTTAGTCTCTATGCTAGGTTAGAATTATTGTTTTTATTTTTTTTTATTACTTTTACTTGTAATTTTACCATTTTTTTATTTATTAATTACTTATTATTACCAATAGTGGCTGACGTTATTTATCTCTTCTTCCTATTTATTCCGGTTTATTCGAACTGGTTACATTTATTTTTGCTAGGAATGTTAGTGTAAGTGACGGTAACTGTGGTGACCTTTTGAAGTAGTAAAAGTAGTCTGCAACTTCTTTACCTTTAGCAGCTAGCACACCTTCTTGAAATTTGTTCCCTGATCGGTGATTATTCCCTTTGGAGTGCGATAGCCCGTGAAAATGTCATTGAAGAAAATTTGCGCTACTATTACTGGTTCTCCGTTAAGTATGACATACCAATTGACGAATTTGGTAAGCTTATCTTGAAAAGTCAATATGAAATTTTATATGACGTGGTCTCTTATAGTGGACCTACCATATTAAGGTAAATGATGGTTTCATGTTTTGGTACTTAGGGCATTTCTTTATGTACTTTTCTTATATCGATAAACATGTGTCTTCACCAATACTTGCGTCTAATTTTTTTATAAGCCTTTAGGAATGTTTAAATTTCCTTGGGGCTCATGATTTTATTCAAGCGTAGCAGAGTGTTGTGTTTTAGCAACTGGCGTTTGAATATCTTTATCTTCCGCTGCCGTGGGCTCAATGATCTCAGTATTTGGGCTAATATTAACCTATTGGGCTTGCTCTTTCTGAGCTCTAGTCATGGCGAAGCAATGAGCGGGTTTCTTTGTATTTCTTTTGTTCTGTGAGATTATTTTCCTCCACGACTGGGTGCACTTGGGCTTGTACCGCTAAGGTGTCGCCTAATCTGTCATCGTAATATCTGAGGAATCTGGCTTAGTGCATCCGCATTAGTATTTTACTTTCCTGGTTTATATTCAATTTTATATTCGAATTCCGAAAATTTGTGGTGAAATCTCACCAATCGGGAAGTCGGGTCTTTTTACATTAAAGACACCTTTGAGAGGCTTATGGTCCGTGTAGACTGTGAATTTTCTGCCTTGAAGGTAGCATCAGAAATTTCTAGTTGCCCAGACTATAGCCAATAACTCCTTTTCAACAGTGGAGTAATTTTCCCGGCTTTATTCAGCGTTCGGCTTGCATAGGGTGGTCGTTTCCCACTTCTCCTTGGAAAAGTACAGCTTCTAAAGCCTCATTACTGGCGTCTGTTAAATCCCAATGTGGGCTTAGCATAAAAAGGGGCAGGTTCCAGTTTAAGAAATGGTAAGACAACTGGTTTTCAAAATAACAAAAATTCAGGAATTCATTTATTCACAAAGTAATTCTTTAAAATTCTATTTAATTCTATTTAAAATTCACTTCTTGACGACTAAAAAATTACCTCTATATAACTCAATTTTTATTTGTGCCTTAAAAATATTTTAAATAGATTTTAATTATTTGGGCCTCCACTGGTGGTTTTTATTTGTTAATCTGTAATTGAAAAAAAAAAATATGGTTATTACTAAGAAACCAAAAAAAATGGTAGGGTTATGTGGATCGAGTGGGCATATAAGTGCTCATAGGAAAGTGCTGGCGTCAATACTCCCAATATAGGATGTTGCAAAATTTAATATTTTTGATAAAATCATCACTTTTTAATAAAATTGCTAGTAAAATGTAATTCATAAATAGTTTCCGTAGATCTTCTTTGTCGACTTCGACTTGGTGATAACCGTTGGCCAAATCGACAGTGGTAAAATACCTGGCATGACCTAGTTGCTCGAGAATATCCTCGATTCGGGGTAGCGGAAATACGTCGCCAATTATCTTTTCGTTTAATTTATGAAAATTGGCCATGACACGCCACCTTTTTCACCATCGGTTCCCGCTTTTTTGGGGACAATAAATAAGGGTGCATTCCAAGGGATCTTGCTAGTTTGGACTATTCCTTTATCTAGAATTTCTCGCAATTGCTCATTTCTTACTTGTCTCTGGGTTTCTGGTAATCTGTAGGACTTTTGGCTTATGGGCTTATGGGATATTATGAGTAATACCATTTGTATATTTTAGCTTTTCACCTTTAAGATGGAAGAAATCGTTGTACTCATAACAGTGTTCGGATATCGAAACTTTTTCTTCCGCGTTTAAAGTTTCATCTAGGTTGACCTATTGGTCTAACCTGGTGAGTCGCGGGCTATTTTCCGGATCGTCATGATCAGGAAACAAGTATCTTACGTGTCGTAAGTTCGTTTTGTTTCCCGAAAAGCTTATTGTAGTTGTAGCTTGTTTAACCATTTTGGCCTTATCTTTACTTAAACCTATTTGATTAAATGGCAGGGTATGTGCTTCCTGCTATTTCGTTTTTGGAGTACCTCATTTTGTGAGTACCTCACATTGGTCGCAGTACTCGCACGCATTTATGTTACGTCTTATGGGCCGTGAAAATGGGGTTTTCTTTATACTATTTGACGGTGGAGCCAACTTTGCCTTCAATGGGGTATTACGGATCTCGCATCCATCTTAATAGGGCTCTTGGATCGCGTTCGATTCATATAACTAGTTTTACTGGGTGGTGTATTCGACGTGGTCTTTGTATAGGTTTTACTGAGCTCGCATGCACCTCCTGTGGGGATCTGCGGTTGCTTCTTAATACTAATCCTTTTGAGCTCGCACGCACTTCTAAATGGGCTCTAATAACTTTTATGTATCTTAAATTTAGGTATACTGGATGCAGGAGACATCAGCAGTTGGCCTCTAGGTCTCGCTCGTGACATGCAGAATTTTTAGGACTTACTTTATTCAACGGTGGGGTCATTGTTGCCTTGGGTCTTACTGACCTCGCACGCGTCTTGTATGGGGCTCTTGGACCTCGCTATTAGCTTATGTCTAAGGAGTTTAGAAAAAGAAATATTTTATGAATAAGGTTCCGCCTTGGTCAGCTCATTGATCTTTTCGTCACTCTTGTAGTTTATTCGTCTTGAGAAGGTATTGTATATCGGTGGTTTCTCCTATTCGGATGACGGCGTAGTCATGTATAGGTAGCAGTTGTAATAATAATCTGGATGACTACTTGGAAATTGTTAACGTTGAGTATGGCAACTAGCACTGTTTCTTTCCCCGTGGGGAGGAAACTGTCGTCCAGAAAGACTGCATCGTCTATCTCTTGATAGACAGAGCATTTCTTCTTTCACTCACAACAGGATTGTGGCGATCATTTGTCACAGCAGGCATGCATATTAGTTCTTTAAGGTAACAATTACTGCCTCATTTCGCTGGTCTTTTGATCACCCAGACAGCTCGTTACGCACTCCATTAGCTCTTGTGGAACCTGGCAGCCAGCACTACTCCCTCGAGATGCCTTGAAGACACTGCATGTAGATACCTTAACCTGCTTAGGTTCCATCATTTCTGCAAGGGACCTCACTACGACTGCTTTTCTGGAATACAGCTTGTCCGTTTTGTACAACAAGGACGCAGTGGAATCTTCTGGATTTGTTTCTGTACAAAGAAACTTGAGTGCCTTATTTGGGCCTTCAGGGAATTTTATTTTTAAAACTGAAATTGCTCTTGCATTTTCTCAATGTTTTTCCGGTTCGAAAAGGGGCCTGTAAAGTGCATGCCTCGTTTGAATTAATAATATTGAGGTCTTTAATTGCTGTTTTCTTAATAATACTAACCTCAGCGCTAGTGTCCATTACGAGTTTTGTATGGCCGTTAAGGCTTATGTGCAATGGGAGTTTCACTGCAGGGACACCGGATTCGGGCACTTTTGATCTTCTTTGTGGGATGTGTAATATTCGAGCCGAGGGGTTTTGGGTCGACTGCATGTCATTTCCCTTACTCCGGGCTTCCCATTACTTCTTTTGTCGGGAGTTTTCATCCGTATGTCCTCGGCGACTATAAAAGACTTGAGGAATTTATGTGTTATGTTGATCTTGTGTAGGCCTATTGGAGGGGGGCGTGGAGGAACAATCTGTCGGGTCTGTTGATTTTTTCTCCACGCACATACGCATGTCCACAGGTTTTGCAGTTTGCGCAGAAAGGAATGTTTTTGCGCTTTATGCAATTTGTATAAGTTGGGCCCTTTCTCTGGCAGAAATTACACGTGATGTTACGGAGCAGTGCATATGTATCCGATTTTCTGGCATCAGTGTTTGTAAATGGTCTTTGTCGTAACTGTGATGAAGCTAAGTTATTCACATTGCGTGAAAACTGATTAGGGTTTGGAGCTCGAGGTGATGCAAACATAGGTGTTGATGGCATTTGTTCATAAGGTGCTCTATAGTATGCTCTCACCCGTAAAAGTGGGTCTACTGGAGCCACTGGAGGAGCTTGTGCCAGAAGACTCTGGAAGAATGTAGCACTTTTTTCAATTTATCCATCTCCAGGGCTTTCAGAATAAGTGATTCTAGCTCACCTTTTCCCTGCATGAGCAAATACTGACACAAGTGTGGGTTAGTTACTCTACTTTTTAAAGCATTTTTCGAAAATCCATCACCTCTGTTTTCACAGCAGGGACTGCCTCAGCTCCATATTTCAGTGTTGCTGCTTCGTTGAAAATCATTAGCAACTGCTTCAATCTTGTAATGAAAACAGTGAGAGATCCTACCGGATTTTGTCTGGTTGTGATTAATTTGTTCACAAACTCCTGGTATGTCTCACGTAGAAGGTATGTTCTGTTTAAGCAGGCACGTCTGAAGCGAATAATTGATAGGCATCACCTATGAGTCTTGTACGACGAAGTGAATAAAAGCCACTTTTTCTACATCATTTAGGCACTGCTTAGTTTGTTTGCAGCAGCCGATGAAGGTTTGTAGTGTGATATCCCAAATGTGATATCTCTTGGTATTTATTATTTCATTTCATTTCCACCATATATTGTGTGATAAACCTTTAATTTCGTTGCCTGGTTTATCCAGTTAAATGCGCGAATTTAAATAGGAGCAGCTATTAGAGCGATAACTCCGGTGATAGCTGGATAGCAGAACTCCACCTAAGTTTAAAAAAAACAGGTTGAGTGAACTTTTGATAATTATGGGTTCTTTAATTCCCTTAGCTTATTTATACAACTTAAAATAATTGCTATTATGATTACTTACATTATTATTATTTCTTCATCGAAGCCCTCATGTTGAGTCGCGGTCAGTGATCGATATTTCGTCACTGCGCTTGTTATTTGCGTGCCGCTTTCGCGGGTCACATTAATCGATGCAATTTGTGTATTGGGTAAGGGTGACCTACTCATGCAGTGTACAGCGTAATTTGCTGTGTCATATGATTCTACATGAACGACTATTGTTTATCGCTTGTGTTTTAATATTATGATTACTTATTGTGTTAGAACAATAAGTATGTCACAATATTATGAATTCAGGTAGGTATGTATGTACGTTTGTAGGTAGGTATATTTTTGGTAGGTAGATATGTAGATAGATATTTATATATGTAGGTAGGTATGTAGGTATGTTTATATGTATTGGTTTTTTTTTTTAAACAATCATGAGGCCTTCGTGTTTTGCTAAAAAAAATTTTTTTTTCTTTTTTTTTTAATTATGGAATAAGTGAATTAAATTGAACATTTAGATTTAGATTTGTTTAAAATCTACTTAAAGTATATGTTACTTTTATATGTATATTTTCTATATCTATCTTTACATCGATTAGATAATTTTCCTCAATTAATGAAAATTATCTAATCGATGTAATTGTTTTTTTTTTTTTTTTAATTTGTGTTCATGATTTTCGTAAATTTTTTTTTTTACATTTTGTATGATTTCCGTTAATGATTTTAATTACAATTTTCATGAATGCATATTAACTTTTTAATAATATTTATTAATCGTATCTGTTCCTTTGACTATGTACGTTTACGTTATATAATGGGCGTAATTTCTTTTGTTATTTTCGAACAAAACTTTATTTTTCAATAATTAGTGGCCGTTAACCTTATTTTATCATTATTTTTAATGGCCTTAGGATTGTTGTTTATTCATTTCTCGTATATATATTTTTGTGCTTTTAATGTTTCTTGATTTTTGTCTTCTTTCTTTAAATGCGGCTATATTAATTAAATTATTTATTTGGCTTTCTGCAGAGCGCGTCAGACTCTTGGTCTGATATTTTTAATTAAAGTCAATCTCCAATCTTTCGATTTTCCAGCTCTAGTGCGGGTTCTACTCATTGGTTGACTTCCAATATTTCGATTTGCTTGCTCTAATGCAAGTTTTACTCATTGGTTTACTTCTATTTTTATATACCGCTCCAATATTTCGATTTACTTGCTCTAATGCAAGTTCTACTCATTGGTTTACTTCTATTTTTAGTCTTTATTTTGTCGAAATTATTTTCATCGAAATTTAGCAGTAATCTTCTTACAGATGTTGTAGCATGTTTTCAAAGACGTACCCAATAATCTTTGAATTACGCGTTTTTGTTAGGAGAATTACTGCATATTTTCGATGCTATTAGTCTTCCATATAATGATGTTTTGTTATATATTTTTGTTCGTTTTGTTGTTCTTTTTGTTTTCTCAAAGTTTGCTTCCATTATATAACGCTTACAGTTTGTGGCATATTAATATGCCCTTATTTTCATTTATATACATAGTGTTCGTTGTAATAAACATTTTAAAATTTTACACACATTTTTTTTTTTATGTTCTTATTTGTATATTAACTCAATAATACCTTATTGATGTTGTAATTATTAGATTTAATTCCTACTCTATCTTATTATTTTTTTTTTTTCTTATATATTGATCTTTCTTAGTCTATTTTTAAGTATTTTAGACCTAACCTTATGCCTGTCTTCAATAATACAATTAACAGTGTCAATATCGATTACTATATATGGTCCTTTGTATAGAGGATCCAATTTTTTTCTATTCGGTGCTGTAATTAATACTTGATCACCTATTTGGATTAATAGGGGGTTGCGGTTAATATCACTGTTTTGTTTTCTTATTTCTTTCGAATGCTCTAGGTACTGCTTTGCTTTACTTAGTGTTTTTTGTAACCTAGCTTTAACTTCTTTGCTATATAAGTCGTAGTTATAGATGGGCTCTGGAGTAGCAACTGTGAGCTCAGAAGGAAGGTTCACTCTTTTGCGAATACTAGTTCAAAAGGTGTGTAGTTGTGAACGCTGTTTGGAGTAGTGTTGTAGCAAAATGAGTAGTACGGTATCCACGTATCCCAGTCATCTGTGTTATCATTTACGAAACATCTTAGGTATTCGTTAAGACATTTGTGGTTTCTTTCCAGAGACCCTATAGTTTCGGGGTGTGCAGCGGTTGCGAAAAGTTGCTTTATTTTCAATATATTGCATACTTCGGAGAGGATTTGGTTTTTATACTCAGTTCCGAGATCTGATTTTATTTTACTCATTGGTCCATAAATTAGTATAAATCCGCTGACTATTGCTTGTGCAATAGTTTTGGCTTCCTTATCTCTCGTAGGAACTATTACTACATATGTGCTTAAATCGCATTGCATGGTTACTGCGTATCTATTGTCACAGGTTGTTTTCGTAAATGGTCCCACAGTGTCTATGGATACTACGTCGAATAGCTTTGCTGGTGTTGTTGTAATTTCTAAGCTTTCTCTATTATGCGTCTGGTGTTTGTTTTTCGCGCAGAGTTCACAATTGTTTACAAATCTTGCGATGGTCTTCTTCATCCTTTTCCATCTATATATCGCTTTTAGTTTTTTGTGCATTCTAGTTTGTCCTAGATGTCCTCCAGTAGGTGTTGAGTAAAAATCATGTAGTAGGTTATTTATCTGCGCTTTGTTTTTGATGTATCTCGGTGGTTTATATATTATAATATGTATATTTCTTAGCTTTTTGTTGACTATTTCTTTAAATGCGGTTATTGTAATTAATTTAAATATTTCGCTCTCTGCAGAAAGTTTCAAAGTCTTGGTCTGAAATTGTATACCATTTTCCAACATTTTAAATACCTGTTCTAGTGCAGATTGTACTGGTTGGTTTATCTTTGTATTTATATGCCGCTCATAAACATTTCCGAATCTGTGGACGATTTTTATATCTAGTTTAATTCGCTCGTTGCTGCAACTGTTGGTTTCTATTTGTAATTTTGGTAGGTTTATAGCCTCGTCTGGGGATAGTACTTCCATGACATGCGGTTTATCAGGATGCAGTTGTTTTTCGTTATTTTCTTCTATTGAGCTTATTTTCTTATTTGATTGGTTATATTGTTTGTGCATTGCTCGAGTTTGTACTTTTAATATGTTGATGTCCTTTAAATCATTTATGGCAAGTTTAATTCTTGATAACGCATCTGGGCCAACATTCTCTTTTCCTTTAACGTATTGAATTTCAAAATCGAATTCTTCGAGATCTAGTCTCATTCTTGGGGTTTTCATACCAAATAAATATGCTAAAGGTCTGTGATCCGTTTTTATTGTAAATCTTCGTCCATATACGTATGGTTTGAAATGCATTATAGCCCAATGTATGGCTGTTAGCTCCTTCTCAATGGTTGATTTATTACTTTCTCCTTGTGTAAAAGTTTTACTGGCATATGCGATGGGGAGTTCTTTTCCATTAATATTTTGTGATAATATGGCACCACATGCTGAATTCGAGGCATCAGTTGAAATTATGAATTGGTTGCTAAAATCTGGGTACTGTAATATTATTGGTGACATTAACATTGATTTTAGTGTTTCGAATGCTTTCTGCTGATTTTCGTTCCACTCAAATTGGGATTTTTTCTTTAGTAGTTTATTTAGAGGTAGCGTGATTTCTGCAAAATTAGGTACAAATCGGCGATAGTAATTGCAAAAGGCTACAAATCGTCTAACGTCGTCGGTATTTTTAGGTAATGGATAATTTTTTATAGCCTCGTATTTCGAGGTGTCTGGGCTAATAACTTCTGCTGATATTTTGTGTCCTAGGTAGGTGACTTCTGTCTGAAAGAATTTACACTTTTCTGGATTCAACTTAAGGTTTCTTTCTCTTAACCTTTTGAAGATTGTTAAGAGATTTTTCAAATGATGTTGCTGGGAGCATCCGACGACTATAATATCGTCGATATATAAAAATGCTGTTTCTGGTGGTAACCCTGCCATGGCTATTGCCATCATTCTTTGAAAACTATTTGGACTGATGTTAAGTCTGAAAGGTAGTCTGGTGTAGTGGAAATAGCCTTTATTGGTTGAGAATGCTGTAAACTTTCCGGATTGTTTGTCCAGAGAGATTTGGTGAAATCCTGACATTAAATCTAGAGTAGAGAAATATTTTGCTCTACCCATTTGGTCGAGTATTTCTTCTATTCTAGGTAATGGGAATTTGTCGGCCAGAACTTTTTTGCTCAGATTCCTAAAGTCTACTACTAAACGCCATTTTTTGTTTTGGTCGCCTGATTTCTTGGGGACTAGTAATATTGGTGAATTGTATTGCGACACTGAAGTTTCTATAATTCCGTCAGTTAACATTTTGTCTACCTGCTGGTCTATTTCAGTTTTATGAGCTTCGGGAATTCGGTAGTTTTTTGTATAAACAGGTACGTTATCTGCCACTTCTATATGTTGTTTATAGAAATTATTTGAAGTTAGTGGTTCGTCATCTGATGCAAAAATATCACTGAAATCGTGACATATTTTTGAAATTGTGATCTAGCATAGCTTGGGATAGTTTCGAGTTTTAAATTTGAAATTACTTTTTCTGATCTTTTGTCTTTAGGTGTTTTAATTATATTGAAGTCTGAAAGTGGTTTTGTTGAAAGTTTTAAATTTTGAAGTGTAACTGTTTTTTTTTATGTATTTAGTATTTTTAACAGTGGGTTACTTTTTGAGATAATAGATCCTGTAATGAATATCCCTGGTTGTACTTCTTGTCCTGCTATGACCAGATTTTCTGAATCATTTTGTTCTTGTATAGGAACTTTCCGAATTATTTCACATCTTGGTGGTATGACTATTGAGTTTGGAGAAGGACCGCTAAGTATGGGTACATCTGTTATTCCATCTGACGTATTTATGGTCAGCGTCCAAGTGTCGTAATCAATACTTGCTTTGTTTTTTGTTAAAAAATCTAGTCCCAGAATTGCGTCAGCGCTATTGTTTATCGCTTGTGTTTTAATATTATGATTACTTATTGTGCTAGAACAATAAGTATGTCACAATATTATGAATTCAGGTAGGTATGTATGTATGTTTGTAGGTAGGTATATTTTTGGTAGTAGATATGTAGATAGATATTTATGTATGTAGGTAGGTATGTAGGTATGTTTATATGTAGGTATGCCACAATTGAGTAGATGGTGCCGACTAAATATACGAAGAGCAGCCTATGGGCTTACTCTTAACGATATTTAAGCGGAGCAGCTCAGTGAGCATTAACTCCCTTGACGTAAGTTGGAGCGTCTATTGAAGCACTTACTCCAGGTGTATAGATGGGGAGCAGCTAGGTAGCAGAACTCCCAATAAATCAAACTCCGTGTTGCTTGTGGACTTGCTAACTTCAACTCTTTATTCTTGTTGGGTTAATCCTATTTATATAAAAGTATATCGTTTGCTTAATCGATAATTATATTTACGATAATTCTGCGGTGTATATATCTACAAAAGTTGTAATATGCCCAACCTTGCATTTTCCCTTCATGAAGAAATGTTTGACCCATATCAATGCTTTGTTTACCAAAGCATAGTGTCGCTGATTAATGAAAATTATCTAATCGATGTAATTGTTTTTTTTTTTTTTTAATTTGTGTTCATGATTTTCGTAAATTTTTTTTTTTACATTTTGTATGATTTCCGTTAATGATTTTAATTACAATTTTCATGAATGCATATTAACTTTTTAATAATATTTATTAATCGTATCTGTTCCTTTGACTATGTACGTTTACGTTATATAATGGGCGTAATTTCTTTTGTTATTTTCGAACAAAACTTTATTTTTCAATAATTAGTGGCCGTTAACCTTATTTTATCATTATTTTTAATGGCCTTAGGATTGTTGTTTATTCATTTCTCGTATATATATTTTTGTGCTTTTAATGTTTCTTGATTTTTGTCTTCTTTCTTTAAATGCGGCTATATTAATTAAATTATTTATTTGGCTTTCTGCAGAGCGCGTCAGACTCTTGGTCTGATATTTTTAATTAAAGTCAATCTCCAATCTTTCGATTTTCCTGCTCTAGTGCGGGTTCTACTCATTGGTTGACTTCCAATATTTCGATTTGCTTGCTCTAATGCAAGTTTTACTCATTGGTTTACTTCTATTTTTATATACCGCTCCAATATTTCGATTTACTTGCTCTAATGCAAGTTCTACTCATTGGTTTACTTCTATTTTTAGTCTTTATTTTGTCGAAATTATTTTCATCGAAATTTAGCAGTAATCTTCTTACAGATGTTGTAGCATGTTTTCAAAGACGTACCCAATAATCTTTGAATTACGCGTTTTTGTTAGGAGAATTACTGCATATTTTCGATGCTATTAGTCTTCCATATAATGATGTTTTGTTATATATTTTTGTTCGTTTTGTTGTTCTTTTTGTTTTCTCAAAGTTTGCTTCCATTATATAACGCTTACAGTTTGTGGCACATTAATATGCCCTTATTTTCATTTATATACATAGTGTTCGTTGTAATAAACATTTTAAAATTTTACACACATTTTTTTTTTATGTTCTTATTTGTATATTAATTCAATAATACCTTATTGATGTTGTAATTATTAGATTTAATTCCTACTCTATCTTATTATTTTTTTTTCTTATATATTGATCTTTCTTAGTCTATTTTTAAGTATTTTAGACCTAACCTTATGCCTGTCTTCAATAATACAATTAACAGTGTCAATATCGATTACTATATATGGTCCTTTGTATAGAGGATCCAATTTTTTTCTATTCGGTGCTGTAATTAATACTTGATCACCTATTTGGATTAATAGGGGGTTGCGGTTAATATCACTGTTTTGTTTTCTTATTTCTTTCGAATGCTCTAGGTACTGCTTTGCTTTACTTAGTGTTTTTTGTAACCTAGCTTTAACTTCTTTGCTATATAAGTCGTAGTTATAGATGGGCTCTGGAGTAGCAACTGTGAGCTCAGAAGGAAGGTTCACTCTTTTGCGAATACTAGTTCAAAAGGTGTGTAGTTGTGAACGCTGTTTGGAGTAGTGTTGTAGCAAAATGAGTAGTACGGTATCCACGTATCCCAGTCATCTGTGTTATCATTTACGAAACATCTTAGGTATTCGTTAAGACATTTGTCGTTTCTTTCCAGAGACCCTATAGTTTCGGGGTGTGCAGCGGTTGCGAAAAGTTGCTTTATTTTCAATATATTGCATACTTCCGAGAGGATTTGGTTTTTATACTCAGTTCCGAGATCTGATTTTATTTTACTCATTGGTCCATAAATTAGTATAAATCCGCTGACTATTGCTTGTGCAATAGTTTTGGCTTCCTTATCTCTCGTAGGAACTATTACTACATATTTGCTTAAATCGCATTGCATGGTTACTGCGTATCTATTGTCACAGGTTGTTTTCGTAAATGGTCCCACAGTGTCTATGGATACTACGTCGAATAGCTTTGCTGGTGTTGTTGTAATTTCTAAGCTTTCTCTATTATGCGTCTGGTGTTTGTTTTTCGCGCAGAGTTCACAATTGTTTACAAATCTTGCGATGGTCTTCTTCATCCTTTTCCATCTATATATCGCTTTTAGTTTTTTGTGCATTCTAGTTTGTCCTAGATGTCCTCCAGTAGGTGTTGAGTAAAAATCATGTAGTAGGTTATTTATCTGCGCTTTGTTTTTGATGTATCTCGGTGGTTTATATATTATAATATGTATATTTCTTAGCTTTTTGTTGACTATTTCTTTAAATGCGGTTATTGTAATTAATTTAAATATTTCGCTCTCTGCAGAAAGTTTCAAAGTCTTGGTCTGAAATTGTATACCATTTTCCAACATTTTAAATACCTGTTCTAGTGCAGATTGTACTGGTTGGTTTATCTTTGTATTTATATGCCGCTCATAAACATTTCCTAATCTGTGGACGATTTTTATATCTAGTTTAATTCGCTCGTTGCTGCAACTGTTGGTTTCTATTTGTAATTCTGGTAGGTTTATAGCCTCGTCTGGGGATAGTACTTCCATGACATGCGGTTTATCAGGATGCAGTTGTTTTTCGTTATTTTCTTCTATTGAGCTTATTTTCTTATTTGATTGGTTATTTTGTTTGTGCATTGCTCGAGTTTGTACTTTTAATATGTTGATGTCCTTTAAATCATTTATGGCAAGTTTAATTCTTGATAACGCATCTGGGCCAACATTCTCTCTTCCTTTAACGTATTGAATTTCAAAATCGAATTCTTCGAGATCTAGTCTCATTCTTGGGTTTTTCATACCAAATAAATATGCTAAAGGTCTGTGATCCGTTTTTATTGTAAATCTTCGTCCATATACGTATGGTTTGAAATGCATTATAGCCCAATGTATGGCTGTTAGCTCCTTCTCAATGGTTGATTTATTACTTTCTCCTTGTGTAAAAGTTTTACTGGCATATGCGATGGGGAGTTCTTTTCCATTAATATTTTGTGATAATATGGCACCACATGCTGAATTCGAGGCATCAGTTGAAATTATGAATTGGTTGCTAAAATCTGGGTACTGTAATATTATTGGTGACATTAACATTGATTTTAGTGTTTCGAATGCTTTCTGCTGATTTTCGTTCCACTCAAATTGGGATTTTTTCTTTAGTAGTTTATTTAGAGGTAGCGTGATTTCTGCAAAATTAGGTACAAATCGGCGATAGTAATTGCAAAAGGCTACAAATCGTCTAACGTCGTCGGTATTTTTAGGTAATGGATAATTTTTTATAGCCTCGTATTTCGAGGTGTCTGGGCTAATAACTTCTGCTGATATTTTGTGTCCTAGGTAGGTGACTTCTGTCTGAAAGAATTTACACTTTTCTGGATTCAACTTAAGGTTTCTTTCTCTTAACCTTTTGAAGATTGTTAAGAGATTTTTCAAATGATGTTGCTGGGAGCATCCGACGACTATAATATCGTCGATATATAAAAATGCTGTTTCTGGTGGTAACCCTGCCATGGCTATTGCCATCATTCTTTGAAAACTATTTGGACTGATGTTAAGTCTGAAAGGTAGTCTGGTGTAGTGGAAATAGCCTTTATTGGTTGAGAATGCTGTAAACTTTCCGGATTGTTTGTCCAGAGAGATTTGGTGAAATCCTGACATTAAATCTAGAGTAGAGAAATATTTTGCTCTACCCATTTGGTCGAGTATTTCTTCTATTCTAGGTAATGGGAATTTGTCGGCCAGAACTTTTTTGCTCAGATTCCTAAAGTCTACTACTAAACGCCATTTTTTGTTTTGGTCGCCTGATTTCTTGGGGACTAGTAATATTGGTGAATTGTATTGCGACACTGAAGTTTCTATAATTCCGTCAGTTAACATTTTGTCTACCTGCTGGTCTATTTCAGTTTTATGAGCTTCGGGAATTCGGTAGTTTTTTGTATAAACAGGTACGTTATCTGCCACTTCTATATGTTGTTTATAGAAATTATTTGAAGTTAGTGGTTCGTCATCTGATGCAAAAATATCACTGAAATCGTGACATATTTTTGAAATTGTGATCTAGCATAGCTTGGGATAGTTTCGAGTTTTAAATTTGAAATTACTTTTTCTGATCTTTTGTCTTTAGGTGTTTTAATTATATTGAAGTCTGAAAGTGGTTTTGTTGAAAGTTTTAAATTTTGAAGTGTAACTGTTTTTTTTTTATGTATTTAGTATTTTTAACAGTGGGTTACTTTTTGAGATAATAGATCCTGTAATGAATATCCCTGGTTGTACTTCTTGTCCTGCTATGACCAGATTTTCTGAATCATTTTGTTCTTGTATAGGAACTTTCCGAATTATTTCACATCTTGGTGGTATGACTATTGAGTTTGGAGAAGGACCGCTAAGTATGGGTACATCTGTTATTCCATCTGACGTATTTATGGTCAGCGTCCAAGTGTCGTAATCAATACTTGCTTTGTTTTTTGTTAAAAAATCTAGTCCCAGAATTGCGTCAGCGCTATTGTTTATCGCTTGTGTTTTAATATTATGATTACTTATTGTGCTAGAACAATAAGTATGTCACAATATTATGAATTCAGGTAGGTATGTATGTATGTTTGTAGGTAGGTATATTTTTGGTAGTAGATATGTAGATAGATATTTATGTATGTAGGTAGGTATGTAGGTATGTTTATATGTAGGTATGCCACAATTGAGTAGATGGTGCCGACTAAATATACGAAGAGCAGCCTATGGGCTTACTCTTAACGATATTTAAGCGGAGCAGCTCAGTGAGCATTAACTCCCTTGACGTAAGTTGGAGCGTCTATTGAAGCACTTACTCCAGGTTAGATGGGGAGCAGCTAGGTAGCAGAACTCCCAATAAATCAAACTCCGTGTTGCTTGTGGACTTGCTAACTTCAACTCTTTATTCTTGTTGGGTTAATCCTATTTATATAAAAGTATATCGTTTGCTTAATCGATAATTATATTTACGATAATTCTGCGGTGTATATATCTACAAAAGTTGTAATATGCCCAACCTTGCATTTCCCTTCATGAAGAAATGTTTGACCCATATCAATGCTTTGTTTACCAAAGCATAGTGTCGCTGACCGCACTTGTATGCATCAAGAATAATGCGTTGCATTTTCTTGGTATTTGTGGCTTGCGTCACTAGGTCAATTATGCATTTCCATTTGTAAAGGTAACACACAAATTTCTTTAATTTTCATACACAACTTGACAACCCGCCACAATGGGATCTACCGCCTATCTCTATGAACACAATATTCGAACTAACTCTCCATTTCCTGTATTGAAATTCCCAAAATCATTAAACCCTGATAAATGCTAATATTGGCTACTGCCTACCTCTACAATAATTCTGGAGCCGGCATTTATTACACCTTGTTAAATATTTTCTGATATTCTGATAATCTTACCTTTCTAATTACCCCTATCATAAATAATATTGTTGCGAGCGTGGCCTTAATTCGCTATTTAAAACACAATATTTCAGATATAATTCAAAAGTTCTTTCATTATTTAACTTTACTGTTTACTCTCACAAATTTACAGATAATTATCAAATCAACTCTTTATTTATCGCTAGTACTGTACTTCTATTTATCGCAATCCAAATAGTTTACTTCGTTCACTTCGCTGTCTGAAATAATACTCCGCCTCCTAGCTGTCAGAGCGCCGTATTTATACTCTACGAATTATTCCTAGAACCTGTCCTGAATATTCCGTTCTCCGACCACAAAGTTTACTAAGATGACACTAACCTAAAGTTGCTTCCATTCCCAACAGATGTCGCTTGATTCACTTTGTGGCACGTAACACTGCCCCCTTCTTAAAATTTGTTCGTCCCGAACAACAGATGGTCTACGGTCTTGGTGCTCTCCGTATTGACCCAAGCGATCTTGATGAACGATTTTGCTTTTGCATCTTGTACCGCGCTGATTCTTGTATGGCATGTTATTAATTTTAGTTTTAACTACATACGGTCCCTCCCAGTGTTGTGATAACTTTGGAGAACGTCTCGTGGCCTCGTGCACATCAGCTAATCGTTGTCTGAGCTTTGTTACGTAGTCTTCTGGTAACTTTTGTTCGCCCTTGGGTATACCAAACTTGACGTCGCTAGGTAAGCGCATTTCTGATTACCGTATTATCTGACGGTATTACTTTGGTGCATTTTTCATCAATCATCATGGACTCATGGTACATTTTCAAATATTTTGCCCTATTTTCCTTTTTGGCACGGAGAATTAAAAAAAATTAACTTATTTAATAAATATAAGTCGGTTTTCAGAATTTAAATTATTTTAAATGGGATTATAATAAGTTCTTGCGAACGATAATAATGAGAAGAGATCTATATAAAAAAAAATTTAAACTTTTAACACACCAATTGAGTATCTTTTTCTCAAACTTCTCTTATGGTGTGTGTAAAGAACGTAAATGATTTGGACCAGTTTAAGAATTGCTACTATTAGCAGCAGTGTTACTATGTGACTATTTTCGACTTTTACTGTGTCATCGATAACGAGATTATTAACAATTGCTTTAACATGCTTAAATTTATTACTACTTATTTGTACTACGTTTAGCTATTTATGACTTTGATCTACCAGAAAATTATTACGAATAAAGTTAAATTGGTTATCTCAAAATTAAACTAATTTTTCTAAAACTGCATATTATCATTTCTTAATTATTTTAAATGGTCTATAGAACAACCATACTATAAATCTCTAACTACTCGGTAATTTTTCATCCCAAAGCTTAAATTATTTTCTGCTAGGTTCCATGTTGCTATTATATCAGCCAATATTATTTATATTCTCTTTATGTCATCGCTGCAGGTTACTTTATTCTTTAACGTGACATTTTAGAAACTAGCTTCAAGAAAGCAAGCAGCAATTTTAGCTCCAATGTAGTAGGCATCAACATCTCCTATTGCTGAGCAAGCAGCAAGCCTAGCATTAGGGCATCATACTATGCCAATATCAGTTACCAAGTCGCAGCGAGCTATATCTGTATCTACAGCAGGGCGGCAAAAATCCACGTCGTCTGAGGCTCAACGAGTACCGCTGACGACATCAAGCCGTCAGCAGTTTCAACCTGCATTAAAGTTGAAGAAACGCATTTTAAAAGATACAAATGTTCTTCACGCAGAACGTCCGGATAACGACTTCCAGCTACTTATTGCAGACAGTGAGCAACCAAACACATTCGAGGAAATCACCAAATCATATCAAAAACTAAAGCGGTCCGGAAAAAAGGAACAACGGTTCACTGCTCGGGACGGGACAAAGTAAAGCTACTTGTAGATGGACGTATTCGAATCATAACGTAAAATGATTACTTAATCTAGAATCTCTTTTTTATTATCTTCCTAACATTCAACTGGGGTCAAGCATTTGTAGAAATTTCGGAAGTTCGATCTCTGCGCTTACTTCATGTATTGTTTTCTATATAATCTTTGCGTGCATGAGCATCATGTGGAAAATAAAGCATTTTCGCTCAAGTATTCCTAGAACAGCATATAAGATTGAAATAATTTTCTACCCAAATTTCAAATATCTCTTCGCCTTAAAAAAAAACACCCCCAAAACAAAACCATATCAAAGATAACAAAAATTTATAATATCTATCTAAACTCTAGATTAATTTCGTAAACCGTATGTAAACATGTACACACACAGATATGTATAACCGTACGCCCATGTCAATAATTAAAACAAAATCTGTTTCAAAACTACACATAGACCATACAATAAGATACCTATTACAATATTGCTAATTTGCTATTTTAAAGATTCATTTAAATGTACAGATTACTTTATCGAAGACAACTTACTTTCCTCTTATTGGATTGTCTCCCGGATTTGTTTATGTGGAATGTAGCCATCAGGTGTTGATTGTTATCTCCACTAAAAACTGCCTTATCGATGTGCTTGTAGGTAGGTATACATCGTTACGTTCCCAACCTATTTTCAATAACTAGAAATACTTGGAATTAGAATCTGTTAAACTATTTTACTTTCAGGTGGCTATTTAATGTTGGTTTGAACACACTGCCCCCTGCTGAAAGGTTGAATTTTGATAGAGAAAATTTAATCTTTCAAGTATTTGTTATTATAAATTAAGGCACTTATAATATAAATTAGTTTTAGAATGAAGAGGCGAAGCATACATTTGGTGACTCCGCCTATTTTTTTATTTACCTAAGGAATTATACCCTGTTATTACCTCCCTAAATGTTTCGGCGATCAGAATCGAAAAAGTACATGGTGTCTGCTGCTATTGATTGGTTAGCTGAGCCAGAGCAGCACATTACTTTGGTTGACGTCTGTCTCATTGGCGATCACTATGTGTTGGAAGGGATTTAATTGTCAGGTGATAAACCGGGCTCCCATTGGCAGCATAGCCGAGCTGCGCTGATCGCTGATCCGGTATCCCGTCCCAGGTTCAAGGTTCAAGTGCGGCGAAATAACCTATTTTTTTGTTTTTAAAAACTATTTGTTCGAACCAAATCGATTCGAATATATTTTTTAACAGATACCTTCTGAAAGGAAAAAATCCAGAAAACAAAGCATCAAAACTTTTAGGAAAATTAAATCTTATCTGATTACTTTTAATCAAAAATCAGGTACATAACCCAACAAAGCCATGTATTTGTCATGAACCGTTAAATTCATGCTAAAAAACTATTCCTGAAAACGGAACATATTACACATATTACAAAACTACTATCGTAAAATTGAGTTCTGAAAAAAAGAGGAATTCAATCTCATAACAATTTCCCCAAAAATAGTTACAACATCTAACAAAAGTTGTCATGTAGCATACAATGCATGGCACAAATACAATCAGATCAAGCAGATAAATTTAAAACTCTATCATTATCATCATTACAAGTTCCATCGAACGGGAATTCTTCTCTACATGATAGAGATAACATGTTTTGTAAATATAATTTATTTAACTTAACACAGCAGCATGGGTTGCTCTAAAAATTCTTGTTGCTATGTATTTTGGTTCGTTGCTATGCATATTGTGCAGCTAGTACCGTAAGATCACAGCTGCACTGCCAATTCTTGCAATCATGCGCCTCTGCTACTCCATCAGTGGTGTCGTGTGCAAGCAAAGGCTATAAAAACCACAAGCTGACTGATCTCGATCTCTTTTTGCACTTGACATCGCTTGGGATAGGTTGACTAGGTAGGGACTAACCTTTTATATCGGGTATCTACTGATATAGAACTTTTATTAACAAATCATTATTTCGGGGATTGACTGAAATAATCACTTACTATTAAACACTTTATTTCAGGTTTTGACTGAAATAAATAATCTTACTTCGGGTATTGACTGAAGTTAAGATAAGACTTTAATTCAGGTATTGACTGATTTAAAGCATATTGTATCTCGGGTCTTGACTGAGATCAAAATTACTAACATTATCACTTTATTCCTGGTCTAGACGGGAATAAAGAATTGTTCTAATAAAATATTAGAACAAAGGATCTTAACATTAGCTTAAAGCCAACCTCCTCAAATGCCAAGTTTAGATCGGTGAGTACCAGCCACTTGTAACATTTTAATACTTATTCATATATCTATTTGACTATATTTTGGCTTATATACACATATATATATTATACATTTCATGTGCATATCTATTTTACACATATATTTTTATTACATTTTTGACGATCTTATATTATAAATGGTGCTAATAAGTGTTTTAGTGTAATACAAAAATCTCAGACCCAAACTTATGTACAGGAGTTTTGTCTCAACATATCTATTTTTGGAAATCGTGCATTACAAATCTGTGTTATTAAGTGTGGTTTCAAGTGTGTGTAGATCTCTGACCTAATTCCTTATATTTAATCTGATCTGAATACAAGTAGTGCGAAACAAGTGTCAGTTTAAGAAACGTTAAATGAAGTGGACAGTGTTTTTGTAGGTTATAAGAAGATAGACCACTGATCTTAATCCATAATTATCAGTGTATTCATTGCAGTCTTCAGTAAATTCAAATTTGCGTGTACGTTCTAACTACGGGCAGTACATTTATGGTCCTTCGAGCCGGATTTAAGGTCAAGTGTTTTATTTTATCAATCTTTTCATTATGTCTACACTTCAAAAACTTTTGGGCAACCAAGCCACTTCCGCAATAATCTTTGAAAAATCGTTCAATAACTACACCAAAACTGATGTAGAAAAACGAACGAAAGGTCTTATTTCCGAGCGATTAACCGCTCTAAGTGAAATTTGGTTAGACTACAAGAAAGGTCACTATACAATTATTCAAGCCACGCAGGCTTTTGGAAGATAGTGAACTTCAAAAGTACGACTATTTCGCAAATGATCAATTTTCAAAAGTGGAAAATCAATATTTTACCTTTCGAGGTATTCTTAGAAATGCATTAGATGCATTCGAAACAAAGGTTGAATCAAGTCCAAAATCAGAACATGAAACTTCATCGTCTCTGAGACTACCGAGCATCACATTCCCAAAATTCTCAGGTTCTTATGATTCCTGGAGACCTTTTCACGATTTATTCAATTCCCTGGTGCATTCAAATTCTGCGTTATCTTTGGTACAGAAATTGCATTATTTGAAATCAAGTGTATCTGGAGCAGCAGAGCACTTATTACGTCAATTTCCTTATGACCAACTCGAGTTATGACAATGCATGGAAGATACTGCTTGAGAGGTATGATAATAACGAGTATTAGTAAATGCCCAATTGAAAACACTCTTCAATCTACCTAAAGCGGCACACGAATCAGCCAAGGCTATCAAAACCTTGCTAGATAAGTCTTCTGAATGTATCTTTGAACTCGAGGCATTGCAAGTTTCCACTAAGCAATGGGATGCAATTCTCATCTATATGTTGGTACAATGCTTACCAACAGAAACGCACCGCTCATGGTAACAAGAAGTAAATACAACAGAAGGACTTCCCACCTTCGAATCCTTAAAATTATTTTTACAATCTAGATTTAGAATTTTAGAAGCCATAGTCGATAACAAACCGTCCCTAGCCTCCAAGAATCCTCATGTTCCGAGAGCATCAACCCATTTTACGTCATCTACCCAAGCATGTACCTTGTGCAAAGAGCAGCACCGATTATTTAAATGTCCGAAATTCTTAAAACTTGACGTAGACAATAAATTCGAAGTTGTCGCATCAAATCAACTGTGTAATAACTGCCTATAAAAGGGCCACAACTCGAAAACTTGTACTAGTAAGTTTTCATGTCAGCGATGTGGAAGGAGGCATCATTCTTTACTTCACAGGAATAAGGCCACTCCAAGGGTCTCGACCCAATTCAAGCCAAGGGAGCAGCAATCAGAAGCTCAACCTTGTAATTCACCTTCCACGTCCAATAAATCTCTCCATACGCTTTACGCAAAAAACCAACGTACCAAACAAGCACTGCTTGCCACAGCATTGTTAAATGTTCCTACCAAAGAGGGAAACATGTTGGTATTAAGGGCACTGATAGATTCAGGCTCTCAAGTTTCATTTATAACCCAAGCTGCTGCACGTAAGCTGCAATCATCCACTACAAACGTGGAAATTCAAATCACTGGCCTGGGAAAAACTGAAACTACAAATGTTCAAAAACAAAATGTATTGAACATTTATCCTTATTCAACCACAACTAAGGCAACTACAGTTACAGCTCTTATAGTGGATACAATTACGGACATTTTACCTCCTTCAACCATTCCAAACAAAGAATGGAATCATATACATCAGCTACCACTTGCCGATCCATTTTTCTTTAAACCAGGAAAAGTTGACCTGCTTTTAGGAGCAGATGTATATAATGAAATCCTCTTGGAAGGTTTACGGAAAGGTCCTCCAGGAACACCTGTTGCCCAAAACAGTACCCTCGGATGGATACTCTTCGGAAAACTCCAAAATACTTCCACATTTTTAAAGGCATCTGCGTTAACAGCAAACGTTCACTACGACGATGACTCTTCACTGGATAACCTTCTACGTCAGTTTTGGGAAACTGAAGAAGTTAATCCAGGAAGAAAGCTGTATAAAGCAGATCAAGAATGTGAAGAGTTTTATCAAAAAACTCGTTACGAAGTTCGTCTGCCTTTCACCGCAGAAAGTCCTAGTTTAGGCGATTCTAGTGGTATGGCATTACGTAGGTTCTATAGCCTAGAACGGCAATTAGAACGTAATCCTGAACGTTATCAGGAATACAGAGCTTGTATAAACGAATACAAGACATTAGGTCACATGACAGTGGCTAGCAAGATAGTAAGTAACGAGCAAAGCTACTATCTTCCTCATCATGCTGTGATCAAAGATAGCACCACTACAAAGGTTCGCGTCGTCTTTGATGCTTCGGCAAAAACAACTATTGGAAAAAGTCTAAACGAACAGCTGCATACTGGTCCAGTACTGCAGTCTGAACTCTTTTCCATCATTCTCAGATGGCGAAAGTATAAATTCGCTATGTCGGCTGACATAGAAAAAATGTATAGAATGATAAAGGTTCAAGCTCCAGATCAAAACTATCAAAGAATAGTTTGGAGAAATAATCACAACGAGCCTATACAAGATTACAAATTAACCACCGTAACCTTTGGCACCACGCCAGCCCCATATCTCGCAATAAAAACGCTCAATCAGCTAGCCTTCTATGAAGCCGACAAATATCCTGAAGCTGCAAGGATAGTATTGCGAGACTTCTATGTTGATGACCTTCTTACAGGATCAGATACAATGGAAGAAGCATTCAATATACAAGATCAACTACTCATTCTGTTATCTTTAGGAGGGTTTAACTTGAGAAAAAGGGTCAGCAATTCCTCGAATCTACTATCAAGGATTCCCGAAACTTATAGAGAAGTTCAACTCCCTTTGCGACTAGCAAGCGATGAGTCTGTAAAAACTTTAGGCATTCATTGGTATCCAGGATATGATTGCTTCACACTACAATACAGAAAGAGACTCGATTGCCTCTCTACAAAGCGTTCTGTTCTCTCAGAAATCGCAACGCTTTTCGATCCACTAGGTTGGATATCTCCAATTGTAATTAGTGCTAAAATTTTGATGCAAGCCTTATGGCTTGCAGCATGTTCATGGGATGAACCAATACCGGCACACATTGATAAGCAGTGGCGGGAATTCAAAATAGAATTACATCATATAGGTAGTATCAAGATACCACGTTGGTTAGGTACCACAAGTAACTTATCCACTTGTCAAATACATGGCTTCTCAGATGCCTCTAATCAAGCCTATTCTGCTGCTGTCTACATTAGAGTTGTTAATGAAGAAGGAACAGTTCAAGTAAACTTACTTATGGCAAAGTCAAAAGTAGCGCCCGTCAAGTCCGTTTCGCTTCCACGTCTCGAATTGTGTGGTGCAGTATTGTTAGCACGACTCATAAATCGAGTCAAAGTAGATCTACAATTTGAACAAGTTCCTACATTTGCTTGGACAGATTCTTCTATTGTATTAGCTTGGATACGTAGCCACCCAAACAAGTATAAAACATATGTGGCTAATAGAATTTCGGAAATTCAAGGCCTAATCAACATTAAAGCATGGCATCATGTAAGGTCTTGTTGACAATCCAGCTGACTGCAATTCAAAAGGAGTTAAGTCTTCAACATTGATTGACCATCAATTATGGTGGCATGGACCTCATTGGTTGCAAGGTAATGAAGAAAATTGGCCTAAAGCAAAACCAATTCTAGCTAATCAGAGTGAGGATGAACAAAGAACGAGACAATTCATCTAACAACAACTCATTCAAACATCAATGATTTGTTTGAGAAATTCTCAAGTTTTACCAAACTGCAACGCGTAGTTGCATATTGCATCAGGTTCATTTATAAATGCAGGAACTCAGGTATAGAATTAACTCAAGAACAACAAATGGACCCAAAGATGCTTAGTTCTACAGAACTGTCTCAAGCAAAAATTCGGCTCATTAAATTAGCGCAGAAGACCTTTTTCAGTATTGAGATTCAATATTTACAAGCACGGAATGCACTTCCAGCTAAAAGTAAAATATTATCTCTTAATCCCTTTTTAGATAAGGACGGGTTAATTCATGTAGGAGGACGACTAAAAAATGCCAATATTCACTATAATCAAAAGCATCCAATTATTCTCCAAAGGAAAGCAAATAACAATCTTGATAATTGAATATTTCCATTGCATGGTGGCCCGCAATTGGTTTTGTCCAACATTCGAAGTGAATTTTGGATTCCACAAGGACGAAAAATCGTTAAACATGTATTACATAAATGCATCGTGTGTTTTAAGCAATCCGCATCCAACAAAAATCAATTGTGGGAAATCTACCTTCACCACGGGTCAATATTACTAGACCGTTTCAACAAACTGGTTTAGACTATGCTGGTCCTTTCAATCTAAAAGTATCTAAATTTCGAAATAATTGGGTATTTAAAGGGTATATATGCATTTTTATTTGCATGGCCACCAAAGCCATTCATATAGAAGCTGTATCCGATCTATCCACAGCAGCCATCATAGCAGCGTTCCGACGGTTTTCCAGCCGAAGAGGACTTAGCACAGACGTCTTTTCAGACTGTGGCTCTAATTTCATTGGAGCTGATAAAGTCCTACAAAGGGAATTTAAAGAAGCTATACTGTAAGCTAATAAGCAGATGGCAGAAACGCTATCCCAAGACGGCGTATGTTGGCATTTTAACCGGAGTAAAATCAATAAAATTCCATTTAAAGCGAATTTTAGGGAATTCCTCACTGACATTTGAAGAATTCACTACTTTGTTGTCACAAATTGAAGCCTGCCTTAATTCTAGGCCTTTGTGTTCTATCACAGAAGATCCAGACGATCTCAATATTCTAACTCCGGGACATTTTTTTAATCTGGTCTTCCTTATTACTTCCACCTGAACCTGTGATGAAAAAAAAATGTTTCTTCTCTCACGAGGTGGAAACATCTTCAACTGTTGCAACAGCAATTTTGGCACAAATGGTCCAACGATTATTTAAATTCTCTACAAAATCGACCCAAATGGCAGACTCCAATCTCAAATCCGAAAATAGGAGATTTAGTCATAATCAAGGAGCTGAATATGGTAGCATGCCGCTGGCTTTTAGGTAGAATAATTGAAGTTCACCCAGGTGCTGACAAATGGAGTTGTAAAAAGAACAGTATCCAAAATATGTATTCTACGCAATACAAGAAAGTTAAAATTGTGAATCTGAGTAAAATGGCGAGAAGTTTCTCCTCAATAATTAAGCTTAAGATTTCTCTCATTGCTATACACGTTAGTTTTAAAATTAATCACTTGAAAGACAACTTCAGTCTTTCAACGGGGGGCAGTATATTCGAACCAAATCGATTCGAATATATTTTTTAACAGATACCTTCTGAAAGGAAAAAATCCAGAAAACAAAGCATCAAAACTTTTAGGGAAAATTAAATCTTATCTGATTACTCTTAATCAAAAATCAGGTACATAACCCAACAAAGCCATGTATTTGTCATGAACCGTTAAATTCATGCTAAAAAACAATTCCTGAAAAAGGAACATATACACATATTACAAAACTACTATCGTAAAATTGAGTTCTGAAAAAAAGAGGGAATTCAATCTCATAACAATTTCCCCAAAAATAGTTACAACATCTAACAAAAGTTGTCATGTAGCATACAATGCATGGCACAAATACAATCAGATCAAGCAGATAAATTTAAAACTCTATCATTATCATCACTACAAGTTCCATCGAACGGGAATTCTTCTCTACATGATAGAGATAACATGTTTTGTAAATATAATTTATTTAACTTAACACAGCAGCATGGGTTGCTCTAAAAATTCTTGTTGCTATGCATTTTGGTTCGTTGCTATGCATATTGTGCAGCTAGTACCGTAAGATCACAGCTGCACTGCCAATTCTTGCAATCATGCGCCTCTGCTACTCCATCAGTGGTGTCGTGTGCAAGCAAAGGCTATAAAAAACACAAGCTGACTGATCTCGATCTCTTTTGCACTTGACATCGCTTGGGATAGGTTGACTAGGTAGGGACTAACATTTTATATCGGGTATCGACTGATATAGAACTTTTATTAACAAATCATTATTTCGGGGATTGACTGAAATAATCACTTACTAATAAACACTTTATTTCAGGTTTTGACTGAAATAAATAATCTTACTTCGGGTATTGACTGAAGTCAAGATAACACTTTAAGTCGGGTATTGACTGATTTAAAGAGCATTATTTCGGGGATTGACTGGAATAATCACATACTAACATACACTTTATTTCGGGTTTTGACTGAAATAAAGAATCTTACTTCGGGTCTTGACTGAAGTTAAGATAAGACTTTAATTCGGGTATTGACTGATTTAAAGCATATTGTATCTCGGGTCTTGACTGAGATCAAAATTACTAACATTAACACTTTATTCCTGGTCTAGACGGGAATAAAGAATTGTTCTATTAAAATATTAGAACAAAGGATCGTAACATTAGCTTAAAGCCAACCCTCCTCAAATGCCAAGTTTAGATCCGGTGAGTACCAGCCACTTGTAACATTTTAATACTTATTCATATATCTATTTGAATATATTTTGACTTATATACACATATATATATTATACATTTCATGTGCATATCTATTTTACACATATATTTTTATTACATTTTTGACGATCTTATATGATAACTTGGTGCTAATAAGTGTTTTAGTGTAATAAAAAAATCTGAGACCCAGAGTTTTGTCTCAACATATCTATTTTTGGAAATCGTGCATTACAAATCTGTGTTTATTAAGTGTGTTTTCAAGTGTGTGTGGATCTCTGACCTAATTCCTTATATTTAATTTGATCTGAATACAAGTAGTGAGAAACAAGTGTCAGTTTAAGGAACGTTAAAAAAAGTGGACAGTGTTTTTGTAGTTATAAGAAGTTAGACCACTGATCTCAATCCATAATTATCAGTGTATTCATTGCAGTCTTCAGTAGATTCAAATTTGCGTGTACGTTCTAAATACGGGCAGTACACTATTTTTTTGTCTGAAAACAAAATATCTGTGTTATGAAGAAATAATAGCAAAGACCTGGACTTTGCATCATTGTGATTATGCCCCCTTCTACTAGATCAAAAGGGTTTTGAAATTTGTAATGCAGAAATGGCAGCATTATTTTGATCTTTACATGGGAAAAGTTCTGTGTCTTGAAACAGATTTGGTTTTTTTTTTTTACGATTAGATGCCGGGTGATAATCTAGAAGAAATTGTAGCAAAACCAGAACTTCGCATAATTGTTTATTATGGCCTATGTGTATAGGTGGAAAGTGTTAAGTTGTAAAAAAACGAAATTGACTTTATTGAATTAGCTTTATTTAACCATTCGCTAGCAATTTAATCTTGATTTTTTATTCCATCAAGAGTGGTGAAACGCTGTCTTCGTTCGCTTCTTCGATTATGTCAAGGCTTCGTAAATTTTTCGCTTCGCTCGGGCTTTGTATTGTCGCCAATATATAGCTGGAGATCCTGTTACACTAATTTTTCGTACTTAGGGCCTAGCTCAGCTTAGGTGTGGGAAATAAGCTTCTAGGTGTAACGCAAGTACCATTGGGGAGTCCAGCTCAACACACACACACAAAGTTTATTGGGCGCCACGTGTTTTTTTTTTTGTGGAGGGTACCACGAAACTCGGTGCAAATTAACGAAGAACTATAATTTTTCTTTTTTTTTAATGCTCCTTAATCAGCTATATTTCAATATAATAATAATTCAATAATAATTGCCACTACACTCGGCATACAAAATTTTTAATGTAATTAAAGATTAAAAACAAACATACAAGAGATCTGTAAACTATACCTGTACTTACGGGACATCCATGGTACCGCTTTTGCAATTATCTACATCACGTGACCTGCGTCCCGTCCAGTCACACAAAACCCTTGTAATTCTTTCTTTAGTTTTCTTCTTTTCTAATTTCTTGCTCAGCTCAATTTCTTTTCTGTTTCTCCTTCCTTATAATTTCGGCTACTCTCTTTTGTAAGTTTTGCGTTTAAAGTTTTGTTATTTTTAACTTTCCACTACTTGACGAACAAGAAATCAACCCCGGGTATACTGCTTGTATTGAGCTCTAGTAACAAGTGTCTCTTCACCTACCGGATGATGCTGATGGCCCTTCGTTCCTTTTTCTTCGTTCCACCGATGCACTGAACATTAAACTTTGGGTACGATCGCAAGATTATTAGTGCTGGCGGTAATTTTCTAACTTTTAAACTCGCCCATATGCACATTTTTGTTGACATGTTTGACTATTTGTGTTGATGACATTTTCTTTCTCTTATTTTTTTTTGTTTATAAATGTACTTTTGGAACTGCAATAATTTTTTTCTTACTAGTTTGATTATTTAAATTGATGACCATTTTTCATTTATAAATGTACTCTCCTTGAACTGGGCTTTACTCTATCCGGGCTGAGGCACTTGCTATGATGTAGTGTTTCTCGTTGCGAACTGTTGTGCTTTGAGGTGATCATGATTATCTTCATATAAGGGTTCTGTATGACCAAAAGTTATTTAAATTACGGCTTCTAAAAAGCTGATATACCATGGAAGTCGCGAAGTTGTTTAATTACAATGTATTACTTCAAATTCTAAAGATTCATTACTTACGTTGAATGAAATACAGTGATAAAATAAACCTTGGCTATGTAAATAGCGCGATAATTAAAAATTCCTGAGACCTACAAATAATATCATACTACATATATATACATTACAAATTCTATATCTATTCATTGACCATATTTAATCCGATATTCAGTAACTACGCTAAATGGAGTAATGATAAAATAAGCTTTGGCTATGCACCTAGGTACGAAGGTTATTGTTAGTATGAAAATTAAATTAACGAAAGGTAGTAACTCTAGCTAGAAATACATAGCGCAAATAATTACACTCTGAGGGAGTTGTGATTACACATACCTAAACGAAATCCTTATTCTAGGGGTTAGTAGGACGATGCTGCATTATGTTGAGGTTTGTGTACATCCGGGTGACAATAAATGCGTGTCATAAGTGTCATTGAATTTTGTGCACGTATGGCTGATTTTTGTGCATCTGTAGTTCCGAGAATGCTGTAGGTAACCAAGAGTGCTGACTTCAAAATTGTGTGGCGTGCGGACCAAGGCAAAGAATGGGAGCGAGTAGTATTTGCGTATGGTGAATTTCTTTCATTATGAGGTTGTGTGTTTTGAATGTGATTCCTCGACGGGTCTTTTCCATTATTTTTGAGGTAAGAAGTGACTTCATGTAAATTTTGCCTGCAATAAAGTAAAACTTAAGCAGCATCAATTGTTCTACCAATACGCTTTCACGGTACGACATATACACATAATATTCATAACAATCCTTGTCTCCGTTCTCTCCTGGCAGTAGGACAATCTCCTGCAAAAGCCTTTGTTGTCGGCTGCTGAATAGCTGAATTAGACGTCGATGGCTGCTGGATTGAAGCAGCAGAAGTGGACGGCTCTGGCTGCTGATCTGTTGGAGCTGTGGACGGCTCTGCCTCCATTGGTGTTACCGCGTTCTCTGAAGTTGGGGACGCTGATTTAACTACCCTCTGCTGCTTTGGAGTTGGGGATGGTGGCGGTGACCTCTGGAACCTGGATTGCGCTTAATCGCAGCTCCTCCAGAAATTCCTCAGTACTCCGTCCCGGTGTTGGTGGCAGTACTACTGCACTATCGGCTTCGCGTGTAGGTGATTGCATCGTTGAATTTAGAACTAAAACTGATGCGCTTTACATTATGTGCGCGCTATTTAAAGGGACGTAACGGATAGTAATTTTAAATGTTGATTCAAATTTGTAGGCAAGGCTAACGGACTTCTTAGGAGTTTTATGCAAGTCTAGGAGAGCTATATTTGAAAATTTTCAAAGTTGAAATTAACTGACATTGTTTTTTTTCGAACTTGAGATGCGATATTGGAATGCAAAGTTAACGGCCGGTTTTGCAAAATTTGCCATTTGATAGAATTTTTTCCACGGGAAAATTTTTATGCAAAAAAAATTTATTTTTTATTCTTTTTTTTTTATGCGGGCATTGCTGTTGTGTACCTGTATATAGGTAGATATGTTGAGAATGGACATCTTAGTTGTTTTTTGGTACACATGCAATTATCGTTGTAGATTTGGGTTGTTTACCGAGTTTGGAAAGATACGTACTTTCGTAATCGGCCTTTTTAGGATTCCCTTGCTGGTTTTTATTAAAACTACCCTTACGTAGTTATCGTTTCCTTTATGCACTTCTAGTATTCTTCTTAGAATCCAATGACATGCAGGTAGATTGGTTTCTTTAACCAGAACTAAATCAACGATAGAATTATTTAATGTTGGTTGTTGCCATTTAGGCCTTTTTTGTAGGGAATTCAAGTACTCTGTGGACCATTTCTTCCAAAAGTTTTGCTTCAGGAGTTGTATATGGTTGAATCTAGTTACGGATGATATTCTATTGGGCATCACAGGATCCGGTGGTGCGATTAAAGATTTTCCTATTAAAAATGTCCTGGAGTTAATGCATTGAGGTCATCTTTATTTTCAGTAATGGGACACAAGGGTCGCGAGTTTAAATAGGCCTAATGGGACACAAGGATCGCGAGTGTAAACAGTCCTCGATTTGAGCCAGGACTGTTGCAAATACCCCAAAAGGGCGTTTCCTAAGGCTCGTTTTAAATGAAAGTTAATAGATTTCACTCCAGCTTCCCACAGGCCTCCAAAATGTGGAGCCGAAGGTGGATGGAAGTGCCAGTGAATGCCGTCGTGCACAATTTTTTCATCAATTTCATTACTTACGTTTTTGAGTGCAGATTTGAATTCTTTCTAGAAAACCTTGTCGGCACCAACAAAATTGGTTCCGCAATCAGAATAGATATCAGTGGACAAACCTCGGCGATTAGAAAACCTTTTGAAAGCTGCGATGAAACTAGCTGTAGATAAGTCAGAAACTGGCTCAATATGGATAGCTTTCGTGGCCATATAGACGAAGATACATATATAGCCTTTGTAATATCGATTGCCCCTGTGCTTTGACATTTTTAAATTAATAGGACCGGCATAATCGACACCTGTTTGTTGAAATGGTCTTGAGATATTCACTGTTGGCATTGGCAAATTTCCCGTTATTTGAGTCCTAGTTCGGACAGCTTGCTTGAAGCAGGGAATGCATCTATGTAGGATGTTTTTTACTGTTCGCGTGTCCTTGTAAAACCCAACATTTGTGTCTTAAAGTATTTAACACAAGATGTACACCACCATGCAAAGTTTTTAGATGAATATGATCTATAATTGGGTTTGTTAATTTACTTCCTTTTGGTAGAATGATCGAATTTTGTTGATCATATGGGATATGAGCATTTTGTAAGCGACCTCTTACCCGCAATAACTTGTCATTGTCAAGAAATGGATTAAGGGATATCAAATTGCTTTTAGCTGGAGGCAATAATCCTGCTTTTAATTGTCTTATCTCGTTATCGCAAGTAAAGCCTTGCGCTACTTTTATTTACAAGTATTTTGCTCCCAGCAGCTCTGTTGGGGAAAGCTGCTCTGTTTGTTTAATTAAACCTGTTGATAGATCTCGGCTTGCTCGGATATTGTTCAAAAATCTGGAGCAATATGCCGTGACACGTTTTAATTTTATGAAGGAAGAATATTTTATCAAGTAACTCGTTTAACATTGTTTGGGCTACAGCAGAATGTGTCACGCGTTTTTGTTCAGAATCTATCTGCATATTAGCTGAGGGTTTTGACTGAGGCCAATTTTCCTCGGCTGCTGAATCCAACTGGGTCCGTGCCACCAGAGTTCAAGATTGATCAGATTCGCAGGTTTGATTCCTCTGCAGTTACAATATTCGGGACTATCTGCGGAACGCACGTAACTCCAGACTTTGATATCTAACTGTTCCTGGATTTCAGAAACCCTATTCGCTACATAAGTCTTATATTTGTTTGGATGATTGTGTATCCAAGATAAGACTACAGAAGAGTCTGTCCATGCATAGATGGGGACTCGATTGAGTTCCAAGTCTATCTTTATTCGATTTATAAGCCGAGTTAATAAAACAGCTCCACATAACTCCAGCCGAAGAAGTGATACAGGTTTCACAGGAGCTACTTTTGATTTTCCTATTAGCAAATTGATATGGGCTTTTCCTTCGACGTAAACAACCATGATATACACAGCAGCAGAATAAGCTTGATTTGAGGCTTCTGAGAATCCGTGTATCTGACAATTTGTTAAATTGTTTGTCGTATGTAGCCATCGTGGGATTTTAAGCTGGCTAATATGATACCACTCTGCCTTAAAATGCCGCCATTGGGTGTCAGTGGGTGCAGGAATCGGATCATCCCACGAACATCCAGAGAGCCACAGGGTTTGCATCAGAACCTTTGCATTGATTACTATTCGTGATATGCAGACTAGTGGATCAAACAATGTATCAATTTCTGATAAAACAGATCGTTTAGTAGATAGACGATTTGCTATTTGTCGAAATTGCATGATAAAGTAATCAGCTCCTGGATACCAAGAGTTTTTACTTACTCATCACTTGCAAACCGTAAGGGAAGTTGTAATTCCCTTTGCTCCTCTGGAAAGCCTGCTAGAAGATCCGAGGAGTTGCTAACCCATTTCCCTAGATTAAACCCATCTAAAGATAATAGGCTAACGAGCTGCGCTTGTATCTTGACAGCTTCATCGATAGATTCTGCACCTGTAATTAAATCGTCCACGTAGAAGTTGCAAGTAACAATTTTAGCAGCAATTGGTTACTTCTCAGCTTCATCCTGTGCAAGCTGATGAAGTGTTTTGATAGCGAGATAAGGAGCTGGAGTAGTGCCAAACGTTATCGTTGTTAGTTAATAGTCCTTTATGGATTCACTAGGACATTTGCTCCAAATTATTCTCTGATACCTTTGATCTGATGATTGAATGTTAATCATTCTATATACATCTTTCCTATGTCGGCGGACATAGCGTATTTGTACTTTCTCCATCGTAGTAAGATAGAAAAAAGTTCGGATTGCAAGACTGGTCCAGTATGGAGTTATTAGTTTAAGCTTTTCCCATTAGTAGACTAGGCTGAAGCATCAAAGACGACTTTTACCTTTGTGGTCGTACTATCTGATTTTATAACAGCGTGATGCGGAAGGTAGTAGCTTTGTTCTCTGCTAACTTCGTTTTCAGCTGGTTTCATATGCCCTAAGGCATGATATTCGTTTATGCAACTTTATAGTCTTTGTAAAAATCAGCATTTGAAGTTTTTCTTCGATGAATGGTAAACATACTTCATAACGACCACTCGCATTGCGACGATGAGTATTTTGATGCAATCGTTCACACTCTTGTTCGGATTTTGAGAATTTCCGTTCTTGAGGAGTGATTTCCTCAGTTTCCTAAAATGTTCGCAGGATTTTGTCTATAAATGCGTCTTGGTCAGCTTGCGCATTAATTGTTAAGGATGAAACCTTGGAAATAGAGTTTGCTTGAGATAAATTTCCAAAGAGAACCCATCCTAGGGTCCTATTTTGGGCAATAGGGGTTTCCTGGAGGACCTTGAGTACTATGATTGGATGTACTACTATTCTTATGAAGCAAAGAATGCTGTTTTCTACCGTATTGCCGACACGTAAATTTGCTTGGGCAAGATTTCGTGTTATGGTGCTTTGATAGGTAGTTTACACATAGACGGTTAGATGTAACGATCTTAAACCTTTTGTCAATGTCACGTTTGATAAATTGTGGACATTTAAGCAATCTATGTGTTTCTTTGCATATTACGCATTTGTCTCTAGATGATAGAAATGTGTTGATACCTTTTTAATGAAGTTATTTGAGGTATTTGTTTTTTCTGGATAAACTGACTTTAAATCTAATATTGCTTCCAGAGTTTGGAATCTGGTCTCTAGGAAGGTTTTTAGAAAATCAAAGGTAGGCAAACCTTCTTCATTATTTACCTCCTGCTCCCACAAGCGATGGGTTTCCGTTGGCAGGCATTGCACCAACTTGTATATGTGAATTGGGTCCCATTGCTTTTTGGAAACTCCTAAAGCTTCTTGCTCGAAAATGCATTCTGGAGATCTGTCTAATAAGGATTGTATCGCAAATTCATTTGTTATTTTAGATAGATTGCACAGAGTTTTCAGCTGAGCATTTACTAATACTCGCTTGTTGTCGTATCTATCCTTTAACGTTTTCCATGCATTTTCGTAGCTTGCGTCTGTTACTGGAAACTGTCGCAGCAAATGTTCAGCCTCGCCAGTAACACTTGTTTTAAGAAAATGAAGTTTTTGTGCTAGAAGTAAGGAATGATTTTCATGAACTAGAGAATTAAACAAATCGTGAAATGATCTTCATGAATCATAAGAGTAGGTAGGCTATGCCGATTCTAGGCCAAACCATGAAAAATTATTCTAAGTCCAAAATGTAAACAAAGGCACGTGTACGTCTACGTACATATTTGACCTTGAGATTGACCTTGAGATAAGGTTTGACAGTTCACTTCCGGTCGGTAGGTAGGCTATGCCGATTCTAGGGCAAACCATGAAAAATTATTCTAAGTCCAAAATGTAAACAAAGGCTCGTGTACATCTACGTACATATTTGACCTTGAGATTTGACCTTTGACCTTGAGGTTAGGCCGGAAGTGTTGGTGATAAAGTTTGACAGTTCACTTCCGAAGTGTGGGTGTGCGTGTATGTATATTTAGACCGGAAGTGATGTCATAGCGGAAGTGTGGTTTTGTTGATAAGGATCTGAGGTTTGACAGTTCACTTCCGGTCTGTGGGTGTGTGCGTACATTTAGACCGGAAGTGGCATCATGAAGGAAGTGTGCGGTGTTGCTGATAAGGATCGTTGGGAAAATGTAGCAGGATATCCTGGTGTTGGCCGGAAGTGTGGTCTTTTGAGATAAGGGCGTTGTTGCAGCCCCGGAAGTATGGTGTTGCAGATAAGGGTGTAGAAGGGGGCGGAAGTATGGTGTTGCTGATAAGGAGCGTGGGAAAATATAGCAGGATATCCTGTTGTTGACCGGAACTGTACATCCGGTAATTTTTACTATAAATTGGAAGCTGACTGAAGTTTGAGTACAGTTTAATTTGGTTTTTGGTGAATAAGGTGCTTAAGTATAGAACGGAAAAATGTCTACAGGAAAGAGATCATATGTTGAAGTTTCATCTAGGAAGCTGAAAAATTCATCTTTACTTCATGGAGAATCAGAGAAACAAAGGGATTCTGTGAATTCTCTTCCTCCTCAAATGGACGCAGGGAACCAAACACATTCTTTGAATGTTTTCAATTCATTTGTATACAAGGGCATTATATCCTGCAGAGATATGATGATTAATAAACCTTACAGAATATTGGAAGCTAGGCGATTGAATACTGTTTATGGTGAAAAGATTCAACTGGAGGTTGATGAGGGGTGTGTATACTTACCCCAGCGGTATTCGGCAGTACAAAATGAGATATTGAAGGATATATGCTACATAATTAATAGAGGACCTCAAGGAAAATCATTTGTTCTGGAGTTTAAATCTCTAGCGGAGCTAGAAGAGGAAAAGCACAATTCAAGTGATGAAGTTGATGAGATTGTGCAGAACATGGCTTTCGGTGCTAATTATTACTAATGCAATGTTTTGATACATTTATATAATAAAGAGTGTCAATAAATTTATATCCAAGTTTTTATTTAACTTTAACATATTAAAATATGTACTCTCATAGAAAATAATAAAACAAAATTTATTAAATTGATAAATATGGCGATTTTTACTTTTCCTCCTTTTTAACAGAGAAATGAATATTCAGGTTTATAGTGACGAGAAGATATCTAAAATATATAAAAGATATTTCATTTTTACAATCTGATCATTGCTAATCTAGTAGTGGAAAGGTTTGCATACATCGTTCAAAGGGCAAAAAAAAATAATGTTTTGGATTGATTCTATATGGTATGAAACACATTTTTGTACATGTCTGAATGGTTGGATGTATATGAAGATTGTGCATTCAGTTGTAAGATGCGACTTAATGAAAGTATATATGACTGCTGAAGATGGTAAAACATGTAAGATATTGACTTTAACAAGAGGTCAACCAATTCCATCATGTTTGGGGGAGATGCGCATCAATCCATTTGAACATGTTAAGATTGAAGTCAAGGGAGGAGAAATAACTGTAATAGGCTGGCTACAAGATGGGGTGATCAGACGTCCAAGTACTAATTTCTTCCTACATAACTGCCCGTTTGCAGGTGAGGAGGAGTGGTATCGTAAACCAATAAAGCAACAAGAAGCAAACAAATCAGAAAAAATAAAAGATGTAAAAGAGTGTGAAAGCAGTAATACTCAAACAAATTTTGGCATCAAAATTGAGTGATAGGGTGGAATTGTATATAATCAATTAAATTACCATAATAATGCATAGTCTTTGTCAACGTTTTAAGCAATCAACAACTAATCAAATAAAGAGATATTATGTCATTAAAAACTTTTATTTCATATGCTTTTGCATGCTCTTTATATGCAAATTGCTTAGCACTCCCAATCAATTTAAACTTAGGACAAAAATCAAGCGATAATATTGATTTTAATATACAGTTGCCAAATAACGATTCCATTCAAATTTCTTTATTATTTCGACTGCTTACACTAAGTAATGCTACTTATGATGCATTGCCTACAACAACAACAAATATGCCGCTAAATGATGATTCTTCTGTTATCTCTTCAGAAAATGGAACTCAATCACCCAAGGAAACTGATGTGGAATTAATACCAGAAAATAGTGTAGTGAGTGTTGAGGAGGCAATTGAAGGATTTAGGCAAGACTTAATAAACAAAGAAAAAAGACATAGGCGGAATTATAGAAAGTGATCGTGTCTTTTACAGACATTTCAAATTAAACTATGAGGAGGACAAATCTATGAGAGTTCGATGTACATATGATAGCAACTATGAGCGGAGAACACTAAAAATATCTTGTTATGAATATCATGAACTTGAAGGAGAACGAATTTTGAGTAATGGTGAAATCGAATACTTCAGAGAAAATCACTCCACATATAAATCCGACATCACATCTGTTGATTTGAGGAAATTAAAACAGACTTACAACATGGATATTTCATAAACTGCAGAGTTCCATCTGAAGTGAATAGTTTAATATATACATATAAGAAATATATATATATATTATATAAATATGAGAATAAAACATGTTTTTTTTGTTTTAGAAAATTGTGTTTTATTAAAGATTATCCATAAATTTCTTATACAGGAAAACATTTTGTAATGCACATACACCACTATGTATCACACATCGTGGTACATCCTCATAAATTTTTCTCAATTCTTCTGATATAGGACACCCCTTTTCATCCAAATTGTAAATTGATACATTCTTTTCCAATTTAAATATATCAGTAATCCATTTAATTTTTTCATATCCTTTCACATATATGATTTTGTCTTGGAGAATGTCTTTAAAGAGGCTGCTAACACTATCCTGCGAAGTAAATCCTCCATTCCCAACAAATCCATGATGATTTTGATTTAGCCATCTTGCTTGATTCTGTAGTTCTGGGGGTAGATTTTCAAAGTTGTATATTGGTTTCAAAATGAAATGCTGTGGTTGATTGTCCTGAGTTATAATGGCAATTTCCTTCAAGATGAATGTATTTCTCGGTCCTTTGAACCCTTGAATATCAATGATGCAATTCATTTTTATAGTTTATGAACTTCACTAGTTAGAGGATTATACTGAACTATTCTATCATGTATAAGTAGACAGTATGCAGCAGTATTTTTCGGTATATTCACTGATGTTTGAAATTCTATGCTTACATCTACAGGTCCAGTTTTGAGATATTCATTTTGGCGTGAGCAATCAATAACAACTAAAGGTGCCAAGTTTTTGAACTGCTCTTTAGTGAGTAATGGTTCAGACCGGCTGTTGTAGTATGACTGTTGGAATTTACAATACATCTCATATAATATAGCGTATTGATCTATGTTATATTTTATATTCAAATCATTGTATGGATATTTTTCAGAATTTAGATAAACTTTTAGGTCTGTTATGTTACAGTGATCAAATTTGGATGCATCTTTTTCACTCGAATCTTTACGGTCAGTTTGTAAAGCAAAAATCACATATCTTGGTTTTTCGAGTTGATTAACTGTTTTAACAGTCCATGTATGGTGGGTGGATTGTGGTGGTGATGGATATTCATACAAATCCCAACTTCGAAAAACCATTTCAATCGGCTGATTACTTTCAGTAATTTTCAATAGAGATAACTTTTCCATATCGGCTACAGTAACATGTGGCAGATGCCATTGTAATTTAAGTATATTTACTAACGCATCACAATCTTTAGCATAAATTGCATTCAGATCCGTTCTAGAACGAATCAAAACTAGTTCATGTTTGGCATTAATAACTATTTTCTTATAGTCTTCAGCAAATCCAAGAAGATATTTTAGTGGTATACAAAAATTAAAGTTTCCTTCTGAGTTGAGAGCTATATTGGTGAGAGACCATCCTGAATTTAGAACCATTTTACTCTCACTTTCGTTTAAAGAAAGTTTATTCTTTATATGTATATGTACACCATTTATCTCATACCGGATCTCCTCAAATAAAAATGCCATCGAATTATTAGTTAACTTTACATCTGCAGTTTTGTTAGGCTTAGGAATACATTCCAATTTCCCTTCAATGTAAATAAAACTTTCACTTGGAAGTACATAGATGTCTTGATGCTGAATAGCTATACGTATTGTATTGTACCCTCTTTGTTAAAGTAAATAGGTCCACTAGATTTGATTTCACTTTTCAAAGTATTATTGTTCGCACGCAATTTGATATGGTAACTCTCTTTACTTAATTTACTTAATTCATTCTCAAGATATTTAGCTATGTCATCTATCTCATACGATCCTGTGGGTATTTCTATAACCGTATTCCCAATGTGAAATAAATTATTTTTTTTATTCTTAACATTTGGTATTGAATTGTAAGTTTGAAAATCAATTAACCCACATACATAATCCTTTGACAAATCTATGGGTGGGAAATACTCAGTTGTTAATATAGATGAATTTCCGGTTAATGTTAATGTTAATGACATTGTGGTGTAATTTAAAATGACGCAATTATCTGGTTTCCTCCTCATTTATATAGATTTGTTAGGGTATGAGAATCATTTAGGTTTTAACCACTGGGGGATTCAGTAGTACAAGGAAGAAATAAAAAAAAAATATGGAAAGATTAAATGATGAAGTGCAAATATTTCTTAAACATTTCGAATTTAGCAGATTCTTGCAAGAGTATGACAAGTTACTATTAGACGAACATAAGGAGGAAATAGAAAAATCCTACCGCTTTTTGAGTGAATATAGAGAAATGAACATTATGACTTCAAAATATGGGGAGCATTATGAATCCTGCAGTTGGGCTTACAATACTTCAACATCAGGTCCAGATACTTGTAACTGCCAGTATGTTAAAAGACAATTTCTGCAAATATCCAAACTATTGAAGTTATATAATAGAATTAAGGGACCTTGTTGTTCCTATTGTATAAAGGAAATATTTTAAATAAATAAAAATATATACATATAATCATATTCTTTTATTTATCATAACAATCATACAAAAATTTCAAACATAAATGACCACATATTACTGAGTTATATGTTTGATATGGAGAATAATTATCCCTTACATTACTAGTTAAATATTTAATGACTTCTAATGGCGGTTGTAGATTTCCAAAGCTATCAAAGTACTGAATATCTTCATCATTTTTATAGTACGCTACCCAATGAGTTCCTGGACCGGATGATATATCCAAGTTGATAATACCGCATTCCTTCTTGTTAAGTTTCTTTGGAAGCTTATTACGCATGAAAACTCCTCGAAAATGTGGTAGATCCTTTGCATATTTAAGTAAGTCTACCTCAGTTAGCGGTCTTTTAGGCAGCGTTTTCAATAGTTTTTTGACTCTGGGTTTAAGTACAACCCCAATCCTTTTTTATGAGGTTTTTAGTAAAGACCTTTTCCTACTAGCTTGGATTCCATTTCTTCATTATGTCTCTTACTCCCTTTGAGCTGCTCTTTTGCATCTTTAACAGAATTAACTGCATTTACAATAGCTGATGCACCTCCTCCTAGCGATCCTAAAGCAGATAGACCGGCAAATAAAGGAACGAGGAATGGTAAAATACCACCAGTTTTTGGTATAGGTATGACTCGTGGAACTTTCACATTTTTCTTTCTATATTTAATTGTATCTCCTACTTCCTTTCGTGCCAACGCAATGGCTCTTTGCAAAGAATCAGGTTTTTGCCTTTGAATAGATTTTCGCGCCTTTGAGATAACCATCCGCAGGGTAATATCTTTCTTAACTTTTTTATTTTTCTTATAACTGCTCTTTTTCTTTTTATTCCTAATTTTCGCCATACCCATCCCGAATTTGGTCTTAGCATTCATGATATTGGTTACTAGCAGTGCGTTTGTACGCTCACCTAGGCTTGCGTCAGTAGATTTAACTCGACTCCAAGCCTTTTCAGCCAAAATGCGATCTGCTATGTTGCGATCTGGTGTACTTTTAAATTTAGAGTAAGCAATATCGTGTTCTTTACATGCGCTATCTAAAGGATTAATACCAGGATCACCTCGAGCTAATCTTTTTGCTAGCTTCGTACCAGGTCCACAATATTGGTAGCCTGGTAAGTGTAATTCAAATGGCAACCTATTAATGAGTGTGTTAATTACCCCCGCCCCTTTCTTATTATGTTCAAGCATAAGTATGAATGACTTTAGCCTTCAACACTCAGATATAAACTAAAAAAAGTATTTAAATTCAGTAAGCATTTATAGTTTTGTGTTAGTATTCAAAATGAAGCTCATTAAGCAAAATCTATCTCTACCAATCAGAAATAATGATTTTCAGAGCAATATTAAGGAAACTGGAAGACATAGTTCATTATTACCAAATAGCATACGCGCTCTAATAGTCGGCCCCCTCCAATTGTGGAAAAACAAATGTTATGATTAGTTTGCTGGAGCATCCTAATGGTTTGAGTTATGAAAACGTTTATGTGTATTCAAAATCACTCTATCAATCAAAATATTTATATTTAAGAAAACTTTTGTCGCCCATAAAAGGATTAGGCTATTATACCTTTTCTAATAACGATGATGTTATACCATTTGATGAGGCAAAACAAAATTCAATTTTTATTTTTGATGATGTAGCATGTGGGAAACAAGACAACATACGGTCTTATTTTTGCATGGGTAGACATAATAACATTGATAGTTTCTATCTTTGTCACACTTATACTCATATACCAAAACACTTGGTACGAGATAATGCTAACTTTCTCATTTTATTTAAACAAGATGATACAAATCTTAGGCATGCTTATGATGATCATGTGAATACGGATATGAATTTTGATACTTTCCGAGATATATGTGCTAAGTGTTGGATGGATAAATATGGGTTTCTAGTAGTAGACAAAGACAGCCCCTTAAGCAGGGGGCGTTACCGTCAGGGATTCGATATATATATTTCCATATAAATATAACAGACCAGTTAAAGCAGTCAACAGATCGGTTAAAGCTGTTAACAGACCAGTTAAAGCAGTTAATAGACCTGTTAAAGCTGTTAACAGACCAGTTAAAGCAGTTAATAGACCCGTTAAAGCTGTTAACAGACCAGTTGAAGCAGTTAACAGACCCGTTAAAGCTGTTAACAGACCAGTTAAAGCAGTTAATAGACCTGTTAAAGCTGTTAACAGACCAGTTAAAGCTGTTAACAGACCAGTTAAAGCAGCTAATAGACCTGTTAAAGCTGTTAACAGACCAGTTAAAGCAGTTAATAGACCCGTTAAAGCTGTTAACAGACCAGTTGAAGCAGTTAACAGGTCAGTTAAATCAGTTGACTGACAGAACAGTTTTAAAATAATTATTAATACCAAAATGGATAAAAAGAAGGAATTCATTATGAATAAGATGGAGTTAATAAAGGATATTATTAAAACTAGAAATGCTATCAAGAAAAAGTATCGAACTATAAAAACAGGACGAATCGATGTTGAATCTCAACTTGCAGAAACATTTAAGCCCATAACAAAACCACTTAGAGAGCTTGTAAGTGAAACAAAAGTAAAACAGGGGCTTCATACTGATATCAAGTCAGAACCCAAAAAGGAAACTAAAATAAATGGTGATGAAGATAGCTTCGAGTTAAACCCAAAACAAATGTATATGAAAATGGAATCAACAAGCACACCACTGAAGTATAGAGATTCTTCTTTAATGTCATCACAAGACGAGTATGGAACACCAACTCATTCAAGAACCTTAGCTAATAAATCAGATTTAAACTTATCAACTGGATTAGTTAATAAATATTTAGAATTTTACCAAGCCAAAAGTCCTAAAATTGACCGCACTTATGGTGTTTATATGGATAATGGAGGATGGAAAATTTGGAAATCTAGAATTGACATTGATGCACAAAATTTTATTATTAATGGGAAGCAATATACCATAACAACTGGCTTATGCGAACTTCTTTTTATGAAAGAACCATCAAAGATATCATATGGTGAAAAAGACTTAGCTAATTATCGAGAAATCTTGGAAGATTCTAATGCCCATAGACGTGATTATAGTGCAGATGGACAAATTAAAGGCAGTAAAGGCCCTAAATATAAGAGAATTATTAGAAAATTTAGCAATCATGAAGGTATGGGGCTCATAAAGCTTCCCAGAGAGACTATTGATTACGTTTACTGGGATGATCCCAATGAATTGGTAGACAGATTACGGCTTTTAATTGGCTCTCAAGTAGCTGGGAATAATAGTCATAACAATGAAATTGTTTCCATTATTGAGGAGCTAAGAGAGTCTGATTTAATTTTAAAAAAGCCTCCTTCCTCCTTTTATGTATTTATTCATGAAATGAGTGTTGACAAGTTCGGGCGATCACTAAGAGATGGTAATATTGGACGAGGTTCTCCTGGACGTCGAGGAGAACGAGGTCCTTCTGGACCGCCAGGTGAAAAGGGCTCCACCGGACCTGCTGGAGTGGGTTTTCTGTTAACATCAGATAAAAACTATGATATGCAATTCAACAGCATTAAGAATCTTAAAAATCCTGAAGAAGATCATGATGCTGCAAGCAAGCTATATATAGATGAAGTGCTTGATAAGTATTCAGATTTATGCAGATCTCTTATTAGTTTAGAAACAACGACAGCTAAGAGTGAATTAGGGGAAAATCTTGCAAATGTGCATAATATTATTAAAACAACTAGAGAGAAACTGGAAACATCAACACAATCACACATAAATAAGTCATTTGAAAAGTTAAAGATTTATATTGATACAAAGTGCGAAGACATTGAGAAGAATTTACGAGGTCTAATAAATGTAGAATCACTTATAGTTAAAGCTAACAATGAGTAAAGAGGCCCTTGTAAGAGAGCTGCACAAAGCAGCTCGTCGAAATTTTCCTCGACGTCGTGTCATTATGAAAGATTTTGATGATCTCTGGCAAGCAGATTTGGTTGAAATGGGTGCTTATGTTCATGAAAATAAAGGCTTCTACTATTTACTAACAGTAATAGATACATTTTCAAAATATGCTTGGGTAGAACATATTAAAAATAAAACTGGAAAAGAGGTAACGGCTGCAATGGAAAAAGTTCTAAAAAGCGGTCGGATACCTAAACATTTGCAGACAGATGATGGTAAAGAGTTTTATAATAAAATATTCCAGACACTAATGCTAAAGTATGGAATTAAACACTATTCAACTTTTAGTATAATGAAAGCCTCAATAGTTGAAAGATTTAATAGAACATTGAAAGGCATGATGTGGAAAGAATTTAGTAAGAATGGTTCCCATAGTTGGATTGATTTTGTACACAACCTTGTTCATGAATATAATAATAAAAAGCATAGGACAAATAAAATGCGACCCTCTGATGTTAATCACTTTATTAAAAATCTTCTATTGCAAACAGTATACAGTCACATAAAAATGGTGGATAGAGCTAAATATAAAATTGGTGACTATGTTCGCATCAGCCAGCACAAACACATATTTGAAAAGGGGTACACACCAAACTGGACGACTAAAATATTTCAAATTAAAACTATACAAAATACAAACCCGGTGACATATCTTCTAGAGGATTATGAGGGGCATCTAATCAAAGGAGGATTTTATGAAAAAGAACTACTGAAGACGAAATATCCACATGACTACCTTGTTGAAAAAGTGCTAAAGAAAAAGCGGGATAAAGTTTTTGTAAAGTGGTTGGGTTTTTCCTCAAAGCACAATTCGTGGGTTAATAAAAACAATGTATTGTAATGTAAGAAATAAATTTATTTTTTTATAAAAATGTAATACTCTTTTTATTTCTTCTTTATACAAAATCTAAAATCATTTCATCACATACTTCACATCTTACAAGATCATCAATTTGTATTAAATTATGTGGACATTCAATGCTTACTACAATAATCACAGAATAAGGTAATAAATTATGTCGTATACATTCCATGCATCTAGGTTGGCCATTCGCAGAAAAGTATTCATATCTGGAGATTTCATCATCTTCTTCATCATCATCATCATCGCTTTCATATTCTGGTATTGTGTCATTAGCTACAGCTATCAGTGATTCGTAGACATCATTTTGCAAAATTTCAAGCGCCGTGTTAATAAAATCTGTTGTTCTTGGTGCCATCATTCATGATGTTCTAAGTTTCAACCTTCGTCTGCTACTACCGGGGTTATAATACTGTAATGCTCCCATGGTAAAGTATCCACTCCCCCACCTATCAAAAATCGCTTATCATCACGTGGGCTGAGAGCTATTTTGTCTTGTTCTATACTGTAAACTTCATGATTAAATGATCTTATCAAATGCTGTCGTCTGCTTATTTCAATCGAATTTTGCAAGCAACTTAAGTAATCATCAAATGAAATTGTGTTATTTATGGAAGCAGTTCTTTACTCCTTTAGCCTTTTTAATGAAATCCTTGTTATTAGTACGGATACTATACATCTTGGCTCTTAAACCAACGAATTCACTCATTATTTCACCATTTAATTCATCTTTCATTACTCCAGGAATCTTCTTATTACATAAGGGTATATCATAGAAATTATGCTCGGGGTAGTCGCTTGTATCAAACATGTGTACATCACGATTTATTATTTCGTATGGGTTCAATTTGGTAAACTCATATATTAGAGAGTCTGTATCTGTATACAAACATTTGACATTATCATTGAACAATCGTTGTATATATCCACAATGGAATTCATAGATACATGTTTTAGATATATCCAAGATGGCTTGTCCAATATAAATTGGTTTATTCATTACGATTTGCAATTTGTTTAGTTCAATAGCTATTAAATTCTCATCAAAAATAGTATGGCTATGAAATTTGGTTTAGATATCATCGCCTCTGCTCCATACCGACCATACCATTTGGTTATTAGTTTTACATCCACGTAGTTACGTACATTTTCCATCGTTTTTCCAAAGACTGCATTATTCATTAATTTGAAATAATTCTTTTCAAATTCATTTTTTGCATTGGCTCGAAGTTTAGTGTTTAAATCAATATATGTTTTCAGCCATGGTGATTGGTTGAACTGCAATATTCGATGTATTTTCTTTAATTTCAATCCATACTTTAAACATTGCATTAAATTGCGATAATGAATAACATACCGTTCCTTATCATATTCTGTTAGTAAAAGTTTTGGATGTTTACCATTAGGCGGTGTAAGGCATGTTGGAGCCAGAGGCAGATCCTTATGTAAATCATGTATAGATTGTGGATATTCTAAGTCAACTTCCAATATATATCCAACATTAGAATCATTCTTGAAGCTTTCTTTTTCAATATTTTTAACCCATTTAAAATTTCCTGTAGGCAGATACTGACACATTGCCCAACCATATAGATTATTAGCATCAAAATACATCAAATATTTTATCGACTTCTTCAGGATTATAATTATCTATGTGTATATTATTGGCTTTACTATACCTTCCGCTGCATTGTGCAACTCCTCCTCTTATTCCTCTTTCTATAAATAACATCATGCCAATGTCGGTGATCAATTCAAGCTTCATTCTAGTATGAAGTAGCATTGCATCCCACGTTAAACCGGGAGTTGTGAAGTAGTGAGCTGGATCCAAACGGTGACTTCTCAGGCTGCTATTCCGAAAGGTTTCAAAAATTTCCGCAAGCAATGAAACATCTGTTTTTAAATATATGTCTGAGTATTCTCCTAATGTTTGAATGTTGAAACGTTAACCATACACTTTGAGCATGTTGGTAGTCATCACCGCTAATATGACTATCATTAAGAATATTATAAAATTTATCTTTTGGAGAAAGCTGAGTTTCATCTAGTCTTTTCCAAGAGTCAATATAATCATATGGGAACACTGCTTTTTTATAAAGTAAATGATAATTGTTAGGAAACTCTTTTTTCAATAACTCAAAGTTATTGCAATAAGATGTAAGTTTATTCAAAGATGACGGTAAAAATCGAAATGAATCAATAAAACGCAACTTCACATCAGTTTCTGCTACATGCTTAGTAAAAGCTATATATTTTTCCTTATTAATTGGTAGTAAGTTGATTGCCCCGTTTATTAATAAGGCAATATCTTTAATTATAAAATGTGAATCATACCCTGTCAAATTGTGAAATACGATGGGGATAACATGACTATCTTTATAGTTTAAATTACATTCCTGATGGGCCATCCCTCGAACTTTTCCAGTAAGATGACAATGGTCAATTACACGGATATCCCCCATTTTAAATTCATGATCACATATATGACAAGTGGTTTGCCAATTCAATCGTGAATATAATTCATTATCAATTGGATCCATTGGTATCTCATTCATTAAAATAGCATCAACTTCTTCCGCCAACTTCAGTAATTCTTTAGCAAAACCATGACTGACAATCTGGACCTCGATATGAGTTGTAATAATTTAATTCAGCATTATAAGAACATAGGAAATAATATCCTATGCTATATACCTGATGTTTTTGATATTTTTTATAAGTATTATTTGAAGTATTGGTTTCATGAATTGGATGTAGGATACTCCCTATGTCAGCGTACATAATAAAAGGGCACTTTTCTTTATAGTTAAAATGTTGAAAAGATATCCACTTCTGATCTTCTGATGGTAAACGTATTTTACATGAATTCATTTCTTCACAGTCAACGCTATGCTTTCGCAGTTTATCTTCAGAATAAAAGTAATGTAAGCAGCGTTCACATATCCAAAGTTTGTGGCCATTATTTGTTAGTTGCGTTGAAACTAATCTAGATAACTGTTTTATCCAACAGAAATGATAATTAAAATCACTATCATCATCAAATTGTTTGCTATCATCTTCATCATCATTAAACATTAATAAATTTATTCGTCTATCATAGCAACCCTTAGTAAGTCGGATTGGAACTACTTCATAATCCTTTCTTTTCTTTATTAATGTATAAACATTTATACCAATTTTATTGTTCACTTCAAATATAGCAACGTTCTTTAATTTTATAGGTAATGTAATACCATCCAAATTAAGAACATCAGCATAGTGCGGGTATTCGGTAACACGATAAGAATGTTCTTTCGCTGGATAAAGCGCACTTACCACACTCCAAACAAAACATGCATTATCATTATTTTTTACATTTATGCAAGCTTTCTTTTTATGAATTTGTGGAGGTAGATCTATATAAGAAGACCCCAGCATTGGTGTGTATTTATTAATATTCACTCCAATATTTATTATCTCGTTCAAAGACCACCCGCTATCTCGTTCTTGAAATTCTCCAATTTAGTTAGTAGCTCACAATTCATGTTTTCACTTAATTCAACGATATTAGTAGTCTGATCTACAATTTAATTGCAGTATTTAGGTATTTATATTCACTCACTTCTTTATTATCATCACCACGGATTACCTTTTTAAAGTCACAACATAAAACTGTATTGATTTTAATCATATTAAATTTTTTCAAAATATTCTTCAAGCGTACAGTTAGCATCTTAGTGGTGTGTACTAAAAACATCTTTGGATCTCTGTATCCATAATTTTGTATAACTGAAGTGCTAATATGTCCTTTAAACGCTGACTTAATATCTTTCCACACCACTAATCATTTTGTTTTCTTCTTCCACTACTAATACCATCACCACCACCAATGTAAATGTTTTTTAATTAATCCGCGAAAATAATTCAGCAGTTCAATGTTTGTCTCATAATGTTTCTTTTCAAAAATTGTCTTAGCTTCTCTTAAAGCTTTATACATCAAACGTGTACTTCCATCGCAATACCGAAACCACTTCATTATTTCACTTTTATTTCTACATTCTTTCAATACGGGCAAGCTTTAATAAACTGCTCTATTAATTTGCTTGAAACGTCCTTTAAATTCCCTTCATTATTTTTACCCGCAACTCGAAAAATAACCGCACAACAACAACAACAAATAGAAAAACTTGGACATAAATTAAATAACACTCTTTATTAAATAAATGTCTCAAAACATTACACAAGTAATAATTAGCGCCAAGGTGGAGTTTTAGGTTTTCTAAATGAAATTTAAACAAATAATCTCTATGCTACAGACAATTTTCAGATCTATACTTTAGCACCTTATTCGCCATAAACTGTACTCAAACTTCAGTCATCTTCCAATTTATAGTAAAAATCACTTCCGGTCAACAACAGGATATCCTGCTACATTATCCCACGCTCCTTATCAGCAACACCACACTTCCGCCCCCTTCTACACCCTTATCTGCAACACCATACTTCCGGGGCTGCAACAACGCCCTTATCTCCAAGACCACACTTCCGGCCAACACCAGGATATCCTGCTACATTTTCCCAACGATCCTTATCAGCAACACCGCACACTTCCTGCATGACGCCACTTCCGGTCTAAATGTACGCACACACCCACAGACCGGAAGTGAACTGTCAAACCTCAGATCCTTATCAACAAAACCACACTTCCGCTATGACATCACTTCCGGTCTAAATATACATACACGCACACCCACACATCGGAAGTGAACTGTCAAACCTTATCACCAACACTTCCGGCCTAACCTCAAGGTCAAAGGTCAAATCTCAAGGTCAAATATGTACGTAGACGTACACGAGCCTTTGTTTACATTTTGGACTTAGAATAATTTTTCATGGTTTGGCCTAGAATCGGCATAGCCTACCTACCGACCGGAAGTGAACTGTCAAACCTTATCTCAAGGTCAATCTCAAGGTCAAACATGTACGTAGACGTACACGTGCCTTTGTTTACATTTTGGACTTAGAATAATTTTTCATGGTTTGGCCTAGAATCGGCATAGCCTACCTACTCATAAGAACCAGAAATTGTTGGAAGTGTAATTCTGGGCAACTTCAAAAAAGACGAAGATTGCTGATCAGTTCTAGTTTCTGCAGCAAGTTTTTGTTCTGCTTTTGGCTTAAAAGCATCTAATGCATCCCTAAGAATACCTCGGAATGCAAAGTACTTATTTTCGACCTCTGCAAATTGAGCATGTAAGAAATACTCGTACTTCTCAAGTTCACTGTCATCCAACGCCTGCGTAGCTCGGATAATTGTATAATGAGTAGACATGTAATCTGACCAGATTTCGCTTAAAGCGATTAAGCGCTCAGAAACAACCCTTTTGTTCGTTCTCTACTACAGTATTGTTATAGTTCTTGAGAGTTTTTTCGATGATTTTTGCGGAGGTAGCTTGGTTAGCCAAAATTCTTTGAAGTTGTACTTATGTTCAGCCGTGTGAATTTATAAACCACTAGACTTTAGTTCTGGTTACGAAGGACCATAAAATGTTCTGCCCAATGAGAACACTCAAAACAATATTATTAAGAATGCGGATTGTATATAACAACACGGGGGAATAATTTTAAAGTCAGGGGTTTATTGGACACACACGTAAAACATATGTACAAAATTACAACTAGAACTAAACTAACAGAATTCAATTTCACTTCTATTATTTCAATAACAACACTTAAGAACTAAATTTCAATTGATTTAATAAAATCTTACTAGTTTCCTTTATGTTTCTAATTTTAATCTCAACACAATACTGTCAAAGATGAGACAACTTTGAACAATGGCACCATATATATTTATATATATAAATATAATAATCAATATGAACTATAATATATGAATAATCAAAAAAATGTACTCACCAATATATAACTATATGTAATCGACTTTATGGCGTTGGTAATTAAATAGGTAGTGATTATCTTGTTCTAGTCGTTCCCCGGAACAAGGTACTTTACTTCAGTCGAGACCCAAAGCAAAGTTGTATTAGTCGTGTTTATTCTAGTCGGTACCCAGAATAAATATCTTTATCTCAGTCGAGACCCAAGATAAAGGTTTGAGATTAGTGAGTGTTATTCTAGTCGCTACCCGGAATAACTATAGTTATCTCAGTCTTGACCCAAGATAAAGCTTTGAGATTAGTGAGTGTTATTCTAGTCGCTATCCGGAATAACTATCTTTATCTCAGTCGAGACCCAAGATAAAGGTTTGAGTTAGTCTGTGTTATTCTAGTCGCTACCCAGAATAACTATCTTTATTTCAGTCGATACCCAAGATAAAGGTATTGAGTTAGTAAAATCTATTCCAGTCGAGACCCAGAATATGTATCTTTATCTCAGTCGGTACCCAAGATAAAATTGTTATGTTAGTAGAATTTATTCCAGTCGAGACCCAGAATAAATATCTTTATCTCAGTCGCTACCCAAGATAAAGTTATTAGGTTAGTAAATTTTATTCCAGTCGAGAGCCAGAATAAATATCTTTATCTCAGTCGGTACCCAAGATAAAGTTATTAGGTTAGTAAATTTTATTCCAGTTGAGACCCAGAATAAATATCTTTATCTCAGTCGGTACCCAAGATAAAGTTATTAGGTTAGTAAATTTTATTCCAGTCGAGACCCAGAATAAATATCGTTATCTCAGTCGGTACCCAAGATAAAGTTGTTATGTTAGTAGAATTTATTCCAGTCGAGACCCAGAATAAATATCTTTATCTCAGTCGATACCCAAGAAAAGGTTATTGAGTTAATAATTATATTTTATTACACTAGCCAAGTCGAATTCCAAATGTTGCGCAATCTATGAAAGCTGGATGCGAAAAGAGAAAGATTCAAGTTGGCCTGCGACTTATATTGCATCTGAATTGCGCACGGCTCCAACAAATTATACATAGCGCATAGTAACCAAAGTACGTTGACCTTAGCAGCTGTGCGTAGGTAGCAACAGAAAAGTCCGTTGACCTTAGCAGCTGTGTGTAGGTAGCAACAGAAATGTCCGCTGACCTTAGCAGCTGTGCGTAGGTCAGAAGAGTACATTGGCGCTAGCAGCTGTGCAAAGCAACTGGAATTTTGAGCATTTTTTGTTGCCGTTCCTAATTTTGCTCAATTAAAGTTATTAGAATTATAAATATACAATAAGATACCTATTCCAATACTGCTAATTTGCTATTTTAAAGATTCATTTAAATGTTCAGATTACTTAATCTAATTCCATTTGATTCGCGCACTGTTATCGAAGATTAGTTACTTTCCAGTTATTGGATTGTATCCCAGATTTGTTTATGTGGAATGTAGCCATGAGGTGTTGATTGTTATGCTTGTAGGTAGGTATACGTCGTTTCGTTCTCAACCTATTTTCAATAACTAGAAATACTTGGAATTAGAATCTGTTAAACTATATAAACTATACTTTCAGGTGGCTATTTAATGTTTGTTGAACAGTCATAGTTGTTGCAATTTAATTAATCTTGACAGGCAATTTGGTTACTACAATGTCACGTTTGCCTCGGAAGTATTTGCATCGTATCCTGAAGATAGTCGATTCGACGTCACTGTCGCCATGTGATAACCCAAGTGTGATATCTATTGGTATTTATTATTTCATTTCTTTTCCACCATATATTGAGTAGATGGTGCCGACTAAACATACGAAGAGCAGCCTATAGGCTTTACTCTTAACGATATTTAAGCGGAGCATCTCAGTGAGCATTAATCCCTTGACGTAAGTTGGAGCGGCTATTGAAGCACTTACTCCAGATGTATAGAGGAAGAGCAGCTAGGTAGCAGAACTCCCAATAAATCAAATTCCGTGTTGCTTGTACGACTTACTAACTTCAACTCTTTATTCTTGTTGGTTTAATTCTATTTATATAAAAGAATATCATTTCCTTAATCGATAATTATATCTTCGTTAATTCTACGGTGCATATATCTACAAAAGTTGTAATATGCCCGACCTTGCATTTTCACTTCATGAAGAAATGTTTGACCCATATCTATGTTTTGTTTACCAAAGCATAGTGTCGCTGACCACACTTGTATGCATCAAGAATGATGCGTTGCATTTTCTTGCTATTTGTGGCTTGCGTCACCAGGTCAAGTATGCGCTTCCATTATGTGGTTTTTTTGCAAGGTACTGCAAGATATTGAATCAGGCACATTACAGTAGCTCTCGTCCCAACTGTGAGGGACTTTCACCCGAAAATAAGAGGACGAGTTGAGCTGTTAGCTTAGGTACTTTAGAGTAGTACACCATTGTGTGTAGTCTATTGACTGAATATTTGAATTTGGTTGGACTAAGTGGGTTTGTTTCTGGGCTGGTTTCAGCAGATCTTCGGGAGTTGGTGCAGTCACTTCACTGTCAATATCACTGTCGGCAATTTCACTTTCCCTTAAATTAATACTGTTATTCTGTCCTAAAACTAGGTAAACGTTTTTTATTTTTTTGTCGCTACCTCCCGTGAGCGCGTGGATTCTGTCAGCTTATTTATTTCTTCGCGCAACCGAACTGTGTTTTCTTTTAGAGCCGTTATTTGGACGAGTCAATTGTCGCGGGTTTAAAAATTTATTAAGACTGCCTTGTCTATAAGGCCCTGATAAAACCGTCCCGCTTGGGTCGAGGACCTGTTGGCGATAGCTCTACAGCAGATGATGTGCCTTCACCGGGGGCTATGTATTGGCACCAGGAGCTGGTCCCGCGTCACCTAAAGGTGGAGAAGTCTTTCCTCGCTGCTGCTTCTGCTTCCTGCTGAGGTTGAGCATGATTGTCGGCTAGCATATAATACGTTTTGGTGAAAGGAGGTTTCTTTAAGCGTCTTCGAGTTCCCTCTCAATTATTGGTCGGCTGTTTGGCTGACAGTTTTTGCAGCTTGAATGGGCGGGTAAGCTCTGGTCCGTCTTAATTTCCCCTGGATCCAGTTGAAAAGGGGGCTAATAGGCCGTCTTCCACTTCCTCTTCAACTCCGGATCGTTGTGTCTGGAACTTTTGTGGTCTCGCTGCGGAAACTGCACACTTCTTGCTGATTGTTCCTGGTGGGCTTGAGTACCTATTTGTCCACCTCCTTCTATATGCTGTTAAATAGTATCCCACGGTGGTGCCTTTAAACTATCTGGGGTGAACGCTTGCCCACCTGGGGCAGAGGCGCCTAGAGATAGTAGCTACCGCGAATGTTCGGGATGACTCGGCTTGAGTGGTTTTGCCAATGGGATCCCTTTAGTGTGCAGGATAGCTGATTTTAAAGCTCTTATGCCTTTCTCCTTTGACTTTTAGAAAAGCGGGCTTCCACTATCCTACCGGCTGAACCAATTTAGTTACATATGTACCTTATGCGTAATTACTTTATGGCGCAGAGTATCTTTCCCTATATTCCACAAATGGGAAGTTTAATGCAAACAACTTCGAGGGATATTTTTAATCCACTTATCTTTATTTCAGAACAGTCCCAATTGCTCTTTCCAATTTCCTTGATTGCAATTGGCGGAAACTATTCCGATATACCGGATGCAACCTTTCACTTAATGAATTACAATTTTGTGGAAACTATTCCGATACACTATAAGTAGCCTTACAATTAATTAATCTCAATTTTTGTGTAAACTATACCGCCACACTATATGTAACCTTTTAATTAATTATCCAACCGCCGCCGTGTTGAATGTCCCCAAGTTCAAAAACCGACTCTGTGAGACTTTTGATTTTTCAAAACTGAAGTCTCGTTATTCAGGGTAGAAAAAACGCTTAATTAACATTTTCCTACCCTGAGAAAATTATTTTCGTTGGGCATGTTTTAATATGTCGCAATGGACGATGGCTTGAGGTGTAATTTGATATTTTCGTAAATATAAAGCTATCGTCTTACCTACAATGTATGCAGCTCGCGACAATTTGCTGATGAAAGCTATTTCGGTTAAGACGTAATCGGTTCAATTTCCACCGATGGAAAATTTATGTGTCCGATATATATGTACATAAATACATACAAATTGTGTTTTTGACAAATCGTACTGAAGGTAAGATTTGTCGTGCGGCTTTTTTCTATTGAAACGACTTCGGTTGAAACTTAAAACCTTTATTTTGCTAAAGTCGTTTTGTGGGTGTTTTGTTATTTGTTGCGAAGGAATTTGAAGAAATTGCTGCTGGCAATTTCTTCGCCTTGCAGGGAGATAAGCTAACCATGTTTTAAGCATGATTGGCTTATACCTATGTATGAATAATTAAATATATTATTTCTTTTAAATCATCCTTTTTAGATAATATAGGTATACAACGACAGTACCGAAAATTTTCGAGATAGAGCCTCTCTTTAGCGAACTGTCCTTTCTTCTCTTAAAATATAAATCAATAGCTGAAATTGTCAAAGAGTTTTTCGTGATAAAGAAGAACTGGATCCTGCGGATTGCACTGACTGAGGACTTAGTTTTTTCAGTGCATTCGTTGCTTCTTTTGTTGTATCAACATTACCAAGATTCCCTGTGATTAAACTATTTTCAAAGAATTTATCATTAAACAAATCTTATCTTTTCTAGTAGTAATGTATTTCTTATTTTCATACTTCAGAACAGGTATTTTCGAAAATTTCACAGAAATTTTAGGTGTTCTCTGTGACTGTGGAAAACAAAAAGGAATCGGAAATTCTTCTGGTTAATAATTAACTTTTTGAAACAAATTTAAATTGGGTAACTCCTTCGTAGGGTTCCGATACAAAAAATTCGTTTTTACTGTACCTGAGAACGCGTCAACATAGAGAGCAGAATTTTCGGACACAGGGTAGAAATAGTGTATACGGTTTCAAAAATGGGCTAAATCGGGCAATTTCTTCTTCGTGTTGCCATGTAACAATTTATGTTTTTTACATGTACTGTGAAAGCGATCAGTTCTAGACGTTTTTATTGTACTGACAAGTTCTTTACAATATGAAATTGGTCAGTCATAGTAATTTTTACAGTCCGACGAATCGTTCTAGAAATATATGCGAAAATCACTTCAACAATCAAACTTTCACAGAGTAGTGACCATAAGAAATTACATACGGGTATTCACCTCTTCCGTGCTAAGGCAAAACAAGTTACAAACGAAAATATCATTTCGAGATAAACGACTTTGAAAATCTTTATATAGCGCGGTCTGAAATATTTTTCTAGAGTTTTTAATAAAAATATAAACGCCAAATGGTTAAATAATTATTTTAAGCGGACTGTTTTGTTATTCCATTTCTCTATCGCGTATTTTATATGTATAGTAATAGGAAAAAAAGCGTTATGTTAGTTTAAAGTCTTATTATTCAAAAACCTTTAGAATACCCGAAAACTTATAAAAGGTTATAACTCTGTAAAATTAGTGAAAATGCTTTCTCGATTCATACGGACAAATTTATTAGCAAGAATAGGTTTCAGAATAAAATAGAATAGAACACAATTTTTCATTAAATTGTAGAAAAAGTGAATTCGTTTTAAAAGGGTAAACAAAAAGTAACAAGTAAAATTTTGAAAGCAGTAAACTTCAGGTAAGCGTAAGATAAAAGAAAATAAATACAATCTCTTAGATAACTGAAAAATATGACTTACATTCCAGGATATCATATAGAATTGGTCTTAGATCAATTCTAGCTTATTTACTTATTGAAATTAGTCTCAGTTGAAGACTGAAGCCCTTTAAAGCTTTTCACCACATTCTCTAGGCAGAGCTGATTACAGTCAGAATATGACGCAATACGAAGCGTTTTTTCTTTTTCAGGAGCCATAATGTAAGTCTATGCCGAATGAAATATCTAACTCAAAATCACATTAAAAAGCAGAATAATGAGCGGACTTTATTTGGAAAAAACTTTAAATAATTAAAAAAAAAATAATAGTAATTTAACGGAGCAAGTTGTGACATCTCTACTCTTCAGCCATTCGAACTAGTACTTAGTATAGTAGTTTGAGATTTTCTTTTATCCATCCACAACAATAATATTTCGTTTAAATAAATTTTAAATAATATTTTCTTTTAAACTGCTTTATTAAGATCCCATTTCTCCTTATTTAAAAATAAAGAAACCCATTTATACTTTCACGTATATTGCTTTTAATTATTAAAAATTACTTCTTCACAGCCCTACAGTGGACAAAGAAAACTTCATCCTCTAGCGTATCATCTACTAGTGCTCATTGGAGCAACCCTTCTACAAATGCACTCGCATTGCATAGGATACGGAAATTCCTGCGATGTGTTACGTACCAAATATGTGCACAAATGTGTTTGCTCTAAATGATTCATTGTTGATGCCAGCATTGTTGCCAATTTGCATCAATTATGCAGCCCATTCTGTTTCAATTGCCATCTGACATGCTCAATTTGTATTGCGTTATGCAGACTGAATTCCAATCCCCTTTTCGATGATGAAAAATGGATACTAACGACAAGTGGATCACGGCATAGCAAACGAGAGAGGCTGTCTGCTGTGCTATGCTACCACTTCAAAGTTAATTGTTGGGTATAGGGTAGGGTCACAGGGTGGATGTTGATTTGTTTCCTTCATACGACTCTTGATTGTAATGTGTTTATTACGTTGGTAATTCGGAAATTGTTTGAATTTTTTCCTGTGGATGCCTTATTTGAATGACAACAGAAATTTTACTCTAAAGACTGCAAAAGAGAATTTTATTTTTATTCTATGACAATGAAAAATGAATTCAACCGATTTATTTTGAAATATCTGATGCAACCTCAGTAATGAGATTATATTGTAAAATGGTGGTAACTTAATTTTTGTAACATAAGAACTTTCTTTTAAAGTGTAAAATACTCCTTGCACTAAGAACATAAAAACAATAAGTCTTCCAATAAGGGAAAAACGCAGAATACTGAATTTAGCTTACTGAGGGCTCAGCTAAGAAACAAGATGAATATTTTTTTTACTTTTATTTTATTACTATTATTTATTTATTTATTTACTTCAAGATTTACAAGCTCATACTATGTATTAAGGAATTAGTACTTTCAGAAATTCGGAGATATAGAAAAACAAAGTTAATCTAAAAAATAAAACTAAAAGTAGAAAAACGGAGTCTTGCAAGTATAACTAAAAACTACTAGAAACTAAATAAAATTAAATCAATAGAATATGCTGAGAGGAAAAGTAAGATAACTAAAAAGAATTACACCGCGAAAAAAAGCATGTTACAATTTGTGGGTGTTGAATCCAAAATTTCTGGCTCTGATTCTAAGACAAAAAAACATTTTTAAAAACTACAAAATTTTTTGATTTTTGTATCGAAAATTAGTCTGTTATTTTAATGTTCGAAAAATTATTAGATTTACCAATTAATGTCTGTAGATTTTAAAATCATAATCCTTTAAATTTTAGAAATTAATTACAAATTATTGTAGGTTTAACCAATCAAATGTTGGTAATTTCGATAATAAATGTAATCTTTCTTATAAATAACCCATTTCATTGTGAATGAGTGATGCAAATATGCTTAGGGTAATTGAACTTAAACTTTTCTCATAAAAAAAAGTGAAGTAAAAACGTTTATTCAAGATTCAAAATGCGTGCAAGTGAATATAAAATAATGATTTTAATTTTCAGCTTTACATAGATTTGTATATTGGTTATTAATATATCAAAAGGACAAGACTCAGGTATAGCAATTAATTAGTTTTAAAGAAATTAAAATTTCTTTCAACAATTATGTCTAGAAAATAAATGAAAAATTTAAAGTGGTATATTCTAAAATATCTTTTACTATCCAACATTTTATTCGAAATTAAAGCAGGTAATTCGGTTTTTTTTTTGCTTACCATTTATGTGACTTTTATATCCACCAACTTCATTTATTGAACAAATTAGCATAATATCCTTTTTTATATGAATTATCGTTTTATATTATTATTTATATGAATTATAAAATGATAAACATATATAAGTATGCAGTATGCTACATCGTGTGACTCTTTCCTCTAAGGACAACTAGGTCAACTGACTGCTGCGGTGTAGTGAACGCCCTCAACGGCTGACATCTGACATCCCGCAAGCAATCTGACAAAAAAAAAACGCGGGATATGAAAGAGTGAATGACGCGCTTGTGTCTCGTGGTGCAATTCCATTGCTACTATTGGACTACATTTACGATTATCACGCTATATAGAGTTATACAAGAATATCTACCGGATAGTAGAATACACATAGTTAAATTCCATGTGAAAATTTCCTGAAGCTCAGTTTTGTCCTCCTGAACTAACCGTTTAAAGAGCTAAGAATTGCAGTATATACATGTTTCGTAGAATACCCTTAAATCAAACACTTTGGGTGTAATTTAGCTCGTATTGCTTTTGAATTATTAATCACATATACCTTTAGATATTAGTGAAAAATCAATTCTTTAAGCAATATTAAAGAATCAATTCTTTAAGTATTTATCATAAGAACATGAAAATAAAACAGTTTTTATATTTAACGTAGCTTTTACATAATTAAAATAATTTCTCATGTCATGAAGTAAAAAAATCCGACATGCGTTAGGCTAAGTGTAAATCACACTATCTGAGTAAAATAAGGATATATAAACATACATTAGATCTAGCATAATTTCCACAATACTCGTATGTAGGTGTATACACGTGCTAATTGTACTTATTACCAGGACATTTCAATCCTAAAAACATCCTAATAGGATAAAGTTTTCATAAAATTTTTAAATTACACTTACTAGTCGTATAAGTACTTCAAGATCCAATACTTTTCAATGAGTGAGCATACCTATAGATACCAATGGTGGTAGTTTTTCCTACACATTACGCATTATTTGCGAATGAACGTGGTTTGGTATCCCATTAACTGATTCTCGTCTGATTCTTTCCTCAACAATAAGCGGCCCAACTGCCAATCTTAGAATGCTGGTTCGCGCTTGTTGATTTGGGGATTCATAGATTCGGGTCAGATGGTCCGTGACGAAAATACTTACGAGATGAGAATCCACCTTACATCGCGAGGTGAAGGTTGCTGCTAAAATGTGGTGATACTCGTTGACTACTCTCTTTACTCTCTCGGAGTCCTTACTTGACATTGGTTCACTAGGTCTACTCCTCCGCTTCTTCAGGTCATCTCAGGGACACTGCAACATAGTGCCAACAGTGCCATTGGGTAGATGGGGCACGGCAAGGAAGGCGTGTCATCTACATCTTCCAAGTGAGTCAATGTAAGTGTGAGATCTAGTCTCGAACGTAAGGAAGGGATTGCCGGTTTTGATGAACAACTCAGTCTTAAAATTCAATATATAAAATTTTTATTGAATCTTAAATTTGCTTAACCTAAATATCACAATAATTCAATAATTCAATGGTCTAAAACTACCCTACAAACTAATATTAAATTCAATATTAAAACTTCAAATAAAAAAATAAATTCACTAATTCAGCACAACTCCGCAGTTCGCCACCCTTGATTTATTTATTCTGAAAAGAAGAAGAAGCAAAATGTCAATCTTCTATGGACAAATTAAAATTTTCTGAAATAAATTTCAAAGGGGTGTTACGTCTAAGCACGCGGAAGTAAAAAACTTCTAGAGAATTCTACACACGGAAGTAAAAAACTTCTAGAGAATTCTAGCACTCAGGTTATCCCTGATCAGAATTATCTTCTGTGTAATGGGAAAGGAAATTCAGGTTATCCCTGACCAGAATTATCTTCTGTAATATGTGACAGGAAATTCAGGTTATCCCTGACCAGAATTATCTTCTGTGTACTGTGAAAGGAATTTCAGGTTATCCCTGACCAGAATTATCTTCTGTGTAATGGGAAAGGAAAATCAGGTTATCCCTGACCAGAATTATCTTCTGTAATATGTGACAGGAAATTCAGGTTATCCCTAACCAGAATTATCTTCTGTGTACTGTGAAAGGAATTTCAGGTTATCCCTGACCAGAATTATCTTCTGTAATAAGGTAGGAAACACAATTCATTTTACTCAGATTAGCTCTGATGCAGATCAACTCTGCCAAAAGAATGGTGCCATCTACTGAATTTCATCGGCTTTATATAGCCGCTGTAACCAGTTACGAATTCTTGCCTCTTGGTGTTGCCCTAGCAACGATTGATGCAATGTCTGAATGTACCACAGACAGCTGGCTGACGTAATGTCACTTGATGTCATCGACAAATTTGTAAATATACGGAGGTAAGTAGACTGTGGTATATTTTATGGAAATGTGTTGTTTATTTAATGATTTTTATATATATTGTTTTAGATAAATGGCAGAGGAGGAGCAGTAGCTTTTTGTTGAATAAATAATCATTCAAAAAATGACTGTCGAATGCGAGTTGATGTGCTGGAGGATGTAATTAGATGAGTATTATTTGTATATAAAATAAATTTGAATAATACTTTGTGTCTTCTTTCTTTGTTTTTAGGTAGATTTGGCATCGATGGAGTAATACTCAGCTTGCTGCCTCAAGCTTCTTGAAAGTAAGAAATCCATCGTGGGATCTTAAATATATGTGAGGACTGAACAGTAAGTGTTGTATGGGTCCCTTCTGGACCGGATGTGGAGCTGCATTACTTTTCCGATAAGGCACGATTTTTTTTGTATATAGCCTGTGACACCGGCAGGATTTGGGTAACCCACTCCATTAAATCTCCCGCAATAGCTGAGGGGATAGCGTGCCGCCCTGCACTGCCAACGCTGTTCAGAGAGTGAGCTGTTAGCTCAGGCGGACAGACTGGACTTCACTTGTATAGATACATATATTATCGAATTCAATTTTGCAAAAGCAGCATGGTAAGATTTTGCTTATGTATATTTATAAATTAATCAAACATGCACATGTATTTAAATGAATATATTAAAAAAATTATATGTCCAATAAAAAAATTACATTGTTCATGTTTGTGAAAGGTGTAAATTGCATTTCCTTTACAAAAGTTAAAGTTTTAATACCTAATCTTAAAGCTAACCTACTAGGTATATTACACCAGCTAGTTTCACAATATAACGTACTTTTAACAAGACGAATCTACATTTGACAATAAACTTGATACAATGGAAACGGGCTTATCGTACTTGGTTTGTATATTATAAAAACTTTTTTGTAAAAAGATCCACGTATTGAAGGATTCTGGAGGATTAGTATGATTAAACACGTGGAAACCTTGAAACATAAGTCAAGGGCAGATAAACTATTTATTAGTAGGTACATATAAAATGTCATCAACAAAAACAAAGAATTTTAATGGTTTCTGTTTTTCATCTATCAAAATAACAACTATTGCTTGTAATGTTGTTTGACGATGTTTACAATTTACACACAGTAACTACACTGGTTTCTGTTTTTCATCTATCAAAATAACAACTATTGCTTGTAATGTTGTTTGACGATGTTTACAATTTACACACAGTAACTACACTCCCAAAAAATTTCTATATGGAAGTTTTGGTCTTCGGCTTTTAGGCCAGAAACTGACAGTACCTCGGTACTTGTTTTTAATTTTCTCTGCTCATATGCAGTAGGTTGAGATTTGCCTGTAGATCGTATTTTGTACGGGTCTCGACAGAGTAAAAAACTCATTACCACTTTCCACTTAAGATTTATTACTTTCACAGTCATCAACTGCTAGAAGTACCGGAAGACATTTTCTCCCGCTATGGTTTGCCACCTGAATTATTTTAAACTTTCAGCGTCTCAGTTTGATTTATAGATTACTTTCCATCTTAACTCAAAGTCTATTTTAATCTGAAATATTTTAATGAAAATTGTTATCACCTTATCACATTTTAACATAAGATTGCTATCTTACCAATCTGTGATGCAAAGTGTCTAAATAATGGCCGCTCCCTTATTATTGAAGAAATAATTTAATCTATTTCGCTTTGTCTATGAGCTGCCGTACTTTTCTATTTTTTTTCCACTGTTGGCTATGAACTTTGATTATAGCCAAGTCTTTTCTGAACTATCTCCTTCTATGTCATCTGTAATTAATTTTTTTTTTTTAATTTATGAATTTTTATGGTGTCGCAGACTAATACAACTCTATTTTTCCAAATAATTCCTTTCGTACAGATAAGTTAAAAATTGTCTGGCCAGTTGTGTGGGGATGGGGGCAAAATATCACCCTACCAAGTTACAGGATTAGTAAAATATGTTCTTTTTTACCTAAATACCTGATATCTTTAAAAATATGCTATACTGTCTATTTTTAGACGGCATTATATGCGGAACCTTGCGGTCTTTCCTATGATTGTTAAACCACCCCGTAGCCCTACCCAATAAGGAGTTCTGGTGCTTCAAATTCAAAATTTCGGGGTTTACTTACTTATTTACTTTTAGTTTTGCCATTATGTTTTTAAAAATATCTTCACTAACATACAGTTTTGTTACAAAATTTCGAAAGCCCATAGTTTCCCTTCTAACTTAACCTATCACATTTATGTCCAATATGTGACAGTTAAGGAGTTATTTGATTTTAACCTATTCAGGAGGGTGATTCGGATCTTTTGTCGTATTTTAATGTCAAAATATACGCCTAAATGAAATGAACTTTTCAGCTGATTTTTTCGTGTTGTTATTTAGCTCAGCAAGCCTTGCATTACATAGAATGAACTGAAAATGAACTTCGCATTACAAATTCAAAATATTATTTCAAAATTAAGCGACTACGTTTAATCACAATTCAATACAATTTTCATAATTTCAATATTGTGCTTCTGGATATTTTTATATTGTTAAAACTTGTGCGAATAATAAGAGTAACTTTTGAAACATCCCGCAGCTCAATAATTAATTTTACATTACAAATTTCATTCAAAACAAGCGTTTTCTTCAGCTGTCAAAAATTTTCAATCCGGCAATTGCGTAAAAGTTGCAAGTTGACCAACTTTCTTGTGGCAAATGCGGTAACTGCGTTCACTGTTTGCGCATTAATGTATTTCTTCAAAAGCATTCAACTTTTGCGTGACATTTCCATCCGACATTGATCCGTTCATTCTATTAGCGATGAAGAAATTTCAATCATGTTAACTATAACATCCAGACGACAAAGGACAATGAGACATCGACCAAATCATTTTGATGAGTGGCGCTCTGCTAGTCCTTTTACATTCGATGATCTTTTTATGCTTTTCAACAAATTTCATTAATAATGTTGTTTCACTTGATGAAAAGTTCGTCGTGCCTTTCAAAGAGTCTACTCATTTTCGTAGGTTTAATTCATTTATTTTATTTTCACAACGATTTGGCCGGTAATATTTTGACAGTAAATGACTCACAATAGCTTGCTAGTTCACAACTGTACAAAAAATAGCTTGTTAGTTCACAATTCCATAGTGCTGCCATATTAAAAAAGGTCGAACACTGTGAAACTCATTTTGGTTTCAACTCAGTTTAAACTACGAACGGAGTTTAACTAATCCTGAGTTTAGACTCGAACTGTGAAACCAGCCCTAAGTGAGGCAGAGTCTGCCCAGCAGGTCAGCCTGCTCATTCTTCACGCACTACAAGACTGAAATTGTAGTATAAAATCCATTTATGAGAAAAAAGTGTACAAAATGTGATTACTTTCATTTCTAATTATCCTTGCCTTATTAATTAAAACTTTTTTATGTAAATCTTAAATTATTCTTGCGCGAATTCTGTTTTTCCATTTTTTCTGTTATGGTTAACCGATAAAATATTTCAACTCTTTTGTTTATAATTTTTTCATGTGTGAATAAAATATACTCAGGGTTATCAATAAGCCAATATTAAAACGGATTAGAATTTCAGGGTTAAATCCTCGGTGTTTACCTAGACCACAAGCTGACATGGGAGATGTATTTGGAGGAAGGAGTTAATACGGCTTTGAGGGTCTTTGCTCAACGCAAGAGAACATATGGAACATGAAACCGAGTGTTGTATGCTGGATGTACACCCCGATGGTAAGACCCAGGGCAAACCTCAGTACTTGCAGTTGTACACATTTTTTCGTGATGGGCCTAGTAGGAACTTCTGTGACTTTCTCTTGGGCTCGCAAGAAAAGAGTGCTGAACTGATCATCTGATCATCACCAGCCACAGTTCGCGTTAGGTTCACCTGACAGGGATGAGAGTTGTTAAAAGCCCTAAGTGTCTGAATGTAGGGAGAGTATGAAAGAACCTAACATTTTCTGTGGGCTTATATTGAAAAGAAAAAATCATAAATTAAGGGTTGCAAGATGTATCAATGAATGCAGAAAAACTGGAAAATTCTGCATTTTTCCTGAAACAGATTTATCACTAATCATATCGATGAAAATTTGTCCGATGATTTTCCCGCTTTTCCGGGTTTTTCATGGAGTTTTCCACAAAAGCAAGTTTATGCAACTCATTTCGCTCTACAACTTTGTTTTAGGTTGCAAAAACGCTCAAACGTTTCCTTGGTCTGAAAAACTCCGGCGGAAAAGCGTTTTACATGAATTTTCTGCAAGTTTTCACCATTGTCGGAGAGAAAGTAATGATGCCAGTTGATAGGGAACTTGATTCTGCATAATTTAGAAAACTTTTTTAGCGGAAAAGTCGCACATGAAATTGTGCCTTTTTCCGCCGCTACGGCATTGACATGTATATAAATCGACTGACTGATCTCCTGTTTCATGTGGCACCAGTTTTGATTCCAGAAAGTATGCTCTCGCTGGCGCAATATTTAAATTATTTGGGAGTTTACTTGTATGCATGTCAGATGGATTCACCGAATTTACCACAAAAGTAATTGGGACTATTGTTAAATTTGAATAATAAGGCGAAAGAAGTGTTTTTTACAAGGCTGTTTTGGTTGGAAATATCGCTTAATCGTTACAGCTCAGTGGGAAAGTATGCTCTCACGGAAAGATACAGGAACATGAAAGTGGTGCCATTTGCTTTCATTCTTTTTTGATGCAACTAGCAGTCCATTTATAAACATGTCAGTGGTTTTCGGAAATGAAATATAGAAAGAACTTGCAGGGTATCCAAAGACATGTTGAGTAGGCGAATGTGAAAAAATAAAAATATCTTGTGAATAGAGATCAATCAATTCTTGTTCTGAATATAAATAATCAATTAATCTATGTGAAACAAGAATTGGTTGACATCGCTTCTTAACTAGGTTATTGCTGTGTGGCGAAAAGCAAGACCTTATACAATAAATGCAAACAGGTCTTGCTTAAATATAAAATCATAACAAACTCATAATTATTGGGTTTGTTGTAAAAACGTGACACTGCGAAATATGCAGCTGAATACCGGCTAATCACAAGCGGTGACCTGGATTATCAAATAAAAGAATAAAGAAAAACAAAGAATGCGCGGTGACATGGTGGCTAAAAATGCTCGAAGAGTTCAGTTCTTTGGATCGAATGAAAAAGAAGAGTCAATTTACGCGGTGAATTAATAATTAGACTTACAGATATATAGTCAAAGTGTAATTTGTTTATATGTATACAAATTGATAACAATTTAATAAAAGAAATGAAATAAAAGTTAAGTGAAGTGTTGTTATTACTGCTGTGTTACATCTGCTCGACTGAACCCGATAAGACGGTAGGATTGAATAGTGTGCACAAGAAACCCTAATCCTTAAACCCGGAGATAAGCCTGACTTTGGGGTGCTATTCAATCTGCCTAGAGACTGATATTCAACGAACAATCCAGTGGAGACTAGAGAGAGAGTAACAAATGAAAAACAACAATTAATTCAAGTTCCAAATTATATTCTTCCCGTACATCTTACTGGAGTAAAGCATATACAGGAAGAGTTTTAACAGAGGAAAACATCAAGAAAGAAAAGTCGATACTTAATGCGGTCTTATGTGAAATTAGATTCAAGCAGGAGGTTTGAACAAAAAAATTACAAGATTATAGAGCCCAGAAATAAGAATAATATTTAATCTTTTAAATTTTTGTCTACTAAAATAATGCATTGTAGCAATTATATATTTCTGTACATTTTCACACAAAAAAAAAAAGAAAAAAACGTAATAATTTTAATGATAAAAAGAAGTGGGGAGAAAATTTAGATAAATTTACTTTTGTAGTCGCATTACAGAAATTTTTTTGTCATCGTGTGCTTTGGTTTGCTTTTATATTTGATAAGTGTAAAGCATTGAACAAGAAAGGTGTTTAATTACAGTGTTTGTTTGGTGTTATCTCGTATATATGTACATATAGTATAGAACAACAATTTTTTTTCTTTTGCCTTGTCAATCACGGACAGTGGTGAAATATATATATATATACTCCCGTTATATTAACTGTTGTGAGGTTATTATGCTGGTCAAGTTATCATATAGTTTGTGATTTCGACTTCAATTTCAAATTTATCACGATTAAAGCACATGTGAGTTATAGATTCTAGTTAGACAATAAAGTGATAACTATCTTCTGGTATTTATCCCTAAAATTTTCAAATTATCGCAGAATTGTGATTGTGGTCGTATACATCTTTCAAAAGACCAAAAACGCTTCACTGATACACATTTCAATATCAATTAACCCCACTCCCAATAAAAACAACATACAACCTCCAGTTGACATTTTTTTCTCTTCAAGATTAAAAGTAGTAAAGTACTGTTATCATGAGGAACGTGTAAATTAAAGCACGTAGAGTTGTAGGACAGTCTGATAATCACCAGTGAAGAATAATAGTAAAAAAAAACTACTTAAATACGCTAATATGCAATGGTAAACCTATATCTCAATGTGGGATGTTAAACAATACATCAAAAGAACCAGAAGCTAGTTCGCTCCCCTTGATGTCAAGCCGAAACGAAAATTCCCGTTTTTCGTCTTTAGTTCAGCTCAAAAGCGATATTGGAAAAAAATAAACTCCTTCCCTTTTGACAATGTCAGTCCAAACCACAGTTCAGATAGTTCAGATGATACAGACACAATACCGACCGAAGAAGGTCTCAGTGGAATCTCTCAAAGTCATAACGAAATTCCTATGCCATTAAGATAAGGTCTAGTGTATCAGAGACGAACTAAGTCCCCATTAGAATAGGAAAAGACGGTGAAACACTCCTTTGCAATTCTGAAGAATTACGGGAACAACCGGAGGCAATGCCACAAGACGCTAACATGGCTAACGTTGATATTTCGAAAGTGAACCAGTTAATCTTCAATAGTATACCTATTTTAACTGGGGAAATAGGGCCAAGCCTCGCACCAGAGGTAACGGTGTTCACCATTTGTTGCAAATATGTAATGAATTGCTTAACTGCCGAACAAATTCCTATCTTTTTAACTCTACTGCCCACACGTTTTATGGGTAGAGCAGCTACTTCCTTAGAGGGAACACAATTCGAGAATTTCAGTGAGTTAGAAACCAAGATTCATAGGAAACTTGGTAAATGAACTTCGAGTACTATATCAGATGCCCGGCGAAACATTGACAGATTTCGCAAATAAAGTCCATGCGTTAGATAAAAGCTGTCTGTCCCAAATTTCTCAACGATATAATGGTGAGGCTGCTACAGCAGTACAAGCCGAGGTAACAGAGACTGCGATCTATGTATTCAAAACAGGGATAATAAATCCCACCCATAAAATGTTTCTGTTACAAGACACAAGTAATGAGTTGACCTCTGTACTTGAAAAGGCTCAGAAATTAGAGGAGGCCGAAAGACAGGCAATGTCAATAGTTCATAACCCCTTAGGCATGGGTTTAATGAATCCAATACCTGCAAGTGGCTATTCAATGTTCCCTAACCCATCCCACAAAATGCCGAATTCTTTCATTGAACAACAACCAAGAAATCGATATCAAGGGAGACGGGGAAACCCAGCCCCCAGCCAGTTTGAGAATAACAAACGATATCCGATTGTAAGGTGCAGCTTCTGTAATAGAAACAATCACACATTCGCCGAATGCTTTGAAAGGAAAAAGTCAGGGTTTTGCACAAGTTGCCAAAACTATGGACACGTCGTTCAGAATTGCAGGAGAAAACCCTTTAACCAAAGACCTCAAGTAAAATCGATGCAATTCAATGAAAGAGCGAATTCACAGGTAGTAACTATGGCAAACACTTCAGATAGTTGTGAGTTTTGTCAGAGAAAAGGGCACATGTTAAGTAATGGCCGAGCGAAACAAGAGTGGGAGAGTAAAATACGGAAACAAACAAATAACCAGTCGGAAAACTAAAAATAGGCTTGCGTCGACACCGTGGAAGCCTAAGAGACGACGAAGAGAAATAATGTCAGCCCGCCCAAAGTCGTAAGTGTTCAGTAAAATTTCCGTTGGATATAGCAGCTAGATCCACGGTCGAACTCTTAGTCGACACGGGCGCTGACCTTAACCTTTTAAAAAAAATCTACGTTCCGATCGAACACTCCTATCAACGTAAAGAATAAAACAAGCCTCAATTGTGCCTTCGGGGAAGGCGAGACGACAGGAACGTGTGAGGGAAAATTCTTACTAAAGAATTCACAAACATGGGAATTCCATGTGGTCAAAGATAGCGATGAGGATAACGTTCCATATGATGGGATACTGGGCTATAACTTCCTGACAATGACTTGCAATATTAAGTGTCCCAAGAGGAACACTAGAGTTTCCAATAACAGACACGAACAGGACACCATTCGCGATACCACTCAGTTCTCACGCTCGCTTAGAGGAATTGAAGCGAAATAGTAGTTTCCATAGGGGTTCTGACCGTGTTAGACCGATCATAAGTCAGGAAAAAGAACCTGGCAAAAAATCGCTTACAAAAACACAGGGCAACTGAAAGAGGTGAAGTTACTGAATCGGGTAACTAAGGGATGTTTTTCCAAACCGAGCGAAAACATACAAGCTAGTCGAAAGCGACTCGTAAGGTTTGAGACTCAGAAAGCAATCCACATACCTGCACGTTCAGAAAACTGGTAAAAATCCCCAAACAAATTAATGGTGAATTTGTGTGCTTCTCAAAAGAATTGCAACCAGGTATCTTTATAAGAAACTGTCTGACAAAGTCTGTAGATAAGGAAATAACAGCTGCTCTACTTAATGTTAATGAAAGTGAAAAAAGTTTGAATGTTATAGGTATGAAAATAAAACCAATCTTAGATTACGATATTATTGCTTTAAAAGACTTTAGCGCGAAAACTATGACGCGTAAGCTTGCAACGCCGCCACAACAAGAAAGCAAGTCAACGAAATAAAGTTAATGCGAGAATTAAAGCTGGTGCGTTCTGCATAAATACTACGAATGAATACACGGTGAAGCAGCGAATTAAAATATCGATATATTCTTATTACCAGGAGATAAATTAACATGTACTTATTCTATTAAACATGAAATCCTTATTCTACAAGACCATCCGCCTATTAATCAGAAGATGTACAGACTACCAGAGGTACAAAAAGCATAATTAGAGACCAAGTGGAGGTTAAGAAATGACAGTATAATTCCGAGCACTACTCCATGGATTTCACCCCTTCTTCTTGTTCCCAAGAAAGAAGGAGTAAATGGGGAAAAGCAATGGCGTGTTGTTGTCGATTTCCGGAAGTTGAATTCCATCACAATAGGAGATTCATTCCCACTTCCTACGATCGAAAATATATTCGACCAACTGGGGCACTCCCGACATTTTAGTACCTTAGAACTGGCTAGTGGATATCATCAAGTCTTAGTACAGGAAAATGATCAATCTAAAACAGCCTTTATTACTCCACATGGTCATTTTGAATTCAAATGAATGTCGTTTGGACTTAAAGGGCGCCAGCAACATTTCAACGCTTGATGAACGATGTCTTATCTGGGCTCCAAGGTTTTAAGTGTTTCGTGTACTTGAATGACATTGTTATATACGGAAGAAATCTTTTAGACCACAACAACAAGGTCCGACCGTATTAGAAAGATTGAAATTTAACAATCTAAAACTGAAAATAGAAAAATGTTATTTCCTAAGAAAAAAAGTGATCTACCTAAGACATATATGCTCGAGTAAAGGGCTCATAATGCACCACTAGGAGGACATCTGCGAATTTATAAAACGTATAAGCGTATAAGAAAAAGCTACAAATGGAAATGTATGTTAAGGGATATTCATAAGTTTATTAAGCAATGTGTTAAATGTAGTAGGAATAAACATAGTAAAAATACAAAAATGCCTATGGTAATCAGTTCTGTCGCCGAGAAACCCTTTGAAAAAGTATATATCGATATTGTAGGCCCTTTACCAGAAACTAAAAATGGCCATAAATACATTCTCACACTTTTAGATGACACAACCCGAATATTTGACTGTGTGCCACTGCTAAATGGAGAAGCATTTACTGTAGCCAACGGATTCTACAAGCTGATGTTGAAATATAAGATCCCAAAAGCAGTACTTACCGATCAGGGTGCAAACCTTACTAGCGATATATTCAAGCTGCTATTTAGGGTTAGGAAACTGCAGACAACTGCTTATCACCCTCAGACAAACGGAGCACTGGAAAGAGATTTATGTTGTGGCTAACGATTTTAATTAACAACACGTTAAATAATTTCTTTAGAATTTCATACTTTATTTATGACAACATTTATTCTAATATTAAAAATAATTTTAATTGCGGAGTCGTTATTGAAAGAGCCGGGACGTTAGTACTCCTGCTTCTGGCTTCCTCGAATACGTCAGCGTCGACAAAAGCTCGGCTCGTCTAATACAATTTCGAGGTTCCTTTTATTACATTGTACTAGGTAATTCGTTACACTAGAAGTAGATTGAGTGTTGCCGCTACGTATGGGCCTTTGATTGAATACTTAAAATACATAGTGGATGAAAACGTTACAGAGTGGGACCACATGTTGGGGGTAAGCATTCTCCAATGGAAGCGCTGTGGTGTTTCTATGACCCACCCCTAATAATCTCAAAAGGAACCCCGAACCTCTATACAATTACGATGATCATGTGTGCCAGAGGAAAAGGAGAATGCAAGTCCTCCACCAAAAGGTGAGGGAAGAATTACTCAAGAGCAAAGTAAAGTCCAAACAATATTACGACAGGAATGCAAAAATTGTTAATTTTCATGTAGGTGACAAAGTTTTCCTAAGAAATCCCAGTAAAAAACACAAACTATCGACAAACTGGACAGGACCATATGAAATTAAAAGAATAGGTAGGGAAGTAAACTGCACTCTACAAATTGGGCGAAAATTAAGAAGAGTACACAATAACAGACTAAAATTATTTTAGCCTAAAGCCTAGTACGGAGTTCGGGTATTGGTAAAATTTAACGCGGTCTCCAAAAAATAGCATTCTTTCGCTGGTAAAAAGTTGACGTAAGTTCTGTGTGTAGAAAACGAAGTGACAGTTGTCAAAATTATAAATAATTCGGAAGAATTTCTAAATAAAAGGGATTAATAATGGATTTAATTAATCAAATCGACGACGCGATTGTTGCTGCGGCAGGTTTGAGTGTGCAGCTTTTTGTGGAAGCAAGAAATAGCAGGACAGCGCCAACGATTTTGGTAAATCCGTATTTACAAGAGCGGAGCGAAAACGGGCGCTTTAATACCGACGTAAATATTACAATTCGAATTTAGTAACTTAATTAAATTTCCTATATATTTTAGTTCGAAGATATGCATCGCAATCCGAAGGTTTTCAAAGAGAACTTCCACATGCAGCCCTCCGTTTTTGATGATTTGTTTGAGCTGGTAGTAGAGCAAATTTCAGCAAAAAGAAATACAAGACCACATGACAAAATTAGCCCCAAGGAAAAATTGGCAATTGTCTTGGAGTACGTGCTTACAATAATTAGCTTATAGTATATATGAAGTATAAATCGTCCATGTATATTCTTACAGATATTTGGCGAGTGGATCTTTACAGAGGCATGTATCGTCAATCTACCGCATAAGTAAACAACATTTTGGGACTGTTCTAGATGACGTTTGCAGTGCGATTTGTTCAGCATTAGAGGGCGAATTTCCACCAATAGAGAAATCTTCATTTGTCAGAATTGCCAACGACTTCAATGCAATATGGAACTTTCCAAATTGTGTTGGAGCAATCGATGGTAAACACGTCGCCATTAAGTGTCCAGGAAATGCTGGTACACTTTTCTATAATTACAAAGTAAGTACAGAATTTTTCATAGTTTTATTTTATCATACAGCTTGACTGAAGTGTCTTTTTCAAATAGGGATTTCATAGTATTTTACTTACGGCGGCAAGTGATGCTAGCTACCGATTTATAACAGTTGATATCGGAGCTCACGGGAGTGAGGGGGATGCCAATGTCTTCTTAGCCAGCAACTTGGGGAAAGGCGTTTTGCACGACAAGCTTCCTTTTCCGGAGGATATGTATATTGGAAACAAAAAAATACCATATTTCTTTGTTTGCGATGTTGCTTTTCCGTTGAACAAAAGGCTTATAAAACCGTACGCGCCAAGAAAACCACAACGCCTAACCGATGAGGAAAGAATTTTTAATTACCGCCTGAGCAGAGCAAGACGATGTGTTGAAAATTCTTTCGGTATTTTATGTTCCAAGTTCCTGTGTCTGGCTAGAACGATGTTCTGTGGTCCAGATCGTGCACAAAAGATTATTGCTGCATGCTGTTATTTGCACAACTATCTTTTACGTACCAGCAAAGACAGTTACTGCCCAAGAAATTATGCTGATTACTACAACAAAGACGGAATTTTAATCGAGGGTGAATGGCGAAAAAAAATTCCAAGCGACTCGTTATATACTGCCAAAATAAAAACAACTGCTAGTGGTCGCCAAAATAATATTGGAAAACATATCCGGGATCAAATTAAAGAATACGTCAATTCAAACGCTGGTTCCTTGTCATGGCAACGACGAGCTGTCTTTTTGGAATAAATAAATAAAAACTAAAATCGGAATAATTTCTGTATTTCATTTTTTTTTTATTATTATTAACGATGTGGATATCTACATGGTGACGTGCTAATCAAAACATGCTTAAAAAAAAAATTAGGTAAACGATTTTGTTATAATTGTAACTTACTCTACTGCAACTTCTGGATTTCGTCATATGCAAGCTGGGTGTATTTCATATTAAGCTCCTCCACTTTATTGTCGGGAAGTTTTTGGAGCATGCGGTCTAAGTTGGCCAACATGGAAAAATGTTTAAGTTCAGGCATTGGTGGTGGGGGCAGAGCGGAAGTTATTTGCTTTCGTAAAGTAAGCAACTCGGAAATGTTGTTAGAGATAGTGGAAGCACTTTCAGCAAGAGTGTCCTTAAATTTCCTTGTTCTCCGGTGTTGGGTTTGCTATAAGTTTAAAAATAAATGTTAAAATATGTTTTCGGTTCAATAGAGAATATCTCACATAGGAGTAATTGCTGGTATCTTCACCGGAAGTTTCCGTTACTTCGGCTGATGGAAGGGTATCTGTGCTTGGCAAGTGAGTTGAAAAAGTTCTGTAATTTCTAATGATAATGTACGAATCAAATATTATATATCTTAGCTTACGCTCTAGTTGGAGGCTCTAAAAAAGACATGCAGTCATTAAACTCCCAACCTGCAGATTCTTCGTTGATAAGTACTGAATCTCCATCGTCGTAAAAATCAGTATCCGCAGCACTTCCAGAGCGTGAAACCTCTTTACCCCGGGTATGGTAGCGCATACTATTTTTCAAAGACTTCCAAATTGCTTTACAATTCTCAACTGATGTAAGAAATATAATTTATTTAATGGAAATAACAATAAATATAACTTGTGTTTACCAGTTTCACCCATATTTTTGGATAAATAATTCCATCCAGCTGTCACTGCGTGGCTATTATGATGTAGCTTTTCGTCAATTTTCCATATAGCTGGCTTTTCCAGGACCAAACCGGCAAGCATTCTTTTCTGCTCCGTCGAAAATATTTTGCGGGCATTTTTCCTCTTTAAAGGAGTATTTCTATCCTTTTTTGAAGAAGGAGCCCTACTAGTCGAAGGAACGCAATCCAATACTGCAGTTGGATGAAATTTTGCTGTGCTGGTTACAAACTCCTCTTCCAAATACTCCAAATCGGTAGTATTATAGTCGTCAAGGAAATCCATGGCAAAAACTAAATGAACTACTTCTGAACTATTATAAAACTTACTATATTTCAGAAATGTACTTACTGCTTCAATTGCTGTACCCAAAGTTTATTTACGTGCCACTTATGCTGGGGTTGGTAAAAAATTAATTTTGAATTTAAATTAGAATCCGCTTTGCCAAATGTCAAAATTTTACCAGCATTTTAATGCTCCGCACATTAAAAAGGTCAGTAAAATGAGTGGAGACTTACAAAACGCCATCTATCTTATAATAGAGAAAAAGGCACATTTTACCAGAGAACTCCGTACTGGACTAGTAAAGAGTTCAGTAAAATTTTTGCTTGGGATTTTACCAGCGGTAAAATTTATATGGAAATGTCACTTTTTACTCGAACTCCGTACTGTTTTACTCGAACTCCGTACTAGGCTTAAACAAAAAAAAATATTGATACTGAGAACCGTTAACTAAAATTATTATTATCTACAGATGGTGGTGCTGTGGTTGCTCATAATCATACTGATATCTGAAATAACCGCAAAAGTGGACGAGACCTCACTCCAGCCCACTGGCGTGTTACTCGAACCTCTGACACCAACATACCTATATTCCCAAACTTGGACCATTTACACGCAAATTCGTATGATACAGGAAGCCGAAGCCTTGGGATCGAAAACTGCGAGACAACAATGAAAGATTTTTGCAAACAGCTAGAAACCGCTGTAGAATCGTGTCGATAGATAATTTAAATTAGTCGTTAGATAATTTAGACAAACAAAGCTCCGAAAATGTTCATTTAATGGAAAAGCAAATAAGTATTGTAAAATCAAATTTCAATGAAGTCCATCATGCTTTCACGAATCTAACCATGGAACAAGAAAATTTAAGGGAACGATTTAATAAACTGGTGGATAGTTTTATAAACTACACCAAAATAACGAAAACTAAAATAAGAAATGTGCACATTAAGACAGACATCAATGCAATGCTTATCTACAAATTACACCAACTTCAACAAATATACCAGAGAATAACAAATGAATTTACATTTGCATCCCCTCATAATATCGGCAAGAGATATAACGGAAACATACACAGAGATAAGTCAAAAAGGGCTGACCAATATCCTCGTAGACTTTAAAGTTATGAATCAAATAGTCCAGACTGACTCCATACAGGTGAAAGATAAGCAATTTATTAGGATACTTCTACCACTCCCCGAAAACATTATGTATACCCTTAATAAGATCTACATACTTACTACTGCCATTACAACAGAAAGTTGGAATCATATCTCCTTCCTACTAATCATCCGAAAGAATCGGATGACTTAAAAAAATTCAAAATTCTGGCTCGATCAGAGTTCATTAAATTCCAACTCCTGCTATTCAATATCAATCGGTCTGTTTCAAGAAGGAAATGAAGCCAAGTTTGTTTCTTGGAAATTTGATGGTCGAACCAGTCAATGGTATGGCAAAAGTCCTAATCCTCAACACAAGTGAGGAGGATGCCGATCTGGGTCCTTACGAGGTGAACCCAGTTTACCAAGACTTGGACGACTTTGTGGTCATCTCCACAGACTCTGAAAGAGATCCAATTAAGGGCAGAATAAATAAACTGCAAAACCTTATAAAATTGGATCACTGTAATTCAGAGGAGTCTGAGAGTATTCGCAATATCTCTAATGAATTCAACGATCTCTTCTTCATAGAAGGGGATTTCCTTTCATATACAGATGCGATTACCCACAAAATTGAGACACTCCAAGACAAACCGCCAATTTATACCAAGCCTTATAGACTTCCTGAAGCAAGCCACGCTGAGATAAATAGGCAAATACAAGAAATGGTTGAGTCAGACATCATCAGACCTGCACATAGTCCCTGGAGTTCTCCACTTCTCCTGGTTCCTAAAACAACAGATGAGAATGGAAACAAAAAGTGGCGAGTAGTGGTAGACTTTCGTCGTATTCACGACATTACTATTGGCGATGCGTATCCACTGCCTAATGTCACTGATATATTAGACCAGTTGGGGAAGTCGAAATATTTCACCACACTCGACTTAGCCAGTGGATTTCACCAGATAAAAATGGACTCGTATACATGGACGATATCTTAGTCCATGAATGCAATCTCAAAGATCACAATTCCAGACGCACAGCAGTATTTAGCCGTCACCGCAACTTCAACCTGAAACTTCAACCTGACAAGTGCTATTTCCTAAGGAAAAAAATTATGTATTTAGGGCACAGAATTACAGAAAATGGAGTCAAACCAGACCCTACAAAAAATAAAATCAGTTCAGACATATCCCAGACCCAAGAAGAAAAAATATATTAAAGCTTTCCTTGGTTTCGTCCGCTACTATCGCCGCTTTATACCAACTTTTTCGAAGATAGCCAAACCACTCACAAATATTTTGAAAAAGATACGCCTTTCAAGTTCTACGCAATCTGCGACGAGGCATTTTGCGAATTACGAAATAAATTAATTTCAGGACCAATTCTATCTTATCCCGATTTCGGCAAAGAATTTTTTGTCACCTCCGATGCCAGTGACTACGCCATCGGAGCAGTTCTTTCTCAAGTTGAAGATCTAGGAGATCATCCAATAGTCTATGTGGGCCGAGTTCGCAGTGGTGCGGAGACTCGTTACTCAACAATTGAAAAGGAGCTCTTAGCTATCGAGTTTGCAGTTGAGCAATTCAGACCATACGTTTATGGCAGACAGTTTACAATTATAACTGACTATAAACCATTAGAACAGATTAGATATATACAGATATCCAGCTTAGAGCAATCCACTAAAAAATTTCTGACTTCAATTTTGGAATTACCCCTGTATGTCACCACTAATATCCCTCGGATCATTTACAGGGTATTTCTTTGATATTCCATCGCCGAGAAAAAGAGACAGACATATTACTGTCAAATAATTCTCACAAATGCAAATGGCTGTCATTAAAAATGTTGAAAAATGCATTTTCTACAGGTATCGAAGATTCATTGAAAGAAAAGCCATTCAATAAGTTTATGCTTAAAAAGAAATATGCAGGTCCAAAAAGAACAAAAATTAATCCAGGATTATTAAAAAAACATTCACGGGGTAAAAAAGCTGCCCATTCTGAAGTTGAAACCGACTATTTTAAGGCGAAATTGAAAAGAAAAAAGTATGTTTGGAGTATGCCAGTGAACAAGCTGCATGAACGAAATTATTGTTAAAAGAGGATCAAGGGTATTACAATATACAACTCATCCAATATTTCCTAACTAAATACAATATCTTTCAGAGTAGGTGTACCTGATGATGAAAAATTTGTTGATATACGCCAGAACCAAACATGTATTTTTTCTTAATATTAATTTTAAAATAAGATATTCTAATATATCAAAACCTTCTAGGTTGAGATTACAGCAGCAATAAAACATTTCGATCTAAAATTAAATTTTGGACCATGTAAACATTGCTATACAATAATTGGCAGGCATTTACTTTTGGGTGGAAAAGTCATTTGATTGGATCATGAAAAAGCTGAACTGTAATGAATATTGTTGAAAAAATTCAAGATATGTCGTGGTTGCATGCTGAGATAATGTTTCCTTGAGCTCAAAAAAGTTGCGTTTACTTCTATGACAGACAGGGCGTGGAAATTTATTGTGTTAAACCTTTATATCGCGCAAATAAGTTGAAATTTTAGCCATATCATATCACTTTGCTAGCAGCTGGAAGCACTGAAGGCTATTTATCTTGGTTCGATATTTTTATTGTAGAAATAGTTGGTCGTTATTATTCAAAACTTGGTTGTATTTGGATAATGCGACAAAATCCAAGAAATGGTGTGAGATGTGTTGAATCGCTATGGGCTCCAACAGTTCGAAAACCATCAGTAACAATGCTGTGCAATGTAACACCAATAACTGCATTAGCAGTAGATTCAAGATGCAAGAACTTAATAGAATAGAATAGAAAAGCATTTATTGAAGAACCTCAGCTTACGAGTAAGTAATAGATGGTTGGTATAAGCGATAGAATCAAATTTTATAAGAAAGCTAACAAAGAAGCAACGAACAAACTCATTGCAGTACAAATTTCTATTAGTATTATACATTAACTTAATGACTTCAAGCAATAGAGAGCTCATACGTCATATTGACGCTATAGATAAAGATAATGAAACAAAATAAACACAATAATATTAATAATGACAGTAATAAAATCATGATAGCCTTATTCAAAGCTAAAAGGAAATAGCATACAATATCAGATACAAGATCAGTAGTGAGTAAATGAATATACAGCGGTACAATGCTATAATGTGAATCATCACATATAAGAATGTGAAGTAAGAAATTCAAAGTACAAATATGAAATACTAAATACTAGATACTAAAATAAACCTTAACTTAAAATAAAAAATAAAAATTAGAAATCACAAACTAGGAACTGGAAATCACCTCGCATACGATTCCAAACAAGCCCACCAAGGCGCAGAGTGCCTCGGAAATGAGGGCTAGTGTGCCGACGAAGTATACTCTAGCGGGTATTGAGGTCAATAAGGTGAACTGGGGGAATGTAAGTTAAAGTTCGGTACATTAGCTGTGTTCTTTTGTGTTCGCAGAACAAAAAATACACGAAAGAACGTCTCATACATTTTCATAGAAGATTTACATGAAGCGAATAGCACAAATAGTTCGCTTCAATCGACAGAACAATTTGTTCTCTCCAGTATATGCGAGTTCTAGAACAAAATATATACTATGTATTTATTTAATTTTATTTTGCTATATATTACTAGGCGGTGCTTTGTCCTAAGTGCCGATACTTGAAAATGTATGGTATTTTGCTACGATGTTGAACTACTATGTTTTTTGCTACATTTCACTAGACTGTGCTATATTCTAAGTGCCTATATCTGTACTTTTATTGTTTATTTTGCTACCATGTAACTTTCTGTGATGTTTGCGTGCTTTTGGCACGGGTACTCCAATAAATTGAAGTTTATTGTTTATTTATTGATAAAGAACACAGCTATAGAAAACTTAACGGACCAACAGTAGAATATAGCAGAAAAATGCCTGCCAATCAAATTGATATTTCTCAAAGAGGTGTATTGGGAATTTCAATGGGCAATGTATGTGAAATGTACTTAAATGAGACGCCATACTTACAACAGAAAACCGGCGAATTTATACACTCAATAAGATTTTTCCCGTTTGAACATGTTTTGTGTGTCCAGAACACGGTTTCACATAAGGTTTGGTGCCAGGTTCAGATGAACCTAATTACGATGCTCTTGAGGCCAATTCTATACAAACGAAGAAACAACGTTCATGCCCTGTTGGAGAATATTCCAGCCGAACTTATTGCTTTGGATCCAAAGAAGTCGCTGGGGTTGTTGTTGAAACATTACAAGACAAGCTTGAAATGAAGAAAAAGCTTATATTTTTATTATTTTTTTTTATGAATTCTTTAATAATATATTTCATTTCATTTATTGAGACTACAAAATCCAATGTACTTAAGATTACGAAAAACAAAAGCATAGTTAACAAATTAACTTGGCCGACTTTAAAGTATGTCTGGCTACTTATACTAAGGGTAAATTTGATGTTATACAATTTGAATAGAGGTGTACTATTGTACTTTTGCTTTGCAGTTTGATATCACAAAAAAATTTCGAATACACTTGCACTCGGTGTATACTAAGCTTAGCCTGTAATGGCTTTAACCTACAAACTTAGGAACTAGATAACAATTCATTTTTTTTTTATTATTATTAAAAACGTAACAAGAACCCAACTGGGCCCAATACATAATGTATGTATATAATTTTTCTTGAACTTGTAAGTACATACGAATAAAAATTTGAAATGAAGTAAAGTAAAACGAAGTTCTTTATATTTACTTAACAGAGGTTATTCAAGCTCGGCTCAGTTGGTTATTTAGCTTATCAACTAAGGTACGAGAGGTTGGCTCTTGTGCGTTACGACAATCTTGATGTTTACTACCGAGTCTGACCGCATAGCGCCATTTGCATATTTGGGGATTTAAGGCACACATTTTTATAGGGGGTGTTGGACTAATCGGCTTTTTTTTGCTTGGTACTTTTGCCATTCCGGGCAGATTGCATAGCTCGGTTGCTCGGTTGACTGGCAGTTTGCGCATTTGCGCATAATTACAGTTAGTTTTTTGATGTTCTCTGTTTCTGTTACGATGGTGAAGATGTTAAGGGAGATTTCCGACTTCCTAGAGCTAGGAGTCCAAAAGGGAATATGCGAACTATGTTTGTGATTTTAATAACAGGAATTTGGTCTTTTGTCCCGAAGGACATCCTGGACTGGTGTATCGCCGCCCAAACCTTTGTTTAATATTGAGGGCTTTCTCGACTCTTTGGGAGTAAATGAGTAATTATCTATTGCATGGTCTCTGAAGGTTTCGACCAGATATCTGTCCAGTCCGACATTATTTAAGAAAATGTTTGGCTTCAACTATAGATTTACGAATTTGATCTAAAAATCAGTGGCGTCAATTAGGTGAGCCTTGGCTTTTTATAATCTGGGTAAGTAACTTTGTGTTTACACCAAAAACAAAAATAGGTGGAAATTTATTTATTTTGTTAGTAGGCCTATTTTACAGGGTTGGGCTCCTCCGAGGAATACTAGGTTGGCTCCTACTTATATAATTCCTGTTATATCTATAATTAATGTTAGTCTGAGTACCACCTTTTGCTTCCGTTTTTATTTCATGGACATTAGCTAATATGGCATATCTATTTGGGTTCCTATCGATAGCTTGCGATTTAGACAGCCGGTGATCTTGCTGGGCTGTTGTTCCTGCGCTTATTTCTTCGGCGGGCAGTATGGGTAGTTCCGTCTACGGCCTTCCGTAGATAGCTTTTAATGAAAGATTCTGTATTATTAGCCGGAGCCGTATTTCCTGGACCGGAGTCTGGATTATGATTTGATGAGCATCTAAATGAGATCCGGTGGCGATAGAGGTGGTTTGATTTTTCCTTGCAATTAGAATTGAGGAATTGATTTATACGTATGTACGGTATGCATACGCAAAAGAAGAAGAAGACACTATGTATGCTTATCTGAGAATGCAATGTGTACCTGATAATAAAATGCAATTTATGCTTAATTGCCTTTTATTATAATAAGGGAATATGAAGTTTGAATGAAATGATTTAATGTTCTGTTTTCACGGTTATATCTGTGGTACTTGAATATATTCATGAAATGACCCTATGGTTATGATTCGGGGCATTGGATACTTGAGTCGCAACAGTATAGATGAACTAAGCAAGCCAATGTTTACATCGTATATAATTATGGATCTTCTATATCTGTGTAGGATGAGGTTCATCATATTACAGAAGATGTCATCCGGGTGCTCTGATGTCTACATAAAGTGTCTATATTATATTTTTGTATTATACTGAGTACTGTTCAGACTTAAATGACATTTCAATTTGTTATTAATCAGAATGACTGTGCTTCTTTCTCCTAGTTCGTTATATACAAGCTAGACGTGTTTCGTTTTGTCTATCCTATAATTTTATTATAATTAATATATTATTATGAAACTTCGGTTGGAGAACATCCCTGATCATTTATAGTTCAATTTTTTAAGTCCCGAAAAGGGGAGTTTGTCACTAATTATCGACCAATTGCTAAGTTGTCGTGTATCCCGAAATTGTTTGAAGCCATTGCGTGTGAGTTTTTTGAATTTCCACTGTAAAAAGAATTATTATTCCAAATCATCATGGCTTTACGAAAGGAAGATCAACCGCAACAAATTTGCTCCGGTTTAAAACTATATTGCATTTGGTCAAGTTTTCATACATATGCTGTTAACTGTAGAATTACGATGAGGAATGATTCTATTAATTATTTCATTTTCCGGAACTTTTTTTCATATAGGATTATCTCCTAATATTGAATTAAGATTTATATGAACTCCAATAGATGTAAGTCCACTTAATCCTTTACAAGTGCCCTTACTTACAGCTATTTCATTAATCTCATCATTCCGTGAGAGCAACTTACCTACCCAATAATATTTATAATCGTCATTCAAAACAAGATGTGAGATACAGGATGCGTTCTTGTGTACCTTGCTCTGGAACCATACGACCATACATTGTTATGTCGATTGAGCTATTTCTTATGTTCTACTTTAAAAAAATGTTTTTCGTAATGAGCTGGAATTAATTTTTTTTTTTCAATAATTTACTTTGTTTGAAAAGAATAAGAATTTTCATAATTGTAAAAGAATACAAAACTAAGAAAACTCTGTCATGACCGTTGATCATTGTAATAATTACCAATTGTGCGCATTACAATTGAGGTAATTGGAGAAGCCACATGGATACTCCTCTGTATATCACATTAAAACCTTGCAAATCATAGTGGAGCGAAGTACAGAATACTGTTTTCTTCTCTACCTGGCTTATGTGCGTTATGAAAAGGCCTTCGACTTACTGACAAGGCACACATATGGAAGGTGCTACATAGGCACGGACTCCCCTTAAAAATAGTAGGCAAGATATAGGGTGCCTACTCCAATTCGAAGTGCAGAATTCTTCACAATGGCAAACTCTATCCGACGTCTTGAATGTAAATTCCCGAGTTTGTCAAGGATGCATAATTACGCTACTCCTATTTCTCATTGTTATCAACGACATCCTTGCAAATCCACTCGATAACAACCCCCATGGCATATATTGGAGATCGATTGACTGTCTCACCGATTTAGATTATGCCGATGGCATCTATTATATACCTAAGCTTCTTTAAAACAAATTATTTATTAGTAATTGTAATAAATTTTCATATATAAGCTAATCTTGAACAACTTGGGAAAGCAATAGATCTACATAAGTTACATACCAAGTTGTTGTAAAAGAAAACAAACCACACGGCAAATCTTAGCTTCGATAAGATTTGTCATTAAAATAAAATATGTATTACGAATGTATATTGTGTGCATATCTAGATACCGGACATTAAATTTTACACGGTGAAGACTGAAACTATAGTCTTCACCGAAAAAGTTTTTTTCAGTAGATTTTTCGCAACATGTACATATGTGCAACTGCATGCAAACCGCTTCCTGATGTCGTGGTTGCGAGTCGTGGAAGGGTACCCAATTCGTAACACGCCGATTGCTAACCTTCATCAAGAGTGTCTTCGTCGACGAAAAAAGAGGAATTGGCAGTGTCTTGGCTGGAGCCCGTCGTATAGGAAAACCAAGAACCACATAGAGAAGAACTATTCTCACAGCAGCAGCATCAATCGAAGATCGTAGGGTGAACTAAAGGCTGTCGCAGGAAACAGGCCCCGATGGAGAGCAACCGTTTTCGCCCTAAGTCCCTCGAAGGATTAAAGGAAGCTGATGATGATGATGGCCAGTAACAAGCACGTATAATTCTTGGGGTTTTCTTTCTTGCTTCAATAAAAATGAAATCCAATAAAGGTTCGAAATGACTACCTTTATTGAAGATATGTATTTAAAAAAACTCATATGGAACCGGAGCATATACTTGAAAATGTGCCCACGGCGGCACCAAGAAGACCTAACTTCAATATAACTCCCACTCCCAATAAAAGAACTGCAGGAAGTTACACAAAATAATAATTATAAAACTACAGACCAACCCAAATAATTAATTCATTGATGGCAGAATAACATCAATTTGAAACCTTAGTACATTCAGTAGGACCTTCCTCTGTAAACAAAACAGTCAGCAATAAGAAAAAAAAACCGAACAATAAAGAAATGCAACCAAGTATGCTATCGCATATAAAAAATTTATTAAAGAAAAATGGGTTAGTATTACATTATCTTATCCTAAAGTTATTACACACACACATTATAAAAATTTTTTTAAAAAAAGAGGCAAATTAAAGAAAGTCATCCGCCCGGAAACGCCACGTATTCTCCCTGACGTTGGAGCTAGTCAACGAAAGACTCCCCGATGAGTACAACAACGCCGGCTAGTAAAAAAAGGGGACAATTAAAATACATATATTTTATTATGGTGAATTACGAATATGCAGTTGGTTAATTTTTTTGTCGCATTATTTGTTCCGAGTGGGCACTTAGTGTTTATTGATTCTTATTTGCAGTTTGATGCTATTTAGTGATGATAAAAGAATAATTTCAAAGACCCGTTCTACCCGTAAATGGAGAAAAATTGTGATGGTAGGATATCAGTGAAAGGCAAACTTGGTTAAAAAATTTAATCGGCCAGAAATATGCTACAGAGAGAAGAAAGAGCTTTTCATTTCTTTGATTATATATCTCCTGAGTTGTTTTGAGATAACACCTCCAGAACAATGTTTGTGGTGGAATACATTACTGTTATTTGTAGTTCCATTTTCGACTGTTTTCCTTGTAGTTTGAGATCACTTCCGTTGCCAACTGATCCAACTAAAACTTGTTGTCCAAGCACTAAAAGCCAGACTATTACACCAGCCAGTAGGACATACATATATGAAAAATAAAAACATATTATTATTTATTTAAATCTTTATTTTAAAATGAAAGGGATCTTCCAGACTACCATTGAGGTGTCCCGCTAGTCCGTTACCTTTTTTTTACATGGTAGGTTCCCCAGGAGGCCTATAAACCATGATGTCAGATTCAACATACCATACATAGTATAAAACGAAGCTTTTTTCTCGAGTCTGCAATTGTGTATCCCACACTAGAAAGTATAAAATAATTTCACAATTTTTTCCATTAAACAATGGTGTGGCAGTTGCTCAGCAATTTATTAGAGCACCTGTTTGTTTGATGTTCAGCAATACTGGGGAATTCGATTCGATCAGATCAAATCGTCCTTTTTCAAGAATCATTTTCTACCATAATAAGTTTAATACAATTGAATCGGAGATTTCCAAATTTAATAAAAAATTGTTCCTATTGTAATTTTTTATTGACGCTGCAGAATAATTGATGAAATTAATTTTACTAGTAAAAATGCTCCAAAAAATCGATCTAGATCGAATCGAATACCCTGGTAGGGCTGAATATCAACCAAACAGGGGTTCTACTAAATTGCTTAGCAACTGCCACACCATTGTTTAATGAAAATAATTGTGAAATTGTTTTATACTTTCTAGCGTGGGATACACAATTACAGACTTCTAGTCAATACTCAGATATTCATACTTGCATAGTTGTTCTGATCAGATTGTCCCCAAATTATGTGTGATATACTGTATTAATTTATACAAGGTTAGCTTAGATCTTTTATATTGAGGTTCTTTTTTCTCAGAGTCTATAACAATAGCTAGATACATGAAGGGATTTGCGAGCAGTCTTGCCCAACATTTCTTCCGGAAAACTCGTACGATTACGTGGCGTGTGCTAAAAAGCTCCTCGTTCGCAACACACGGTACACTCTTTCCGAATGGAAGGCCTGTATAATTTGGAGCTTTCACGTGAATTGCACATTTTTCATATAACCTTTTGTCATATGGAGAGGCGTGTTGTCGCACGCAAATCCCATCGTGTATGGCTGCTAACGTCCCTCTAAGCATAACTAAAATTTTATACTGTTTGCAATCGCGTAACCACACCTTTTATTTTGTAATTTTCTATAAATTTAGAATCTACCGATGTAAATCTTGTAATATCGAGATATCCAACGTTCTAGGACGTGGCCTTGTGGCCGGGGTTGAAAATAAATGAGTTTTCTATTCTATTCTATTATATTCTATTCAACATCATAATCTGATGTCATTTTTATCAGATTTTTAACATCTTCAGTGGCATTATCGAAATGACCTTTTAGTTCGCTTCTCTCCATATCTCACTGATTTCTTTACCTACTCCTATCATTCTTTGATTTATTTGGTAAAGAAGAGATTAGGCAATAGGCTATGCACCAATTAGTTCGAGCCCACTTTGTTTCTTTTCTTGTGGTTGAAAGGATGCATTGTTGTTAAAACTCTGTCTAAATATAATTCTGTTAGTAAAACTACTCAGGACATAGCTAGCTCCAGATCCTACATAGACGCCCGACGAATAAACTTTCTCAGTTATAGTTACTAATGAAACACGCTCTTACAAGTGTTGCACGGACAACGTTTTATTTCTTCCTCCATATTGCTTTAGTGAATTATTAAAAAATTTCAAAATGAAATATATCCGTACCTTAATGAAGAACCTTAGTAAGAACACTGTAGGGAAATCTTCACAGATTTTACTACATTCTATTTTTCGAAGAATAGAATAAAGTTCCTCTTCTATACCTACGCGTGTTACGAGCTTATTAAAATTTTCTAATAAAATATTCTGAAGCTGTTTTATATATTTCACAAACTCTGGCTTTGGAACTATTAACTTGCAAGTCTCTTATTGCTTGTTTACAATGAATTGCCCGAATTCATTTGGTTCCCCAGAAATTTCACAGATTTCACAGGAATGCCTGGCTCTGCATTTTTTTAACAAATAACCTGCGAAGTAGTAAAGAGCGTTCTCTTGCCCGAAATCTAAGTGCCGGTAATCTACACTGTTAGCAAGAACCTCATCCTCTATACTCTCTGGGATTTGTAGAATTATTACTTCTTTAGGGTTTATTAAAAATTCGACGGATAAATCTTCTTCACTTTCGCAATTGCTAGTTTTGATCAGTTCCATTAACTCTACACTATAACTTTTTTTGAAAACGTGACAAAATTGATATGGAGTTAGGTTTTTCGAATTTCCACCTCGGTTTCGAAGTGTGCCAAAACGGTGTTCCAAAGCATCTTGGTTAAGCCTGCGAGTGAATATATATTTAAAATTCTCGTCTTTTAAAATTTTCCATGTATTGAGAAGAGAGGAAATTGCTATAAGCCAGCCGTTAAGGCACTTTATATTTGAAGTATGATCCTTTCCACTTTTATCTATTACATGAATAGATTCTATAAATGACTGCAGCTGTTCCAGGATTTCTAGTTGTTCGTCTGTGGCACTAAATGGGTTTTAGTCTTTTCACATCATTGTATTTAGAAGAATTAAATACGTCAAATGCCATATCCCAACGTTGTATAAACTCCGCAGTTTCTAATGCTGCTGCAGGTAATATATTGCCCTTCGCTAGAGTATCGACTCCAGCTGCGACAGTTGAACTTATTACTTGCGCAGCCATTTTAACTTTCATTTTCTGAAAATCATATGGAGAAATGTGAGCAGCTGTCAGTTTTGGAGCTAACCTTACATTTGAGCTGAATCCATGCTCGTAGAGTTTTTGAACATATGCAAAAGTAGCTTTCTTCCATATTTCGTATGCTTTTCATCATAACAAAAGCATACATCTGTTCCATCCATACAGTAAATGAAGATTTAGAGGGACTAACCTGAAGAAGATTAACAAGCTGCTGAAAATTCGTACCCTGATCAGTTATAAGCAACCGAGGCTTAAAACCCACTTCCCGCAATTTCCGAATAATTAAAAAAATCATATGTTTAACCTTGGTGGCATCGCATGAAGAATTGGTGAAAACATAGTCCAGCATATGTTTCCAGTTTTCAGATATACCACAAACCATAACTGCTAAAGCATATCTGGCTGGTAAATTCTCGCGAGTATTTCCATCATCTTGAATACCGATTATTCTTTTATGTTTCTTGTCATAAAACATATTTACTTTTAAAGACATTTCATCGATGCATATGACGCAATTCTTTGCCATGCTATCTAACCGAATGCCCTTCAATTTAAGAGTTTCAAAATAAACATCGTGAAACCCTGGACCTACTGGCCAATGTTTTGTCATTTCCTGTAAAGTTGACTTTGATGGCAAGATGAAAACCTTTCTCAAGAAGTTGTAGGCCACTGGAGCAGTGAAATAAAGAGTTAATGCAAACTGCTTTATTTCTCTTGAATATCTAACTCCTAACTTTTTCCTAGAACAGTTATTTGCCTCATTTTCTATAAAGGGGACAACTTGTGATGAAATATATTTCTTAGCCGAGTTTAAAAAACCGTTCTTGCCCTTCAATGCAGGTTTTTTTAAAGCTTTGACTATTTTCCTTAAGTCTCTGGATTCAGCCATTGCTTTTGCATACTTCTTTTTTAGCAGCAAGTATTTCCTCTTATATGGACAATTTATGCATTTTCCATAAATAATCCTTTTTGTTTGCGTGGTATTAGAAGCATCTTTGTTCGCTTCAAAACGATCACCTACGTATGAAGCAGATGTTTTATCAGACAAAGAGCTCTCAAAATGCTTAAGAGCACCCTCCCTACTAGTGTATACCTCTTCTAAAATACCTGAGGTATTTCCTAATCCCTCAGCCATGTCGACGTCCTTTTTGTAAGCCTCCAAGCGATCACCTACGTATGAAGTAGATGCATTCTTAGGCAAACAGCTCTGAAAATAATTAAGAGCACCCTCCCCACTAATATAAATCTCTTCTAAAATACCCGAGGTATTTGCTAATCCCTCAACAATTTCGACGTCTTGTCGTCTTCTGTTCTTTTTGTAAGCCTCCAAGCGATCACCTACGTATGGAGTGGATGCATTCTTAGGCAAACAGCTCTCAAAATATTTAAGAGCACCCCTCCCCCACTAATATATATACTATCTTCTAAGATACCCGAGGTATTTCCTAATCCCTGAACCATTTCGACATCTTCGGTTTTGCTGTCCCCGCTCGTTGCTTTCCCATTTAAAAAGTTTTCCTATGCAGGACGTACATTAAAAACAAAATTTAGATAATAAATTAAGCAGGAAATGAAGTTAGGAATAGAATACAAAAAATAGTAAAAATACATATAGGTGAAGGAAAAATAAAATAAAAGAAGAATAAGTAAAATTAAGAATTTGTATAGAATAAGAGTTTGAAAAAATAGAAATATAATACTATTTCTGCTTCAACCAAAATTAGTAAGGTAGGATCCTTGGAAATAAATGGTATTGCAGTGGTAGAAACCACTTGCAATCCACCTAGCAGCATCGATGGAGCAAAATCTTTTGAGCACACTCTTAAATTTTTAACTTTGGAAAGATCAGGCAACATGTCTGATCTTCCCAAAGCATCCAGCCAGTTGATCACCCTAAAATACGAAAATATGTGTACTACATACTTTGTAAATTCATTTATAAAAAAAAGTATGTAATAATTTTTGCATAAAGTACTGTTTTATATGACAGCGTACTTACAACATACCATTCATGTACGTATATTCCCAAGGGAGCTCGTAAACCTCGCTCAAAAAACATACGTTACCAGCAGAATCGGAAAAGTGTAAATAAACAATTTATAATAGTATTAAAAAATATGGCATTTTTATAATATATGGTTTAATGGCCACTTACTAAAAAAAGAGCTCCACAATTTCTGGAAAGTATTGCAAATGTAAAATGGTGGGCAAAGCCCACACTCTCCGCAAATAGCCGAGGTGTGCTAGCGTGCCGCCCTGCATCTTAAACGCTTGTCACGGAGTGAGCTATTAGCTTAGGCTGCTAATCTGGATTTCACATCCTAGCCACTCACTCACTTCCACCTGCTACCATTACAAGTTAATAAAGGGAATAAGCTTAATTATTTATTTATTTAAAATAAGTGGGATCTGAAATTGCATAAAATATACATAATCGTCATAATGAGTTCACACAAGATAACATACAAGGTAACAAAATAACAGACTATAAAATAAACATATGTGTGTATATGCAACGTGTTTTACGAAAATCTTTAAAATCTGTTTTAATTCGAGATTGAATTTGGCTACATACAAAATAGATTTGTGTGATGGATTATCTTGTATACCATCTATATATAATGTAAAAAATTATCATTATGTAATTTTCATCGTTAATCTAATTGTAACATTTTATAATAATACTCCAAATAAGACTTGTTTTCAAATTTCCAGCGTTTACTCATTATTCGGTGTACTTCCACGCTTGATACTTTTGTGCATATTCAACTTGTAGCGGTGTTTGGTTTATGTTTAGTTTAACATACTAATACTGACATCGACTAAGTGATGAAACGCATGTATTGTTGACCGTTTATTTATTAAACGTGACCCTGCAGCAAACTTGGGTTAAGCTGGTTCTGATAGTCGTTTTAAAATTAAATAACCATGTCAGATATATGGTCATGGCAATAATTTTTGTCACAAAAACCTTTTGACTGTGCTGATATAGTTTCGTAACCTAATATAATTCATGAGCTCTCCTCAGACCATCTGCAATAAAACCTACAACCAAAAATGTTCGAATATACAAATTCGCCAAAATTACTTGCAGCTGAAATAAATAATAAACAAGTAAATAAGCTAGACCGATTCTTATGATACCCTGGATGAATGCGCGTATGTAATTTCGTATGGTCACCCATCTGTGCAAGTTTGATTTTTGTAGTGGTTTTACGCATATATTTCTAGACCGGTTCGTCGGACAGTAATAATGATTATAACCAATTTTATAGGATTTCATATTCTGAAGAACTTTTCAGTACAATAGGACTGTCATGTATATAAAAGAAAGCTAAGTGTTGAAAAAAAAGTTAGTTGTAGCAATTAAGTAACTAAAAAACAAGCAATGGAATGACTTTATATTATCTAAAGGTGTGCAATTTAATCCAGATCTAGTACTATTATCAGCATCGCATATTATGTCCAAAATTGAAATCAGTGAACTGAAGATAAAAAACTATGACCTTATTAACTGTAACTCTGATTCGAGACATACCGGAGGAGTGAAAATGTTTATAAAAGGAAAAGCTCAATAAAAGGTTGCGAGTATAGAAAAGCAAGTAAGTATGGCATGGATTCTAAAGGCTAGATGAATAATCAAAAATGGTCAATTGTAGTTCTGTACAGGTCTCCCAGCAAACATGTTAGTGATTTTAAAATGTTTTATTCTAATTGGTTTGCTCAATCGATGGAGAATGAAAATAACATTGTTTTGACCGGTGATTTTAATTTTAATTTTCTAGGAACTGATAGCAACCACAATACAATACGAAATTTTATCGCTGATCAAGGTTTAAAGCAACTAGTTACACAACCAACTAGAATAACGAATGACTCACAAACGTACTTACAGGAGTAGATATTACAAATGTATCTGTAAATGTTGATAGGAACTACAACATAGCAGACCATAATGCCTAATCTACAATGCATGGTAAAACGACGTCGGTTAAATTAAAGCTAGGAGAGATAAGTCGAATAATAGTAAGACATCAAACATTATAAGCAGAACTAAATTTAAAGATCTCTTGAATTAATTTTGAGAATATTTTCCTCGTTGATGACATTGATGATTTGTCAAACTCATTCGTTTAAAAATTGAAATAAAATTAAAATTCTTCTTATAATCAAAGATAAGGTAAGGGATTCAAAGGAAGTCAGATTTGATCAAGAATATAACAAGTTCAACATAAACTGAAATTTAAAGAACATGCAGACGTGGCAAAATTACAAAAAATCGGGTTTTACGAAAGATAAGAAGTATGTTAAGTGTGAGAAATGCAATTATGTTGTATAATGCCATTGATTGTTTTGTTTAAGTTTAGTTTAACATGTTAATGCTAACACCGACTAAGTGATGAAAGGCATGTATGGTTGACTGTCTATTTATTAAACGTGTCACTAAAGCGAGCTTGTGTTAAGATGTTTCAGATAGTTAACAATAATTCAGAGGACACGAACCCGATTTGGGTCCAACGACGTCTTTGGACAGCGAGTCTGTCTCTGGAGCACACTTCCTTATGCGGTTAGGAAGATCTGCTCCTGCAAGCAGTTCAAGAAACTCGCTTTGCTTCACCTTATGAACACCAATGCACGCTAAAGTATACTTCGTCGGCACATTAGCATTCATTTCCGAGGCACTCTGCGCTTTGGTGGTTGATTTCAGTTCCCAGCTTGTGGTTTCTAATTATAATTTCATATTTGTACTTTGAATTTCTTACTCCACATTTTCATATGTGATGATTCACATTGTAACATTATACCGCTGTATATTCATTTATTCTCACTACTGATCTTGTATCTGATATTGTATGCTATTTCCTTTTTAGCTTTGAATAACGCCTTCATGATTTTATTACTGTCATTATTATTATGGTTTATTTTGTTTCATTACATTTGTCTGTAGTGTAATATGACGTATGAGCTCTCTATTGCTTGAAGTCATTAATTTAATGTATAATACTAATACTAGTTTCTACTGCAATGAGTTGATTCTTTGCTCCTTTGTTAGTTTTCTTATAAAATTTGATTCTATCGCTTGCACCAACTATCTATTACTTACTCGATGTACCTAACGTTGTAACGTAGCATAAGCTGAGGTTCTTCAATAAATACTTTTCTATTCTATTCTATTCTAAAAAGTGGTATCCAACAAACTTTAAGTACCTGTCCGAGTCGTCTGGAAATCTAAAAAAATGATTGCTGATCCCTTCACTTTTTTGCTGCCACAATCCTTCGCGCAGCATTTATAAAAAAAGTGTCTATTTGGCATATTTTTTTTTTCTTTCTGAAATTGGATATATCGAACGTTATTCATTACTAAATACACTTAATTTATAAAAATATATGTTTTTAAACTAAATAGATACATCACCTGAATTTGAATTGTTTCCTTTATTTTGACAGTAGAGAATGTGTTAAATTAAATTGTCATTTTTTATCTGACAGCTGAAATTGTCGAAAATACTAAGAAAGGAGCAGTTGGGTTTTGACCTTAGATTAAATGAGTCTACGCTTTTGACATTAGCAGTTAGCATTTTTGACAGTAGCAGTTGGCATTTTGACATTAGCAGTTGGCATACATATCTGGTTGTGTTCTTCATTCTCTTTCATTTTATTATGGTCACGCACCCAGCTCTTCTTACCGAATAGTGGTACCAGAAGAAAGGTTTTTAAAACCATGACCGGGTAATTTTCAGAAGCTGGATATCTGTATATATCTAATCTGTGCCATTAGTATGGCTCATGAATCTGAAAGACCACTCCTCAAGATTGATGAAATAGAGAATACGTCTTGAGGAATATGACTGCAAAATAGCTCAGAAATCAGGCAAGCTCAACACAAATACAGACAATGCGATATACTGCCAGTTTTAACAGTGCCACCGTTTAAGTAAGACCTGTTTGCATTTATTGTTATTTATTGCTTTTCGATACACAACAATGACCTAGTCAAGAAGCGATGTCAACCAATTATTGTTTCACATAGATTAATTGATTATTTATATTCAGAACAAGAATTGATTGATCTCTATTCACAACAAATAAACAAAAATGAAAAAAGTAGAATTATAGATTTTTTTCGCACGAGAACACAGATGTATTAGAGATTAAAAAACAAAAAAAGAATTCTTCTAGTGTTCACGCCTGGACAATAATTTAACATTTTTTTTTATCATTAACGTTGTTTGTAATTAGGTTAAATTATTTCTTCACAAAATTATTTTCAAGCTCATTTACCCATGTAAGCATTCCTTCATACATTGCACTTATCGGGCATTGTACTGATCGGCACAATGTAATTTTATGCAATACAGCATTTTTATCCACACAGCATGGGTCAATGAGCTTGACCGGTGAGCACCACAAAAAGCTTAGCGGTACAATTTTTAAATATATTTTCTTGTTATTTAAGGCATGTGCCTATCAATAAATTTGTTCAGTGTTAATTACTCTATAGTAAAAAACGTTTTCTTTTAAACTACGATTTTTCAATATTCAACTTAAGGTTGAATACTTGACATGGTACTTCGAGCTATTAATTGAACCTTAGGAATAATTCAAGAATCATTGGATTATAATATTTGGACAATATAGCCACCAACACAAAAGCAGTAATCCAAGAACCATTGGATTAATTGTTTTTCTACGAACTCAAAGCAGTAATCCAAGAACCATTGGATTATTTTTGTTAACAAGCTCCGTAGAAACGATAATTCAAGAAGCATTGGATTATCTTTCAATTACAAGCCTGCAGATTATCTCAACTAGAATCAAGTTAACAAACAGAAACGATAATTCAAGAGACATTGGATTATCTTTCAATCGACAGGCCTGCAGATCATCTCGACTAGAATACAATTAACAATTAGACTACGTAGAAACTACTTTTCATTGAATTAATTTTTTCAATCTCAAACGCTGGGAATTATCTTAAACTCTCATATTGGATAGATTTCCAGTTGTGAAAAAATTACTGAAATTTCAAGACGCTTGAATAGCAGAGGCCATCTAGAAAACTGAGCTAGATAAATCTCATCAAACATGGTTGAAGAACTTCTCTTGGCAAACCAGAAAGCAATTGGCTAAGTCAATTCACGACCTCTTAGCAAATATTAAAAAGGGCGAACATATTCGCAAAACTCGTGAATACACAACCAAAAAACAAGCCGCACTAATGACACTATGGGAAGAGTTTGACAAGGCTCACGATCAATTGAAAAAATTACTTCCTGAGAATCATCTTTATTTTACGGAAGATATACATAGCCGAACTAAACAATTATTCGATCAAGCTTTTAAATTGTTAGATAGCAAACCCAAGCTCAGGACAAATCAACACGCAAAAATCTGCAACATCTACAGCTACTACTGACACAATTGCATCCACGACTTGCACAATAGCAGGCACCAGCGGCTCATTCACGCCATCGATGACCCCAACCTTTACTCTTCCCTTAAGTGGTTTAAACTACCGAAACTATTTCATATCCTACAACCACTGGACAGCAACCAGCGGCTAATGTATCTTATCTAGATACAAACATGAGAAATAATTTTCCAAAGCATACATACAGATAACAAAATTCAATGGGAATTACAAAGAATGGAAGTCTTTCATCGAGATATTTCTCAAGGTAATACACTACAATTCTTATCTGAGCAACGTCAAGAAGATGCAATATCTTCTGTATCACCTAGAAGGCGACGCAAGGAAAGTTGTAAATGATTTACAGTTAAGCAGTGTCAACTACATTGCAACTAGTTCAGACTAGATTCAACAACAATTGGAAGATAATAACAACCTACCTATATCAACACCATAATGGATGCAAAACGAGTAGAGTACAGATGTCAAGAAGACATAATAAGGCTCTATGATATAATAAGAGAGTGTCTTAAATAACCTAAATTGCCACACGAATGAATGGGGTCCGATGATTGTTTGCATCGCAGTAAGAAAACTTGATGCAGAAAGTCTTAGACTATTCGAAGAAGCGCTCATAAATCCAAGAGAAATGCCATCCACCGTAGAATTGCTGAATTTCCTAGAGTAGCGTTATCAGGTGCTTGATGCTATCAAAAGTTCAAGGCAAATCAAGCCCGATGCAATCTTTTGCAACAAAAAAAGAGCTTTCCATACCACTTTGAAGCGGTCTTGCGTCTATTGCAATAAGACCACAATATCTACCAGTGCCTTGAATTAAAATAATTGAGTATACAATACAGAGGCCAATTTATTTCCCAGCAGAAACTCTGCACTAAATGTTCTGCCGAAACTAAGCTCATTATTACCGGAAGCTGCGGTATCAGCAGTTGACCTACTACAATATGAAAATATTGCTTTAGCTGACCCAACTTTCAACACACCAGGTCCAATTGATCTAATCTTAGGAGCGGACGTTTACTCTAACATTATCTTAGACGGGCTCAAGCCAGGGAAGCTGACTGCGCAAAACACACAAGTTAGGATGGATCCTCTTCGGAACATTCCTAATACACCCCAAGAGACTAACAAGGTATCAAGTTTCCTTTCAATTCCAGAAATAGATCAAAAGCTTGAACAATTTTGGAATATTGAAGACAATGCCGCATCGATCCAGGAAGTCGATGATTGTGCAAGACACTTCCAAGAGACACATCAAAGAGCAAAGGATAGGAGATATATTGTCCATCTAACATTTAGAGAAATTTCAGGAGAGCTTGGACACTTTAGGGACAGAGCTAAAGCTCGCTTATTACAAATAGAGAAAAAGTTGAAAAAATCTCCCCACTTTATGACCGAATACAACAAATTCTTAATGGAATATTTGATCCTTGGTCACATGAGTCCAGCAGAACCATATACTGGATATAAATCCAATGTATACTATTTGCCTCACCACGCAGTATTTAAGGAGGACAGCACAGCTACAAAATTGCGTGTGGTGTTCGACGCATCTTGTAAAACATCATCTGGACTAAGCCTTAACGATAACGATTTATTGTATAGCGGGTCAAAAATACAACAAGATCTCAACCAAATTCTGCTAAGGTGGCGAAAGCACCGTTATGTATTTACAGCAGACATTGAGAAAATGTTTAGACAGATATAAATAGCGCCAAAAGATAGAAACTCTCAACGTATACTCCGGCGCCAGCAACCAACACAGCCTTTCCAAGAATATGTGTTGAACACTGTCAATTATGGCACAGCACCGGCAATATAACTCGCAGTCAAGGCCCTAAATCAACTCGCGAAAGATGAAGGCAACCAATTACCAGCAGCCAAAAGCGTACTGCTTAATGATTTCTACATAAATGATATGCTAACAGGTACTGAAACCAAAGCCGAAGCATACCAGCTACAAAAACAATTAGATTCCTTGTTAAAGAAAGGACGTTTCAATCTCCGGAAATGGACATCGAATAGCCAAGATGCCAAGTTAACGAAACGGGTATTATTGTCGAGAATTGCGACAATTTGGATGAACTACCTCCTGACGAAACTATAAACTCCGGGATAAAGTTAGAAGCGGAAATGTTCCTAGGTGGTTCAGACAGCGTACAGGTCAAGAAATTCAACTGCATGGATTTTGCGATGCCTCTGAAAAGGCACTTGCAGCCGTAATATACACCCGTACAATTGATTGCTTCGAAAAAATACACACTACGCTATTAACCGGGAGAACCAAGGTATCACCTCTGAGACGAAAAATCACTCTACCACGATTAGAACTCTGTGGAGCTCTGCGGCTTGCTCAGCTCCTAAGGTCTACTATCGATACTTTGGGAATAAATTCTTCTAAAATATTCGCTTAGTGTGATTCAGAAATTGCAATAGCATGGATAGCTAAAAATCCGAACAACTGGAAAACCTTTGTAGCTAACAGAGTCAGTGAAATACAAAGCCTCCTTGGCAAAAACATATGGAGACACATATCATCTGATGAGAATCCTGCAGATATCGCCTCCAGAGGAAACAGTCCAACCATGCTTGCTTCCCACAACCTTTGGGGGAAGGGTCCACTGTGGTTAACTCAACCTTCAGATGCTTGGCTCTCAAACCAGCCCAATTTCATCACCACTGAGGAAGAAAACAAACAGTTGCAGTTTTGAAGTTGACTACTCAATCGGACGAAATATTTACGAGCTCAAGTTATACAAGGCAATTGAGAATTATAGCATACTGTTTCCGATTCATCAAGAACTGCAAGGTGCCAAAAGCGCAACGGAATTTTGACTATCTATCTTGTCACGAACTGCAAGAAGCAAAAAACCACATTATCAAGTTTGTACAGCGAGAAGAATTCTCCGAGGAAATAAATTCGTTGAGCAAAAGGGAGCCACTAAAGAAAACCAGCATACTGATTTCTTTGCATCCATTTTTAGATGAAGATGGAATTCTAAGAGTGGAGGAAGATTAAAGAACTCGGCACTGCCAATAGACGCCAAGCATCAAATGCTTCTTCCCCAGAAACACCACATAACAAATCTTGTCATTGACCATGCTCACCAACAAACCCTACATGGTGACACACAACTAACCTTAAATCATATAAGGTCGCAATTCTTGATAATTGACAGTAAAAGAGTAGTACAAGGCAGAAACCATAAATATATAACATGCGTAAGATATCGCCAAAAGAACACCCAACCATTGATGGGTGACTTGCCTGCGTACGCATAAATCCTTCCCCGCCCTTCTCAAACTGCGGAATTGATTATGCCGGCCCATTTCTTACCAAAATGTTAAAAGGAAGAGGCACTAAAACCATCAAAGGCTACATACCGCTATTTGTCTGTATGGTAACAAAAGCTGTCCATCTAGAGCTAGTCAGCGACCTTAGCACAGAGGCCTTTCTAGCGGCTTATATAAAATATGTTGTTCGCCGGGGACACTGCAAGCAAATATACAGCGATAACGGGACAAATTTTGTCGGAGCTAGCAACAAATTGGATAAGGACTTGCAGCTCGCAATTACCCGATCCACAAAACAAGCAGCAGAGGCAATAGTCAATGACGGAACAGAGTGGAAGTTCATTCCAGTATCCAGCCCTCATTTTGTGGTTTATGGGAAGCTGGTGTTAAGTCTGTCAAAGGGCACCTTAAACGTGTGCTGGGAGAGACCCTGTTGACCTTTGAGGAGTTTACCACAGTATTATACCAAGTAGAGGCATGCTTAAACTCGAGGCCGATAGGGCAACAATCAAGTGACCCAAGAGACTTAGAACCATTGACTCCAGGCCATTTTTTAATCGGACGCCCTCTGATTTCCCCCCCCCCCCTGAACCTAACATCGATGACAAGCAAATCCACCAAAGATGGAAATTAGTCACAAAATTGCACCAGGATATTTGGCATAGATGGTCGCAAGAATACTTATCCTTATTACAACAAAGAAGTAAGTGACTGACCAGAAAAATATAAATGTCACCTGGAACCAAATAAAAAAAAAGTGTGATCGCACTAAGAATCTCACCGACATAACGCACTGCCTAGTACTTCTCCTGCATCTATCCAGTAGAAGACAAAATCTACTGAAGGCAATTGAAGAGATCCTTCATCTAGAACCCAAAACTAGGAAAAGAAGAGGCCTTTTAGGGAAACTTCTCACCAGTGTATTCGGAGTAAACGACTAGGTTTACAAAGGCATTGAAGAATTGCACAACAACCAAGAGACGCTTCTGCATTTCAATAACCAACAGGTAATTCTCATTAATACAAAACTCAACCAATCCAATTTCTTTGTGTTCGAAAAGCTGAAACATTTCGACTTCAGATTGTCCCAGGTCATTAACTCAATCAACCAGATGACTGAATGGTACTCGAGTGCTGATCACAACAGGATCAGCATTGAGGTGATAGCTGCATATCTCAGCGCTGAGGACTACTATGATGAACTTCCAGAAAAATATACACACTGGCTAAACGCAGTTCATAATCATGGGCATTTGCTGAATTTCATTACTCTGCATGACATCAAGTCAGTTGTACAGAACATATCTCAAAGGCTCGGGTCTAATTTCATAATATTACCAACAACGCAAGATCGGTTGAATATGAGAGCATAAAACAACACTGTGAAGTTATACGGGTACCTAAACATAGTGGAAACGAGCATATACGAGCTAATACATGTAACTCCAACACCTCATATGATCGAAAGCAACAAATTTGCAATTTCAGACATAAAGTTCTCAACTTTTGCTATTAACTTCGATCAGCAAATATATTTCAACTTGCGGGAGCAAGCATTAAGATAGCTATACTCATTTATGTACTCCAACTCGTACACAGCATTCAGGATAGCCCCTCCTGCGTCATTGATGAAATTTATGAACGTCAGCCAAAAACAATTTGTGAAATGCGTCAATTCAAGTTCACCGGAACAATATGGAAGGCTCTTATGATGAAGAATACCTAGCTCTACATCAATAACCAAACCAAGGTCACTGCTGTAATCTGCAAGGGCTCAAGGAGAGAGTTACTCCTAAACAAAACGGGAATTATTCACCTTCACGACGACTGCTACATTGAGTCCAAGGAGATTACCTTGAAAACAAATCTTGACCAAAATACGGACGTTCTAACCACGCACATGAAGGAAGTTCCTCCAAATCCAGTCATCATCAATTTCAGCACGCCACCATCAATGCTGCAACCAGGTCGACTAATAGGCCCAAATGAACAAATACTGGACTACAGTATGATACCTGAATTGCATCCTGCCATCCTCAAGAAGACTCTGATCATGCATACCACCCCCGCAACAACAACGCTGATCATATGCGTATTGGCAATATTGATCTGGACATACTCGACCAGCATTAGAGCAATGTTCAACCCTACCACAAGCAACAGACAGAACAATTATCCAGTCAAGAAGCACATTCATCTCCTAAAGGCTCAATCATGCAACACTTTGATAGAGTACTACCACCTACACCTGGCGGCCCCCAGCATGTTCACGCCTCAACAATAATTTAACATTTTTTTATCATAAACGTTGTTTGTAATTAGGTTAAATTATTTCTTCACAAAATTATTTTCAAACTCATTTACCCATGTAAGCATTCCTTCATACATTGCACTTATCGGGCATTGTACTGATCGGCACAATGTAATTTTATGCAATACAGCATTTTTATCCACACAGCATGGGTCAATGAGCTTGACCAGTGAGCACCACAAAAAGCTTAGCGGTACAATTTTTAAATATATTTTCTTGTTATTTAAGGCATGTGCCTATCAATAAATTTGTTCAGTGTTAATTACTCTATAGTAAAAAACGTTTTCTTTTAAACTACGATTTTTCAATATTCAACGTAAGGTTGAATTCTTGACATCTAGAGACCTAGTCAATATCTACTAAGTAAATTAATTGCAGATTCGTGTTGCTCATCTAATTAAATGCTAAACAAATTCTAGAAATAAATAAAGATCGTGTTCTAAAAATTTCACGAGAAATTTATACTTATTGTTTTCAAGCTGCCTTTGCCTAGGATTATATATCACCAATTTGGATATGGCTAATTAAATTCTTCCTTTTAATGTGAGCTGGAGTCTACCACCCATATTTGGACAGAAGGAATATTTATCCACCAGTAGCATCTACACTTCTCAAGAATGATGATGTACTACGTACGATGTACGATAAAGCAGGATTTACATTATGATGGCATGCATTTTTTACAGAAATTGTGAGAAAGATAGTTTATTGAAATTTAAATGCTGCGGAAGCAATCATTTTTTTTTATATTTTGAATATTTTTTTTTGTTTTACGTTATTTAGTTTTTGTTACATTTATGAATTTAGTCAGATTTATTTTGTTTCCTAATAGTAGGTACTATTTTGTCTATAAATAAAAAAAAATGATTCATTTTGATTCTTATTCATTCATACAATCCCGCTCCTGGAAAAAGAGCTGATTTTTAGCGAAATCATTGATTCCTAAATGCTGTCGTTGATAAATGGATTAAAAAATTTACTCGTTTCCTTATGTTATAAAAAAAAAAACTTTCTATTAGAAGCACATAGAACAATTTTATAACTTTCTTTAAAGTTTATGTTGTATGTACAAAAGTGTAAAGTTGAAAATAGCTACATACCTCAATTGAATATTGAAGAAAACTCACTATAATTCCCAGGCAGTTGGGTATAACTGTTTTAAACCTAAGCCTTTGTTGCTCCAAGGTCACATAAACAAATATTTGATATTCACTTTGGAACTTCAAATTTGATTTGCCTAAAGTTGCAATTTGCTACATACAACGTTTATTTATCCATGCGACGATATAACACTTTAATATTTTGGACATCCTAAATTCTGTTTAAAGTCTAACTTTTTTGTTATTATAATAAAAATTATCCTCATATCTTAATCATTTTTTGATGTGCTTAAAACAAATATTTGGGGGTTTTTGATTTAGTAAAAATATAATAATTTAATCCCTTACAATCACTCATAGGAATAAAAAATTAGTTATATCTCTTTGCGACTAATATTTTGAGTGTATCAAGTTTGCATTTATGCACTTATCTCAATTTTTAACAAACTGTTACTTGTACCCCTTTGCCTTTGAGCCCCTCATATGTACTTCTAGACCACTCAACTAAGTAAATTAGTATGAAAATTCTTATCTAAATGCATAACAATTGCTGTATTTAGAAAACTACTTACCGCGCAGAAAATATTACAATACCGTTCGCAAGAGAACGTAAATGCGTTTTAATATGCATATAATAGTCAAATTAAGTACGTTTGTAAGAGTTTTTAGCGAAAATGTAATGATTGACTAAATAAATTTGTATGTAAAAGTGACATTCGGTGATTTTAAAAAATTGGAGCGTATAAGAAAATTACCTCCTGCATTTTAAAATCAATCAATTTAAAAATTTCTTAATTATTTATAGTTGTAACTAACAAGTACACAAGAAAAAGCATATTAAAAAACTTTTATAAATAATATGCACTAAAAAGTGAAAAATAATTGTTTTTTTTCTTAGTGATATACACAAGAGAAGTTCATTGCAACATTAGAAAATCTGGAACTCAGATTAAATCTTAAAATTGAATGTATTAACAATATTTTAAAATTATATTATCTCGTTTGATTTTAAATGCTTGAACTATGCAATGAAACTTTTCTTGTGTATATCAAAAAAGGAAAGAATATTTTTTACTTTTTGGTACAATTTATTTTTAAAAGTTTTTCAATATATTTTCTTTTAATTTGCTATATGGGTGAGTTCGACCGCCTCAAAGAAGTATACAAGGCATCAAGAGTTAAATGTTTTTTTCTAAAAATGTTTGTTGAATTGACTATAAATATGTATATAGCCCAAAATATGCGAAAAACACCGTTCGACCCCTTATCTTCTTGACCGAATTATTACTAACCACTTCAATAAAAAATACTTTAAAAATAACAATAATAACAAATTTAACTTAAAATTCATTTAACATTTATTTAATTGGTTCTCGATACAGCTTAAATAATTCTTATACCTAATGTTTATAATTGTCCGACATATTTTCAAGTTATGAATTTAAAGCCAGCATAATATTTAATAAGGTGTAGGCAGGGCTGCAAATATTTCTGTTAGAGTTGTTTATTAATTGTTTCGCATTACATATTTATTTCCACGACTTTAACATTTAAGCGATTTCGAGCTCAAGAGCGAGAGTATTTAATAATTTCGTAAGAAAGCTGCGAGGCGCATCTGGAGCAGGGTTGCGACTTTATGACTATAGTAATAAGTCTATCCTTCTTTGAAGCCAATATAATATACATATATGTAGTATAAATATATTATATTTTATAAATATATTATCTTGAGTTATTATTGCAGATTAAAAAAACAAGACCCAAGCTATAATAGATTATAATGAAAAGGAGGGCGTTGATGCTATGGACAGAATGCTCTTGAATTATAGCTCCAAACATAAAACAAAACGCTGGCCTTTGGCCTTTTTTTATAATATCTTAGACGTCGTAACTTTGGGTGCTCAAATTACACGAAAGGAGATAATGTACTCAAAAGGAATTGGTTACAGTAAATGTGACGTTCGGCGTAATATTTTTCATGAACTAAGTGGCTGCTTAGTGCAGCCACATATGGGAAATGGAATCCACAAGTAATGAAACAATTCAATTCGCCAACAGGCATTACATGCTACAAATGCGTTAATTTATGGACTTTTGTTTCTTGCTAGTGATACTACATGGAAAAGAAGTCTCAACGAAAACCACGAAGCAGTTGCTAAAAAACCAGTGTGCGTTCCTCATAGTGTAAATAAAGGTTGTAATTGTTATATTTGTGAAAATATAATTGAAGCACAAACACAAGCAAAATAAAAAAATTGTAAATGTACAGCTTTTTTGTACCTTCCCAAGTAACATTTCCCCTCTTTTTCAGGTCGATTTATGTAAGTGGAGAATGAGAGGACGTCGTATTGATGTAAATATTAGGGAAATTAGGGAATATTTCCCTATAGGGCATAGGACTCATTTCCTTGATTTGCAAAATTTAACATAAATTTCACGTCGAATTAACGTAATTTTTCCTTAATTTCAACGTATTTTCAACTTAGTTTAACTCATGTTAAGGTGTGTATTAATATAGAAGATATTACATTTTATTAGAATTGTATGTGTATATTTTCCTATTTTCCATAGTAGGTAATGTAAATATTATGAACAAGGCACATAACTCCAAGTTGGAAGATTATGAGAAGTATTTCTGTTGCCTTATTCAAAATTAATTCTCGCAGCTTCTAAGCGTTCAATTTTTAAAACGAGAAAAATTTTATTGATAAATATGGAAATAGTTTATCGAAAAACAACAACGCGCTTTCAAAATATTGTATATTTGAAAAAAAAATTTTTTAAATTATTCTTTGATTTCCGATTTAGAGCATTGAAATTAATTTAAATATTCTTTAATCGTTCTGAAATTAAGAAAAATTCGTTTATTTGGGTTTTCTTTGCAGTAACTATGGAAAAAATTAAATTAAGGTATTATGCAATTTTTGTATTCATTCCTTTAATATATGGCAGCCATGTTTTGTTAAATAAATATGGCGCATATTATCTCGACCTAAAAGTTAGTTTGACTTACAATTTTTCCTTATACGTCGAATTTCCTGGATGGCAAGACGAAATAACCAAATTTTTCGAGTTTGAGGGCAAAATCCTTGTTTAGGTAATTTTGTATTCAAAGGTTATGCATTTTTTCTATAAATAAATTTCAACTTAAAATAAAACATTTCGCCCTAAATTATGGAATTTTGCCTTAAATAGGTAAAAGAGATTTAACAATTGAAAGAATTGCATTGATTTATTTACATCTTAAAAATAAAAAACCATGTGATTAGCATCATCATTTGGATACAAGATTTGCTAAAAAGCGGGTGGATGCAAATGCAGTTGAATATGCGTATATTCCGCATAGTTAGGAAGCATCTATTGGCCCAAATCAAGTATAGCATCTTTAAGAAGGATAGAAATGGTATTCCAGATTCTGACTAATTCCGATATAAATGTGTCGTAAAGAAAAGCAACATTTTTAATCTTGATTAACTTGCCTTGAACTTGGGAATAGATCTAGCTACAAAGTCCATATATTTCCTTAAAGTAGACCTCAAAGTTAAGTAAAATTTAGGTAAAAAGTAAGGAAATTTGCCTCATATTTAGGAAATTTTCCTTATTTATTTCCTTATTTCTTCTAATTCCTACGAGGTAAATTAAAAAGGAAATATTACGTAATTTTTCACTAATAATTAACAACAAAGTCAAGATTACTTTGAGGATCTAATTTAAGGAATTATTAAGTAAAACTTCCTTCCTAATTAACCTTAAAGGAGAGTGGCCTTTGAGGTTACATTCTTAAATATAATTTACGTAATTTTAACCAAAACAGGTCGATCGGCCCTCAAAGATAGGAAATTCAACCTCCAATGTTACTTGGGTCCAGTAGTCTTATTTCTTTTGTTTTTAAATAAAAAAACATCCCATCTCATTTCCTGAGTTAAATCTCATACCCCACGCCCATTCAATAGCTTTTGTCCTTAATAACCAGGTGGTGCATTTGTGCCTTTGGTATATTATTAAGAAGGTCCGTGTATAGTGTAAACTGCAGTGATGAAGATTACAAAATTCGAAAGAAAAAAAAACAAACTCAGTGATTTTAATTTGCCATCGTTATTTCATTAATAAGCAGGTATATATGGCATGAATATCATTAAATTTTCTCTGACAATTTTCAAAAGGCCAGATATTTCATTAGAATTATACGTTAAGAAATGTTTGTCATTAAATTAATATGGTTTCACAAACAAAGGCAAAGTAAGATACATTAAAATTAACATAAAAACCTTATATAGATAACTTTAACGGTTTTAAGGAAGATTTTCTTTTAAGTTTTGAAAGAAATTAATAGTTTTCAAAATATTTCCGAATTCTGCATAAAGTGCGCCCCAATGAAGGTAATCGGACTCTGTAATCAATTCTTACAACATTTGCGATTGAGATTTTGTTTTTACAGTTATGTCTAAGGTTAAATTCATAATTCTTGGTCCGCCAAGTCTTCACGTAAAACTGTCAATACGATTCCGTTCATAACTTAAAAAACAAAAAAGTGGATGGAGGGATTGCCACTGACGTGAATTTAATTCAAAATCTGATCAATATGTGGTATGAAGGTCATCACATTTAAAGTGATTACATTTTAAATTAAACTAAATTTTAATTTATTACTTTTATTTCTTATTTTTACTGAAAGGAAATCATTATTCCTTCAAAATTGCACATGCATTATACATTTGTATGGTAAATACCGTGTGATTAGGATTAATATTGCTCAGGTTAGGGAGAAGTATGTTGCAGAAAATTTTCCACTCTAGCTCTGGCAACTCTTACGGTAGAGTAATGTTGTTGGACTTTCCGAAAAGGTAATAATGGAAGCAAGTTTTTCATGGCCATTTATAGATATTTTTGATTATCAAAAGAGATGAAACTTCGATTTTCCACCATGTGAGAACTGTTTTAAAACTAAATTACCCAGACTGAAAGCACGTAATGTTAGGAGTAAAATGAAACTAACTGGTCGTCCATGAAGCAATCTTGACTGAGTTCTTTTTTTCTCCGTCCCCAATATTTCACAGGGTGGTAGGTCTCATCCAGATAAGCAATAAGTTGACTGGGTGGCAGGGTGAGAGGGAGGAGCAAATGCTGTATGCGGCTGCTAGGGGATAATTTATGTTTTTTTGGTGCTTTCATCAATTAATATCCGTAGCTTTTTACTGCGTACCCGGTAAGGTAAAATTACACTTTATTCGATACGCACAATCCTCCTCTGGCGCCCTACTCATTTTCAATAGAAAACTAAGCAAGTTTACAAATGGCTAAATTTTACAGTGATTTTCCCACCAAAATGCTTTCTTACCGTACTTATACCTTTTATTTGATGTACCACACTTACCAATTTTAAATCAAACGAAAGTATTAGTAGAGAACATATATAGCCACTATAGGTGTACAGACGATTATGATGTAATTCGTGCTTGTGTTCTGTCGTGACATTGTACAAGGTTATTTATTTTAAAATAATTAGTACGGGTTTGTAATTCTTTGTATAAAATGGAATATTAATCTTTTGAAGAAATATCAGACATGCATTTAATTTGTCGTTCAGTATAATGTAATGTTGCTGGAGAAAACATTCGAAAGGCAACAACATAAGATAATGTAAACAGAATTTTTAAGACCGTTGGCCGGAGATTTCATCGGACCACGAACTAAATGAGCATTGAACGTGGAGAAAGTGTGTTGAATCATATTGAGGAAAATGCAGGTAATCGTACTCAGGAATTGTTTTGACAGAAAGTATTGCTCATTTGACTATGTGATAGATTTTAAGAACTTACCCTACCTTTATCTGTACCATCTGCAAACATGAACGGCAATGAATTCGGACCACGAGAAACTGTTGTGATTGATTGTCCGAAACATGTGACACCAACTCTTTCTTTTTTCCTTCGGTGCTCTTAATAGATGAAGATAGATTTACAAGAGATGGCATTATCAATTTTCATAATTTACATCTATGAAAAGAAGAAAATCCTTATGCGATTATCTAGTCCAGGCATCAGTAGGAGTTTACAATATATGTGTGGGCAGGATTATCAAGGATCTCTTTATTGGCCGTTAAGCACACCCCGCCCCGCACGGCTTCCTGGTTTATATTATTTGTAGGAAAATCTACATATAAATTTAACATTATTGTTCCTATGCGTTACAAACCAATAAAAGAATCATATTTATATAAGTACTTACTATTTTATTATTATACATTATATTTTCGGAAAAGAGGTGAAATCTAAAATGATATATTGGGAATGCTTTAATCTTTGGATCTATAGTGACTTGTTCTATGACATTTTGGCCCACAACAATGTAAGGCAGAAGAAACTACAACACAAATAAGTAAAAAATCTGGAATGGGTCTAAGACCAAATCTTATGATATTCTAGATGAATGCCCGTATGAAATTTCGTATGGTCACCCATCTATTTAATTTTTGAACTGGTTTTTATCATATATTTTTAAAACGGTTCGCCGGTTCGTAAACATAATTATAACAAATTTCATACGATTTCATATTCTGAAGAGCTTTTCAGTTCAATAAAACGTCTAGGACTACGCAAAAATCCTAAATTTTTATATGCCGACACCATGAAGGGTTGGCCGATTTATCCCATTTTTAGAATTATATTTACTATTCGTATGAAAACGCTGTGTATCTACTAAATCTCAACTCTCTACGTTGAGCGTTCTCAGGCAAAATCAAAATATATGGTGAAAAACGCGATTTTTATGTGGCGAGTTACCGGAACCATTTGAACCATTTTCGAACCTAAATTTACTCTTCTCTTTTTAAGCGTATGTGCAAAAATTCAACTCTCTAAGTATATGCGTTCTCGAGTTATGGTGAGGATGAAAAGACGAACGGACAGACGAAAATGAAACAATCAAAATAACATTTAATATTATGCCTCCAATCCATTTTGCTCTACCATCATTATATCTATGCATTACAAACGAAATGACAAACTTTGTATACCCTATAGATTTCATCTGGGGTATAAAAGTACTACGGCTTATAATACTCAATTAGAAGAAGCAGAGTACTGGCCAATTTGCGCAGAACTTAAGAAATGCTATATTTGCACACCGACTTTGCAACGACCTTGGAAAGGTAGTAACAATTTTTGTCTATAGCATGAGCTGTTTGATATCAAATGCAGATAAATGCGGTCCATCAGGACATTCTACATGGCTTGAACTCTTATTTTCCTCTTATTTCAATAACCTAGTTTCCTGTTAAGCAGAAATAAGGGTACCTCGACGTGGACACCTGAACATGTAGGAATCAGTATGGCCAGGAAAGATTGATCGTGTCCTTTCATCGAATTAAAACTATTTGGCGTGCAAGTTAAAAGAAGAAACCTTTGCATCCGAAGAATTCCTCGTTAAAGGGAGATTACCCAGGAGAAAAGTTGTTGAGAATATTTCATGCGGTAATGAAAGCAGAAGAATTTCTCTACCTCAACAAACTACATTGAAATGAAGTTGGGGCAAAATTGATGAGGGGGACTATGGCTTCTGTATGAAGGAAACTATGGAGCATATATTTTGTAAATCTAAAGCAGGGGATATACTCGTAGTTAGCCATTTTTACCAAAAGACATAATAACATAGTATCAAGACATTGACATTTAGAAGAAACTAAGCAAGAGCCAAGTCTAGTCAAAATCCCGGAAGACTCGGATAAAATCCGGTATACAAAACCTGTAAGACAAAATGTTAGAAAATATCTAAAAATCGACAAAAAAAAAATCAAGGCAAGAAACAGGATACTGGAAATGCAAATGTTGAACAATTATATTATGTAATTCCGGATTTTTTGTTACTAAACAAAGAATTTCCGATCACATATCAGTAATTCTTCAGTGGTTAGCCTGTTTAAGTCATGATCTAATAAGTACCTATTCAACAAATTTTATTCTAACGGTTACACACTCTGCAGATTCAAATACGATTCACAGTTATATATTGAATAATAAATTGGACGATACCTGTAATTTCTCACTGTATGAAACTCCAATCTGACTAAAGGCATCTCCTCTCGTACAGTCCTTATTCTCGCTCCATTCATTACCAGGCTCTATATTTACCGTTTGTGTTAATCCCCTTCGCTCCCAAGGGGCAATCTTGTTAATTACTGAAGTGGTTGGTGGCTAACAACAACTAATCAACTGTCGATGCACGTATTTTAATCACTTGTCGCAATATTTCAATCAAGTGCGGGGACATCCATCCAGCTTCTATTTGAATTAGTGACGCTCAAAAAGGGGTGAGTGGTGCAATTAGTTAAAAGCGCTTGGTGGTCTAGTGGTCTAGTGGTGTTCAAGGAATCAAAAATTTCCTTGATACATTGAGACAATTTTTCTATCTCAGTCCTGATTATTTATGACAGTGCGCTTTTATAAATGTCGCTTTTACCACTCGGTCCTTGTCGTGGGTGTACGTGAAAATGTGGAGCGCCGAAATGACTCCTTGTGCAGTAGTTAACCAAGCGAGTAATCAAGTTTTGTGTTGAACGTCAATTAAACTTAGGAAGATGCTGGATAACGAGATTTTCCCATTTCAGTCAATTACGGTTGAAATTTGCTTATTCAGGTTCGTTGTACGTTCGAAACCCGGAGTCCATGAATATCATCCACAAATTCTCTGCAAGCGAGAGGGCATACACGAGCTCTACTGTGTATGAAAAGATCTCTTGACGTTGTATTCCAGTGGAAATGAAATTAAATTATCAAATACAATACAGTTAGGCTGTTAAATAAATAAACCCAGGAATTTGGGCGAAATTTTATGCAAGTCACAGCTTACAAAACATTTATTTTAAAGTAGGTAGTCGAAAGTCACAAGAGATTCGATAGTAATTCGCATAAATATACAATTTTAATATTGTAAAAGGCATATCAGGATCTTATGATAGTGCTGAAAATTTTTATTCATAATCTATTTTCTATTTGTTTACAAAATGAATTTTAATTATACAAATTAAACGGGCTCTGTCACCTTATCACGATTGATGTTATATATATTTCTATTATCTAAACGGTCCGTTGGAGTCTCTCAATTTCTGCAGCGTGACTAATTCAAACTACAGTGAACAGCGACTTTGCTGTGGTATTGCTCTTTGGTTCAGACGAAGCTATGGAAGGTTGATGGATACTGGGATTAGTGGACGTTGTGTCTTCCGAAAAGTGAATTTACAGATTTGTTTTGCGTGAAAAGCCTGATGACAGAGGCAGATAATACTATAGATAACTAAAGAACTAAATATACAAATTTGAAAAAATTTTCGCATCTACCGTATTAAGGGTATATCAAATGTATATATCAGCGCTCTCTAAAACATGTGATGCATTTCGAAATGCACCAGCCATTTTTCAAACTGTATACTCTGCTCTGTTATGCTATGCGAGTTCTTGCCTCTTCTATGATAATACTTGAGTACTATTTTGATATTATTTTCAATATTTAGAACTTTCATTTACTAATGCACTTAGAGATTATTCACTTAGTAGGTACTTATTATATATGTAACTACTTTCTCCTCCTTTAAGAATTCTTCATAAAAAATTTTTCATATCGCAAAGTTACTTCCTACGTATTGTTAAACTCTCCATTCAAGTCCATGAATTAGTCTAGTAATAAGTACTTTGAAGGCTTGTGGTAGGTATGCGGTATTACTTTAGTTGAAATACTCGGCATTTCTGAGGTTGTACATACCTGAGTATTAATCCCGCTCTGATTATTGAGCTAGAAGACCATAAGATCATAATGCACTATTTGCAAACTTTGGTTATTACCGAAACTTGAAGAGAAATTTGTTTTGATCGGAACGTTCGAATTGGTACTCTGGAGATGGTTGTGTTTCCATGGAATTCATTTATCTTCTTGTCTCCTTTCATATAAGTAAATGAGTGGTAAAGAAGAAAGACCACTCACCGAAATATCTCTGTTCTCTTATTGAAGCGCGTAAAGTCGAAGTGGGGTAAGCTTTTCAGCTCTTCGGCAGATAGAAAGGCAGACCCAAAAGAATCCAGCCTGCATCGGACAAAGGCCAGACAAACGTATACAGAAAGTGTCTGGTTACTTCAAGCTGTCCTTCCAGGACGCATAAGGGGCGGATCCAGCTAGGGGGCGCGAGAGACGCTCCCCCTTGAGCCCATCGAAAAAAAATTGCAGTAGATCTTCTGAATTTTTCCTAGCAAAATGATTCACATCGATTCTACTGCACCTTTTGTAAAAAACGTAACAATTTCTGGAAGCGTTCAAATGATACATTTAGGAACGCAGGCCCTAGCTAGCACCTTGGCCTTCGGTAATGGTTGTTGAAGTTTATAGCGAAAACAGGAAGCGCGGATACTCTTACATGAGCGTCGCTTTGGTCGAGGTGTTTGAAGCAAGACAGAGCCTATTCATGTTAACGCGATGGAAGGTTTGTTTTAATTAAAGACAGCTGCCAAAGGGTCTTTGATAAGCCTTCCATGTAAAGACGGCTTCTTATATCTCGTAATTGAAGAAATTCAGCGAAACTATACGCAACGGCGAAGAAGTCATTGTGCATTTTTGTAGTGAGTGATTTAAAGCAAGAGATTAATTTTTAAATAATTTGTTTTATTATTTCGTAAAATGTTATCGTTTTATAGAATACTTAGCCCAAACGTTAAATAAAAACAAAACAAATCTGTAGATTGGGAAAGTCTCAATGAGTATCTTAGAGAATTTGATTGGTCGGTCTGTTTTGCATTAACGGATGTTGATGAATGCACATTTGAACTTAGTGCAATTCTAAGTCTTAGGCATGCGTGAATACATACAGTACTTACACATCAGATTTTAACAAAAGCAAAATCGCTTTTGATAAGTACAACTAAGCAATAAAAGCGAAATAGTCTGCTTTTCGCAACTATAAATTGCATCCATGTCGAGAACTGAAACACTATCCAAACAGAAAAATTTCTTTTTGACCAGAACGTTAGAATATTGGCAAGACGTAAAGGGAGCAAAGCTTTCTCGTCCCAGGCCAAAACTATCAGGATCAATTTCAACAGTTCCTCCATTCCTTCACTACTTTACAATGAAGTGATTGTTGACTCCCTGAATATAACTATTATTTAGACTGTTAGATTCAATTCAAATTCTCCTTTTTCACCTGTTATGTATTGTTAGTTAAAATAATAAGTCAGTACTTCTTAGCACTACGTTTATTCACTGAAGAGTACAACTTAACTGATCATCTGAGCTAATCTGACTCACTCCTAACTGTGATGACGATCTGTGATATTAGTATTAGTGTTTCTATTATTTATAAATTCATTTGTGTAGATGTGTGTTAGGTATTTAATCTATTTTCTACTAGGTATACAACATCTTCCCTTGTAGTATAGTCTTCCAAGTCCTATGCTACCTTAGAAATATTAATGATAATTGACTGAACATTTAGTATTTTCCTTTCAGTTATAATTCAATAATTTAGCAATTCAATATTCAGTAATTACGATAATTCAATAAAGAGATAATTAAACGACTTACAATCCTAAATTCTTATTATTAAACTTAATTCAATTTAGTTTCAATTTAAAGAAAATATGTAATGAATACCTAACCTACAACTAGTAATTTATTTACGTATATGTCAAACGATCGGGTGGTTTCACAGTACGGCCCGCCTTTGTTTTATAGTGCAAGTTGGAGCCCGAGTCCGACACGTACGATTCACTATTATTTGAATTAGGATTGTTAGAAATTAATAGTTCCTGTTGCAATTGAGACTGTTCTACTGTTTCAGGAGCATTCCCTTCCGACACTTTGAATGTTGGTGCATGGGCTGAAGGTCTTAAGTGCAGTGAATTTCTACGTAATATTCTATTGTCTTCTGTTTGTATAATATACGATCTAGGTGTTGAATGTGCATCAACTATCTTTGCCGGATGCCACTTTCTACATCTCTGCACTACTACATTTTCCCCCTTAGAAAACAAACGATCAAATTTGCCACGCGTTCTTGAATCATGATACTCTTTGTACCGATTTTGAATTTTAACAATTTTTGAATTCACATTTGACGCTATTTTAGGTTTAAGAGATTCTTCCGTCATTGAAATTTTCGTTCTTAAATGTCTACCCATGAGGAGTTGCGCTGGAGAGTAACCTAACGCAGGAATTACTGTTGCACGATAAGCTAAAAGACCGCTTTGTATGTCCTTGCCGTCATCGACGCATTTTTTCAACAGCGACTTTGCAATACCCACTGCTCTTTCGGATAGTCCGTTTGAACGTGGATAGTTTAGACTTGACGTTATAATTTGCATGTTCCATTCGCCAGCAAATTTTCTCATTTCATATGAGCCAAATGGTTGGTTGTCACAAATTAACACCTTTGGAATACCGTGCATAGCGAAAATTTCTTTCAATTTGCTAATTACCTCTAAGGACGTTTTATTCTGTAATTTCTTCAATTCAATCCACTTTGACATATAATCGATTAAGACAAGATATGAGCATCTTTGAAATTCTAAAATATCACATCCTACCTTATTGAATGGTAGTTCTGGGACCTCATGCGGTATTAATGGAATTTTGTAATTTGACGCTTGAAACTTTTCGCAAGTTCTACATCGCATGATTAATTGCTCAATGTCCGAATTGATCCCTGGCCAGTACATGGACATTTTCGCGAGTTCTTTTGTTTTTGTCATACCCATATGACTCTCATGTAACGTATTGAGCAATTCATCTCTTAAATTTTTCAGAATTATAACTCTTTCATTATAAAAAACTAAACCCTTTTCTTGATATATTTTATTTCTGAGTGGCCAGTACTTTTTAATTACATCGCTAACTTTCCTCTGCTCTTTTGGCCAACCTTCTCTACACATTTGACCTAATAGATTTAGTTCAGTGTCAGTCTTAGTAGCATTTTTAATTTGTTCTTCGCGGTTTACTGAGAAATTAATGGAGTGCACTACCTCATTTAAGGAATCATCGAAATCTCTTTCATCAATTATAAAACTTCGCGACAGTGTATCGGCCACATACATTAATTTCCCTGGTATATATTCTAGCTTTATATCATATTTCAGCAGTTTTAACCGCATTCTTTGTAATCGACTGGAATTAATTTGAGTTATCGGTTTGTCAATGATCGCTACCAAGGGTTTATGATCGGTATGAACAGTTATTGTTCGACCATAAACATAGTCATGAAATTTAACACAAGCGAATATTATCGCCAACATCTCCTTCTCTATCTGTACATAATTCTTTTCACTCCTAGATAGACTTTTCGACGCATAGCCCACGGGACGATTATTCTGCATAAGACAACTACCTAATCCTTCTTTAGATGCGTCTGTTTGAATTACTATCGGAGTATCTGGACTGAAATTTTTTAGTACTGGTGCGTTAGTAATTGCTGATTTCAACTTATCAAACGACTTCGTATGCACTGGAAACCATTTGTACTCAACATTATTTTTTAACAGTTCTCTCAATGGAGCCGTTAAAGCCGACATGTTCGGTATAAATTGCCTTAAATAATTGATAAGCCCTAAAAACCTTTGCAGCGCTTTTTTATCTGATGGCACTTCTAACGCGTTAATAGCCGCTACCCGATTTGGATCTATTGCTAGGCCATCTTTAGAAAATAAATAGCCTAGGTATCTCACCTCTTTTAAACAAAATTGCAACTTTGCTGGGTTAAACTTTATATTTAAAGTATTTGCTCTTTCTATTACTCTTTTTAAATTTAAGTCATTTGCAGCTTTTGTCTCTCCCCCTACCAAAATATCATCAAAATAAACGAATGGACCTGGCAAGTCACCAAAATACCTACTGTTCAGTTTCTGAAATAATTCAGGTGCTAAATTTAATCCAAAAGGAAGCCTGAGAAATTGATAACAGCCAACTGGGGTCGCAAAAGTGCATAACTTCGAGCTTTCTTCGTCCAGTTGTACTTGGTAAAATCCATCTTTTAAGTCTAGCACTGTGTAAAAAGACATATTTTGAAGCTTACATGAAATATCTTCTAATTTAGGTATCTGAAAGGGCTCTCTTATTGTGCATAAATTAAGATCTCTTGGATCGAGACATAACCTGACAGTCTTATCAGGTTTTTCTACAACTACAAGTTGATGTGCCCAGTCCGCTGGTTGAGTACTCTTTTTAATTATGCCTAATTTCTCCATATCATTTAATTTCTCCCTCACTATTTCTCTTAAAACTAAAGGAATTCTTTTTGTGGGCTTTGCTATAGGCACTGCATCAGCTTTAACAAAAATATGACACTTATCTGGAAAACACCCCAATCCTTTAAAAGTCTCCGTATTTTCCTTTAAGAATTTTTCTTTTTCTTCATCACTTAACACCGATTCTACTTGACTTATTAAACGAACCAAATTCACACGTTTACACACAATTTACACGTCTTCAGCCCTAGTAGTGGACTCGAAGATGCATCAACAATGATAAACTGCTCGTTATATTGATTTTTATTATAATAAATAGGCAAATTCACTGCACCAAGAACCTGCAGCGTATGCCCACCATATGCTTCTAACTTTAAATTACATGCTGTCACAATGCAATCAGCTGAAAAATATTTTTTAAAAATGTGCCATGGAATTATATTTACCTGTGAACCGGTGTCGATTTTGAACTTCATCTCACACTTACCGATCTTTAATGTTTTCAACCACCCGGCGTTATTTATTCCTACCTCATTTATATAGATCGCATTAATTACAAGGCTATCTACGTCACACAGTGCACTATTGATTTGACTACCTACGTCCCTATTTCTGCTGTCTGTCATATCATTTATTTCATTAATGTTCCTTTTGCATGCATATGAGAAATGGTTCGGTCCACCGCACTTGTTGCATCTCTTGTTGTATGCCGGGCATGCATTGACCTTGTGATTGAAAGTACATCTCTTGCAGTTGATTATATTTCCCTGATAATTAGGCTTATCTCCCTTGTAGTTCTGCCTGCCCGATAACGCCGCTGCTGCATTTTTGTTTTTCTGATGCGACCTTACTGGTGTGCCGCTTTTGTTTCTTCGATCGAATGACGATGCTGGCTTGTATTTTTGCCGAACTTCATTTACACTATGTGGGTGTTGGAGCTCTTGTGCCTGTTGGTGTGTGGCTTCAGCTACTCTGCAGAAATCAATGGCTTTTTTCAATGTGAGGTTTTCGGTTCTTAATAATTTTTCCTGTACATCTACATGTCTGATTCCCAAAACAATACGATCCCTTATCATTTGATCTATTATTGATTCCGTAGTATTCGAGAAATCACATTTTCTAGCTTGATTTGAAATCTCGGTGAGAAAATTATCAAACGGTTCTCCTTGTTGCTGCTGTCTGCTATAAAATTTAAATCTTTCGTAGATCACGTAATTTTTTGGCATGCAATAGTCTTCGAATTTCTCTATCACTTTACTATAAACTTTTTTGTCTTCCTCTGTTAAATCGAACGTTTCAAAAATTTCGAGAGCCTTTTCTCCCATCAAATTTAGCAGCATTGCTACTTTCGTTTCACTTGCTAACTTTGGTTTATCTATTGCCAATATGTATATTTCAAATAGCTTCTTGAACTTTGACCATGTGTTGCTTATGTTGCCTTCAAATGACATAGGGCCTGGTGCCCTTAAACTTAAATTTTCCATTATTTATTTTTCCTCACGTTTAATTTTTTACACTTCACTTTAAATTTCACTGAAGCCACCACACTTTCTAATTATAATTGAAAATTTCCGACTGCGCCATGTTATGTATTGTTAGTTAAAATAATAAGTCAGTACTTCTTAGCACTACGTTTATTCACTGAAGAGTACAACTTAACTGATCATCTGAGCTAATCTGACTCACTCCTAACTGTGATGACGATCTGTGATATTAGTATTAGTGTTTCTATTATTTATTAATTCATTTGTGTAGATGTGTGTTAGGTATTTAATCTATTTTCTACTAGGTATACAACATCACCCACTTTACATCTCCTTTGTAGATGTGTCCAAGAGCCAATACACATCCATGCGAGAGTTATGTTCAAGGTCGTTAAGGATATAAACGTCTCCATAGCTGCAAGTCCTGATAGTTTCAAGACCCCGTTGAATAAAACCTGTGTCTCGTTCTTGTCTAAAGCTCTGCGAAAACTATTCTATTTATCTTATACGACAAGAAAATTTCCAATTGCTTTCAATTGCTTGGAAACTACCTCACATTCAGAAAAGAAAGATTAATGATCCCTCAAATTAGCCACCAATTCCAATCACTTCTATTCTTAAAAGGGTTTTTGAATCTATCATTAACTCCAAATTAATGAAGTATCTAGAAAGTAATCAAACCCACAGCGATCGCCAATATGGTTTTTTTTCTGGCTTTTCTTATGGAACGTTGAAGCCTTAGTCTTCTTAATTTTGGTGAGTTCAAAATCGTTGCCCTTGGTATTTCAAAGGCCTATCATAGTGCCTGGAGTTCAGCCCTTTTAGCCAAACTTAAAGCCTCTCTCATGCTCTTCTATTACGAATGTAAAGTGCTTTATCTGGTTGATTAATACGGATTATATTAGATGGCGTTACATCTTAATCTCAGCCAATAAATGCCGGGATGCCTCAGGGCTCTGCTATCTCTACATCTCTCTTCTCAATTTTCATTAATGATCTGCTTTTCCTCACTTTCAATCCCATCCATTATTTTGCCGATGACAGTACCCTTGGTTTCGCTTACTCCCTTGACCCCTTGGGAAGTACAGAGGAAATGTCACATCTGTCAAAAACTAGATTGCGTGATTAGATCCGTGAATAAGCATCGTGATAATATCCACGCTTGGAGCAAACCGCATCGAATTTCCAAAGAACTGCTTGAGGATAAACCATCTTTATGCATTCTTGACATTAATATTTACAGTAAGTTAAGCTGAACAGATCACAACTACTCTGTTGCCAAATAAGCAACGAAATATCTTCGATATCTGAAAAGATATAAGAAATATTTCAGCCCATCGATTCTAGCGCTCCTCTACAACTCCTACATCAGACCTATAATGGAATAAAATTTCCATATGTAGCCCGGGGCTAGTCATAGAGCAGTAGGTTCGTTTTATATTGTCAAAAAGAGAGCCTTCAGCTCATTGGCGATGTGGCAAAAACTTGTCATATGGACTTACACGAGCACCACCGCAATGTTGGTTGCCTTTCGTTCCTATATTTCTACATGCATGGTCTGACGAAATATCTAGTCTGATCCCTCATTCCTGTATGTAATACTCACACTACAAGCCGCGCACATCCATTTACCCTTCAAAATACTTTCGGTTTTGTGCGAACGTGTATCAGTCTCCAATCTTCTGTCTTTTCTCCGGCATGCAATCTGCGAAAGTTTTAAGGGTGAAACATATCAGCACCTTCGCGACCCTCCTCATATTATCTAAATGCTTTCTTTATCACCTTCTTTCCATGCGTTGCTTTGCATCATAGTTCATAGTATATCTCCTGAACTTGCCTTAGTAATTTAAAAAACAAAAGAAGTCACACTTTCTTAGCTTGCCGATGAAGTTATATACGTACAAGGTATGTACTGCATCTATTCTGTGACTGCTATTTTAAATAAATGTAAATTTTAAAAATACAATTTATGATGATTCGTGAATTTGAATAAAGTACGTTTCCCAAGTTTTACTAACTAAAACGGATGATTGGGAAGTTTTACACCTCCACCATTTACAAACCAAAACAAAGTGAATAATCTAACATACCCTTTGACTTTTCGGAGTGGCAAAGAACAACTTTCTTCGTTGCGAGTGATAACCACTTGCTAATTTGCTCGACTCGTATCTTTTAAAAGATAAATTTTGTGCATTTGAAATTTGCGAGTGGTGGTGAGTGTCTTCAAACTTTTGTTCAGTTTTCAGCACATACCATTTTTAAACCATAGTTGCGCCTTCCTCAGCAGAATCCTGGATCCGCAACTGGGACGCATACACAGGTGTGTCAACAACCCCCAATTTTGAGGGATGAGCATGTAGGAGGCCTTGGACAGCACTGGTATGGCGTGGACTTGGTGTTCGGTGTGGCAATCAGATTAAAATTTTACAAAAGCGTTAAATAACCATGCATTCAAAAGTATTCCACCGATTTTAAACAATTCTCTGTACCTCTATCATTAGTTGCTTCTTAAATACCCACGATCAAGGACGTTAGAGTAGGCTCACTCCTTAAAACGCAGTATTTTGTCGCCCTTTAAGATACCAATATTTATTTGTTCACTTGCCCCACCTGCGACAGTTTATCATCATATTGACGTCTCTGCTCTAAAGTAAAGTTTTCCTATCCAACTTGAAAATCGGCTAAAAAATTTGAATTGCCCTTCGTCCACGCGGTTTATACATATTTGCCTAGAACCAAAATGCTTCCTATAGTTCTTAGGAGGAAACACAACTCTACCCTTTCGCTCCGAATTGTATAAATGTCAAATTTGCTTATATGAGACAATGGTGCAATTGAGCACATTATACCGAAACATATCAAAACGGATCGAATCGAAACGGAGAAGTTGAGCTAATTTTTACTTTTACGGAAGACATATCATAAAAAATTTATATGTATAAATTTGTTTATACTAAAAACGAATAGAATGGTTTTTGTTGAGGAAATAAAAAAAATATGAATTATACGACAAAAATGTTCACATCGATGGATGTAAAGCGGAAAGACAAAATCGGGGAAAAATTTTGAAGTCAAATCTTCGAAATCGAACGAAACAGCTATGCATGCGTTGGAGCGAAATGGGCTGGATCGAATCGAATCGAAACGGCGGAATTGTGTTTGGATCTTTTCATGAAATTGATAAAACACCTCCAATTGAAACAAATACAGGGTGATTCTATAATAACAAATATATATTCATATGAGCAAAACTGACCTAATACAGGCTTCTAGTTTAGCAAATTTTGTTGGTCCCATAAAAGCATTACATATTTCTATTGCCTCCATCTTTGGGCTAAGAACAAGCAACAAATGCGTGATGTCACAGGCAGAGCCCAAACGTATTCGTATGTTTTAATTTTCTTTGGATGTTATTCGATTGTTTTTTAACGAAAAGAATTCGAATTGGTCTTAGACGAATTCTTACGATACCCTACATGAATGTCCGTATGAAATTTCGTATGTTTACCCCTCTGTGCAAGTTTTATTGTTGAAGAGGTTTCTCGAACTGATCATAACCAATTTCATAGAATATTATATTCTGAATAGTTTTTCAGTGCAATAAAAACGTCTAGGATAGATCGTTTTCACAATAAACGTAAAAAACTTAACTTTTTGTATAAGAACACCAAGAAGGGGTTGCATTCCTGAGTTATCATGAAGACACATGGACGGCCGGACAGACAGACAGACGAAAGTACACATAGACGGACGGACGGATAGACGAACATGCAAAAATACAAATAAATTTAATATTATGCGTGGGTGTGCAATCCATTTTTCTCTACCGGAATTATTTCTATGTGTTATAATCTTAGTATACTCTCTCTATTATCACAATGGACCACAGATGGCCTAAGTGCAGCTGATCGCAGGAGTTCAGACGATGGCCACCACTCTAACCTAGTATACTCTATGATTTCATTATATGAGGTATACCAATAACAAGACCTTTTTAGTTACTTTCATCAACAACGAATAGAATATTGTTAACAATTTTAATTTTTAATATAATTACAAGCCTGACAGCAAATCGTACCAAATTAATTGAGACTAAGGATAGATAAACCAATAACATACAAAGATTTATTTTGAAGTTTATCGGACTCAAAAACTAATTAGATATCCAAATAGGGGGCAAAATGTAGATGCGATTTCTTCCTACATATGAGCTTTAACATGCATAATTAAAATTGTTATAGTATCTTTTCTATACTGGAAGACGACAAAATTAACGATTGTCGTGTGATTTAGAATTTTTAACGGGTACCTTGAGACACCAAAAACCCAGTTCTGTTTCTGTAAGTAGGTATTCCATTAATTTCCATAATATGTGTTTTTTTTTAAATATATGCGGAATATGCGGTGAATCCATAATTTAATTTAAGAATTCTAGGTACCTTCACAAAGCATGAAAAAAATAGAAAAAAACTGTTACATAGTTGAGAACTCTTCTTCTAACTTCTTCACAACTAAAACAGCCGAGAGTTTTGCAAGTGGAATGGAGAGTATTGCCAGTAAAAATTTCCCCAGTTGCAAAATTCCCAGTGGAGAGTTAAATGTCAAAATAACTTTCATTTCCCCATCTCCACAACCCTCCGTGCTACAGAATCCGGCCTTATGGTCTACGCACAATTGCGACGGCAGAGCGGAAAACGGCAGCGGAAAACGGCAGAGGAAAACGGGAGACGGCAGCGGGATATTCGGTTGTCAAAACAGGCCGTCGAAACATTGGGAACACAATTGCAATGAACGGCGGCGAGCGGAGGTTGTGACAGAAGAAGAATCTGACATTTCGCTTGTAAGTAATTTGTGTTGAGCGATTTGAAAGGAGATTTTCAAAAGGAAAATCTTATATTATATATTTGTTTAAAAATTGTATATTGAAATAAGTGCAATGGACCAAAGTGTGCAAATTAAATGTGCGAGGACGAAGATGGCGGGTTAGAGAAGTTAATCTCAGCCGAGAAGAAACCGGATTTTTTGAAGTCGGACGTGTCAATTGAGAGCTCCGCGGAACGATAAGTGAAATCAGTACCAGAAAAGTAAAAAAGTGGACCTAAGAGTTATCGGCTGTACTATTTAAAAAAATGTATCGTCCAAAACAATAATTTATTGTATAAAACTGATCAAAAAGTATAGTAAAAATTGAAAGAGAAACAATAATTTCGGTGACAGTTATACGAATTCATTTAATTTTGGCCATTTCCATGGCACTTGGAACCGTACAATTTTCTAGTTTCGGTGTTCAAAAAGTAATTTAAAATTGTAAAATAATAAATAAAATCACAACTTAAAAATAAAAAAAAAATTATTATAAACCATAAATATATTTAAAATAAAATAAAAAGCAAATAAACCTCTGCCACGCTCTAAATGACTGTGAGCAGCGATTCTGGGGGGACAGAAGAACCCCTGAATTTGAAAGGGAGGAGAAAGAAGAGTAGAAACGCTTCTTCTTCCTCTTCCAGGACAACCCAAGGGCCCACCGAAAAGGCCATTAAAAGCCCGATTGAAGAGGCCAGTAGCAGCAGTAATAAGTGCAGCCGCCTTTTATGGAGAATGCTATTGCGAGGGCAGAGGTAGCTGCCCTGGAAGTATATGGAATATTAACTTCAAAAACTACGGGTATATCTGCAACATCTGTAGCTGCAGTTTTGGCAAAAACTGAGATGACGCTTTCCAGTCTGGGAAACATCCTACGCTGAAGGATGTTGTAAAAACGGCTTCGGCTTCAGCGCCGAAACTTACTGGTATAGCACCAATGGAGCCATTGCTTTTATCGGGGAAAGTGAATGCCTTGAAGAAGCAGCAGCACCACGATCCCCGGCGTTAGTTCCAGAGATATCTTATGCACAGGTAAGTGGCAATTCCAAGAGTCAGTCAGCGATTGAAATGTTAGGTAAGGTCATCACTCCTCGTCCAGCCCCATTCGACGACCCTAGATAGTGCTACCAAGCTTATCCTTGTGGGCATCGAGGTGGATGGTAGACACCTTGTGCCATTTCCACTCAGGGAAAAGTCCACGAAAGTCGTGTTCGCACGGGTCCCAATGCGAGCCAGTCATGAAACCTGCTAAATTTCCTAGGGAGATTTGGGAAGGTTTATCGAAGCGCTCGCGTCATTCCAATTAAAATTTGGAACGAGTGTCTCGGGCGGGGTATCGTCGGTATCAGCCGGGATGCGTCCATCACTCTGAATAAGGGGTGCATGCTTCCAAAAGGCTTTTACCTGAGCATATCTGGCTCGAGGCACTGGATAGACGTGAGCATCGAAGCAAAATGCCATGCTTGCCATTTGGTAGAGAATTTTATTGCTGACAGCCCCAAGAGAAGTGGGAGGAAGGCTGATCAGAAGGCTCCTTCGAAGGAAACCACTGCTACAGTAGTGGCTCCGGAGAAGGAAACTTCTGCCAGCACTCGACTTGCTATTTTGTAGCAGCCAGTGGCTAAAGTGCCTGAAGTTTTCTAAGAGGCTAAAACAATTACGGCTTTGAACGGCGCCACTTCGGCACGTGAAAACACGGCTATTTCCAACGAGGAGTCGAGTACACAAGTAGGGAACAAAAGGAGGACGAGGAGGAAGACGAAGGTGGACCGGGCGATGCAGCCTCCTCCAGAGCCAGCAAAGCCAGTCGCTCCAAAACGGTTCTACTCGGAGGAGGACGATAGTGGACCTCGCAGTTGTTGTGAGAGAGGCGGAAGCATCTCTCAAGCAGCTTTCGGACTGCGTTATTACCGGTTTGTTATAGACTGGTCTCTCGAGCTTCAGTGGCTATGCGTCTTGTGCTAGCACCAATTCGACTGGTAGCCAATTTGAGGTCTCGAAGTGGATGGAAACCCTTCTTAGGGAAATTCTTGCCCAGCTCCAGTACAAGAAGAAATCAGATAAAATCCGGAGTATTCTTGTAAAGGAGCTGGAGTGGCTAGAGTTCTTACTTCCTCAGCTTCAACTCCTACAACAGGATTCCAAGAGGAAGAGGAAGTACAACGACGTAGTTCGCTTAACACGACTCCATAGGAAGATGGAGGAGTTGATTCAGGAGCATCGCTTGACCAATTTTCGTCATCAGGAGATGTCGTACCATCATCGTTTGAGCTTTTTATCTTTTTCAATGTACAAGATAACGTCTGCTAACACCGGGGGTTTAAGCGCTCTTCATACAAGAATCCACAGTACTGTAGAAGACGAATTTCACTCCAGACACTTATACACAACTTGAGCGTTATGCTTACCTGCACACTGGCTATGCAATGTTTGCCACACTTGCGCCTCGCCAAGGCTCAGAGGTGAATCTGCGTCGAATACTCGGCCAATATTCAGTGCGTCTAACATATACCAATGTGAGGCCTCTTATGTTATCATATGCGGATGACCTTTCTATTTTCGTGACAATTGATGAAGCTTTTCCGGCCGCTCGTGCTGTTTTCGAACAGTAGGAACATATAGCGGGCGCTAAAATCAACGCAAGAGGCTTGTGGTGTGGAAGGTGAAGAGATCGTACAGATACTCCACTGAACATTCAATTGACTAATACTTGCCTGAAGTATTTAGGTGTGTGTATATCGGACGCGAGAGTAAATCAAATAATAGCCGCCATGCTCTGGAGAAACCCTCTAGAGCTCTAAACACGTAACGTTGTCGACTATTTCCATTATTCTTAGTGGGAAGATCAGTTGTGATAAATTATTTGATTACCTCGTCCATCGTACCAACAAGCACACCACTGAAGTATAGAGACACTTCTTTAATGTCATCACAAGACGAGTATGGAACACCAACTCATTCAAGAACCTTAGCTAATAAATCAGATTCCACCCTCAACTTATCAACTGGGTTAGTTAATAAATATTTAGGATTTTACCAAGCCAAAAGTCCTAAAATTGACCGAACTTATGGTGTTTATATGGATAATGGGAGGTGGAAAATTGGAAAATCTAGCATTGACATTGATGCACAAAATTTTGTCATTAATGGGAAGCACTATAACATAATAGCTGGCTTATGCGAACTACTTTTTATGAAAGAACCATCAAACAGATTATATGATGGAAAAGACTTGGCTAATTATCGAGAAATCCTGGAAGATTCTAATGCCGATAGACGTGATTATAGTGCAGATGGGCAAATAAAAGGTAGAAAAGGACCTAAATATAACAGAATTATTAGAAAATTTATCACTCATGAAGGTATGGGTCTCATGAAGCTTCCCAGAGAGGCTATTGACTATGTTTACTGGGATGATCCAAATGAATTGGTGGACAGATTACGGCTTTTAATTGGCTCTCAAGTAGCTGGGAATAATAGTCATAACAATGAAATTGTTTCCATTATTGAGGAGTTAAGAGAGTCTGATATAATTTTATAAAAAACCTCCTTCTGCTTTTTATATATTTATTCATGAAATGAGTGTTGACAAGTTCGGACGATCGCTAAGAGATGGTAATATTGGGCGAGGTTCTCCTGGACCTAGAGGAGAACCGGGTCCTTCAGGACCACCAGGTGAAAAGGGTTCCACCGGACCTGCTGGAGTGGGTTTTCTGCTAACATCAGATAAAAACTATGATATGCAATTCAGCAATATTAAGAATCTCAAAAATCCCGAAGAAGATAGTGATGCTGTAAACAAGCTATATATAGATGAGACAATAGATAAATATTTAGATTTATGCAAATCCCATAGTAGTTTAGAAACAAAAACAGCTAAGAGTGAATTAGAGGAAGAGCTTGCGAATGTACATAACATTATTAAAATAACTAGAGAAAAACTTGAAACATTGACCCAATCACACATAAATAAGTCATTTGAAAAGTTAAAAGTTTATATTGATACAAAGTGCGAAGACATTGAAAAGAGTTTACGTGGACTTATAAATGTAGAATCACTTATAGTCAAAGCTAACAATGAGTAAAGAGGCCCTTGTAAGTGAGCTGCACAAAGCAGCTCGTCGAAATTTTCCTCGACGTCGAGTCATTATGAAAGATTTGGATGATCTCTGGCAAGCAGATTTGGTTGAAATGGGTGCTTATGTTCGCGAAAATAATGGATACTACTATTTACTAACAGTAATTGATACATTTTCAAAATATGCTTGGGTAGAACCTATTAAAAATAAAACTGGAAAAGAGGTAACGGCTGCAATGAAAAAAGTTCTAAAAAGCGGTCGGATACCTAAACATTTGCAGACAGATGATGGTAAAGAATTTTATAATAAAATATTCCAGACACTAATGGTAAAGTATGGAATCAAACACTATTCAACTTTTAGTATAATGAAAGCCTCAATAGTTGAAAGATTTAATAGGACGTTGAAAGGCATGATGTGGAAAGAATTCAGTAAGAATGGTTCCTATCGTTGGATTGATTTTGTACACAATCTTGTTCATGAATACAATAATAAAAAGCATAGGACCATTAAAATGCGCCCCTCCGATGTTAATCACATTAATAAAAATATTCTACTACAAACAGTATACAATCAAATAAAAATAGTGGGGGCAACAAAATATAAGGTTGATGACTATGTTCGCATCAGCAAGCACAAACATATATTTGAAAAGGGGTACACACCGAACTGGACGACTGAGATCTTTAAAATTAAAACCATACAAAACACGAATCCGGTGACATATCTTCTAGAGCATTATGAGGGACATCCAGTCAAAGGAGGATTTTATGAAAAAGAACTACTAAAGACGAAATATCCGCATAATTACCTTGTTGAAAAAGTATTGAAGAAGAAACGGAATAAATTTTTTGTAAAATGGCTGGGGTTCTCTGCAAAACACAATTCGTGGGTCAATAAAAATGAAATATTATAAATTTGTTGTATAAATAAAAAAAAATAACATTTTAAGTTATCAAACCATCTTTTAGTTCTTTATGCTAAAATGCCCCCAAGCAAGTGTGTCTGTTGAATTTTCTTTTAAAAACCGCTTATTATCATGAGAACTTAATGCTATCTTACTTTGTCTTATACTATATACATTGTGCTTATCTGATCGAATGCATTGTTGGGTTCTTATCTGTTCAATGGAGTTATTCAAACATGTTAAGTAATCATCAAAACTAATACCATTTTTTATTACATTTAATTTGATGCCTTTGGCTTTTTTTATCGAATCTTCATTATTTACTATTAGACTATACATTTTTGATCTTAATCCTATAAATTCAGTCATTATTTTCCCATTCAATTCATCTTTCATAACCCCAGGAACTTTTTTATTTACTAAAGGTATATTATATACATTATTCTGCGGATAATCGCTAGTATCAAAATAATTAACATCAGATCCTATGATTCTATAAATATCATCACATTTAAATTCATAAATTAGAGAGTCGGTATCAGTATACAACAATTTACAATTTTTCCCCATTTTTGGTAAAATATAATCATCATGAAATTTATAAACACATGTTTTAGAGATATCAAGTATACACATTCCTATGTAAATGGGTTTATTAAAATACACTTCAGTCTTATTTAATTCAATGGCAACCAAATTTCTATCGAAAATAGATCTGCTGTGGAAGTTCGGTTTAGCTATCATCCATATCGACCTTCCCATTTAGTAAGAAATTTTACTATTGAATGTTTACGTACGTTTTCCATGGTTTTTCCAAACACTGCATTATTCATAAGCTTATATTTGTTTTTATCAAATTCATTTCTTGCTTTCTTACGTATTTCAGTATTTAAGTCAATATATTTCTTTAACCACGGAGACTGATTGAATTGAAGAACTCGATGTACTTTTTTCAAAATAAGTCCATGAGCTATGCACTGCTTCAGATTTTTATAATGAATAACATACGTTTCTTTATTAAATAATGTAGTCATCAGTTTTTGTTCCTTAGATACTACAGGTGCTTCATGTGTTGAACAAAATGGTAAATCTGAATGTTTATCATGCAGATTTTGTGGGTACTCAAGATCGACTTCTAATATGTAACCTAATGGTGATTCATCCGATACATGAGTAATTTCTATATCTGTATTCACCCATTTGAAATCATGTGTTGGAAGATACTGGGACATTGCCCAACCATATAAATTATTAACATCAAAGTACATGAGATATTTGGAATCCTCTTGATCGTTATAGTTTATCATATAGCTATTATTCGCTTTGCTATATCGATTTGAACACTGACTTATTCCACCTCGAATTCCTCGTTCTATGAACATAACCATATCGATATCCGTTAATAACTCCAGCTCTATCTTGGTGTATTTCAGCATAGCATCCCATGTTAATCCTGGTAGAGTAAAATAGTGCGCAGGATCCAAACCATATGTTTTTGCACATACCTTTCTAAAATTCTCAAAAACGTCAGCTAAAAGTAGAACATCGATCTTTAAATATAAATCTGCATATTCACCAAGAGTTTGTATGCGAAATGTCTTCCACACAGTTTGTGCATGTAGGTAATCATCATGAGAAATATCAGATTCATTTAATTGGTTATAAAACGCTTCCCGAGGTGGTAATGTTACCTCATCCAATTTTTCCAAGTCGCTAGTGTAATCATAGGGAAATACACCTTTTCTCGTCACTAGCTCAAATTCTGAAGAATTCAAATGGTTCCACTCCTTTTTTGTTATAAGCAACTGTTCTTTAGGTAAATATGACACCAGTTTATCTAAAGATTATGCCATAAATTTGAGTGAATCAATAAAACGGAATTTAATTTCACTATATCTAACATTCTTTGTAAATGATATATATCGTTCTTTATTAATTGGCAAAAGATCCACTCTGCCTTCAAATGCAGTTGCAAGTTCCTTTATTACAAAGTGAGCGTCATAACCGCTCAAATTGTGGAATACTACCGCAATTATACGTGTATCTTGATAATTAAGATTACATTCTTCATGAGCTGGACCTCTATATTTTCCAATTAGATGACAATGATCTCGTACACGTCTTATCCCAATTGCAAAAGGTTGTTCACAAATATGACAACAGCTGGCTTGTATAAATTGCACTTTCTCATCTTCATTTAACCTAATGAGTGGTTTAATCTCTGAAAATATGTCCTCTGCCTTTCTCAGAATCTGTTGTAGTTGGTCTACGAACCAATGCTGACAATCAGCACCTCTATAAGAACGAAAGACACTCAGGCTGCTATTAAAAGAACAGTCGAAATAATATCCTACACTGTAGACCTCATGTTTTTGGTATCTTGTTGTTTTCCCCAATTCATCATTAGAAACAGGTTTCAACAAACATTCTAAATCAGCATATATTATAAAAGGTGCGCTTTCCTTAAAATTAAAATTTTTAAATTTCAACCATTTATTGTATTCTGTTGGCAAGGGAATTTTGCACTCATTCGTTTTCGCGCAGTCATCAACATGTGCTGCTAGTTTTTCTTCTGAATAGAAGTAATGAAGGCATCTATCGCAAATATACTGTTTTCTTTTTGTTTTAGAGATTTGACGGGAAACTAGGCGTGACAAGTCTTTAATCCAACAATAATGGTATTTAATTTCAAAGTTAGAATCCTCCTCCTCCTCCTCCTCATTTTCATCATCATCATAATAATTCTGAATTAATAATAAATTAACGTGTTGATCTTGCCGGTCTTTTGTAAGACGAACTGGAACTGTGTGAAGTTGCTTTTTCTTTTTTCCAAAGCAAATACGTTTACGGATATAGCATTCAACTTTTCAAATTTAGTTATTTCATTTAATTCAGGAGGTAAATCAATTCCACTCAAATTCAAGATCTCGCTGTAATGTGGATAACTTGACACTCTATTTGAGTGATGTTCAGCGGCGTAAAGTGCTGAAACTATAGCCCATGCAAAGCATGCAGAATCCTTATTATTAATGTTAATGCACGCATGTTTACACTTTATTTCAGGTGGTAAGTCGATATATGATGACCCTCGAAAGGGCTCGTACTTATTAATATTCACGGCTAAATTAATAATACTTGATAAAGCCCATCCACTATCACGCTCTTGAAATTCTTCTAGTTGAACTAGTATATTCTGTTGAATATTTTCAAAAAACCATTGCTTTAAATCTGTACCACGATCTACTACCACATTCTTTGTATTAAAATATTTAAATTCAAGTATATCATCATCCTTTCGAGTAATTTTAAACGCTCCACAGAACGTAGTATTAATTTTAAGTGTGTTATACTTCTTTAAAATGTTTTGAATTAAATTAACTACTACTCCTGTCCTGATTCGATCCATAAATGCTGATTCTACATCCTCCCAAACTACACGAGATTTTCTAGACTCTCCTTGAGAACTATTACCCCGACCACGATGTAACAGTGAATTATGCTTTACTTTAAATCCCTTGAGTTCTATAATACACCTTTGAAGACACCTTTTAGTTCCCATATTGGAACTCATCCTTAACACTGAACACGATCGCTGAATATATAATCTGCATTTTTTAAGAACATCATTGATTTGGTTGTCCAGAGGACCATTTAAATTTCTCAAGGCCATTTTAATTTCATCAACCATATTCACTACGTTCTTTATAATTGAAGCCATTGTTCTTAAACAAATTAAAATAATGTTTGAATGTAAAATTGCACCAATAACGGATTAAATACACAAATAACCTTCGGCTTTAGGTATTATCACAAACTTTGACAATTAGTGCATAAGCGTCCAGTTTTATACAAAAATATAACCACGCCCTCTAATACTGCAAACACCTATACAAAAAAATGTTGAAATATAACCACCCCCTCTAATGCTGCAAACAACCCTGCACCAATTTCTTGGTAAAAAAAAACAACAATTTTTTTTTTTTTTATATAAATACATATTTAATATGTGTGGTTATAAAAATTCACTGGCTCAATGAATTCACTTAATTCAACAGGATGTGAAATCTTAAGATTAAACGTTTTCCAAATTCACCCTCATTAACTATACAGAAACTTGCTTCTTTGTTGATATCTTCGAGAACCTCATCAGATAAATTATTGAAACGTTGTGGTAGGTAAATGGCATTTGCCTCCAGTTCCAATAAAATCCTTTGACCATATTGGGTTGAACATCTCCGTGCCTTCAATACCGTATATGCTTTATTAATCAGCATATCCTTTACTTTCAAAATTTCCTTGTAGGTGCTGCAAGCGTTGACCTTGTTTAAAACTCTATTTATTCTTTGTTGCTGGTCCATTATTTCTTCTAAATCAGATAAATTTAAAATAAAATAAACGCTGATGTAGCTTCCGAGCGAGGAATCTTATCTTATACTGATAAAGTTCAAATTATATCTTTTACCTTATATACCTTATTCCAAGCTAAAAATAAATTATACACGCTGTTTTTTTTTTGCTGATAAGCTTTAGCGCGAGAAAAAGTCTCAAATGAGCTAAAAATAACCGCAATATAAAATTTTCTATTTTTAGAAATATACATCATTCCCATTTAGCTAGCAACTAAAAACTCCCAACTTGTATAAAATGTTCCCACGGTCCCCAAAATTTTCTCACGCTCAACCGTCCTAATACCTAAAATTCGCGCAAACATCCGGCGGCCCCTTTTGTACACCCACACATTTCCTGTTATTCCCAATTCAAGCTTTGAAAAACATCCGATGTTGTTCTTGCACATTCTCGCGGCCCAGGTGTTCCACCCACACATTTCCTGTTTTGTTCAAAATTTAGGGCGAGAAAAAGTCTCAATTGAGCTAGAAATAACTGCAATATAAAATTTTCTATTTTTAGAAATATACATTATTCCCATTTAGCTAGCAACTAAAAACACCCAACTTGTATAACTTGTGCGTGTGCGTGAGTAAATTCTCGCAGCCCAAGTGTTCCACCCACACATTTCCTGTTTTGTCCAAAATAAATTCGCGCAAACGTCCGGCGGCCCCTTTTGTACATCCACACATTTCCTGTTATTCCCAATTCAAGCTTTGAAAAACATCCGATGTTGTTCTTGCACATTCTCGCGGCCCAGGTGTTCCACCCACACATTTCCTGTTTTGTTCAAAATAAATTTTCGCAAACATCCGGCGGCCCCGTTTGTACACCCACACATATCCTGTTATTCCCAATTCATAACTTTCACAAACATCCGGTGTTGTTCTTGCAAATTCTCGCAGCCCAGGTGTTCCACCCACAAATTTCCTGTTTTGCCCAAAATAAATTCGCGCAAACATCCGGCAGCCCCGTTTGTACACCCACACATTTCCTGTTATTCCCAATTCAAGCTTTGAAAAACATCCGGTGTTGTTCTTGCACATTCTCGCGGCCCAGGTGTTCCACCCACACATTTCCTGTTTTGTTCAAAATAAATTTGCGCAAACATCCGGCGGCTCCGGTTGGCTGAATACTTTATTACAATGATTCACATATGGGCATGTGTATGCACAATCATGCCCTCATTGGCAGAATGCTTCCCATGATCCCGCCCTCACAATAACCGAAAACCCATTCCACCCCCACCATACTGACCACACACCTCTTATGATCCTCACTTACTACACACCCAACACAACCACCACCACCACATTGACCAAAACCCCACTTACGTCACCACACACAACACCACCGCCATCTTTAAACCCTCAAGGTCAAATTGTAGCCTACAAGACCACGCCCCAAATACAGACAACCACCACCACCACCACATTGACCAAACCCCACTTACGTCACCACACACAACACCACCGCCATCTTTAAACCCTCAACGTCAAATTGTAGTCTATACTGGATTCTGCTTGCTTGGATACCCTCGATTGAATTGGCCCTGTAAATGGTTTGCTGATGATCGTTCGAGTATGTTCACTTTTTTGTTGCGTTAAATGGCACAATACTCCTGCTAGTACTACTAAGGTGAAGATGCATAAACACCCGTTAGCTGATGTAGCTGCTAAGTAGACGTGATATGGAATAAATTGTCTGCTAGTCTCTTCATTTTTAACGGCTTCCTGTACTCGCTTTATATCGGCCTCATTGTCTTTCCATGCTTGGTTGCAGTTCTTGGCTGTCAACAGTCTTATCCTATTCTCTTTACTCTCTGTAATTTCCGCCTTCTGCTTATTTGATTTAGCTATGTCTACGTTATTCTAGGCTGGCAACTCCAAACGGTTCGGCTGCCAAATTGAGATATTTTTCTGCTTGTCGTCTTCTGCAGCTATCCGTAGGTCTCCAACCAGTAAATGGGAGTGTTCTTCAATTGATAACACCCCTGTAGATGAGAGTTTTCCAATTCTAGTTGGTGAGTTTTGGCAGTTCACTACCTCGAAATTTGTTTTTTCGGATACCACAAATAGCCAATGGTTCCTCGTCATCATTCGAACTAGACTGTTCTATTTCGGTATAACTCGATTTTTACATGCTCTCGAGTTCACATTGAAGCTTCGGAAAAGGTTTAGTATGTAATTTTCATTTAGTGCAGTAAACAGGCTTCTTTCTCCACTGGCTGTCCGCATTTGAAACTGTTGACCGCTCTAGGCTGCTGTGTTGCTCTGATTGGAGTTTCCCAGTTTCTTGCCGGTCTCCGTACTGCTTGGAAAGGCTTGCAGTTTGTTTCTGCCTGACCTCGCTAAAGTTTCCGATCTTCCAACTTTCCTGTGGTGTTTCCATGGCATGTTCCGGTGCTTTTTTCCAGGCCCTTGGAGCCATGGGGTGAAGCCTTTCCGAATCTTTTTCAAAGTAGAGAGCTTCCTCTCAAACTTCTTCTAGTGCATCGAATTTTCTTCGAGTTAAGTATACCCGTCTGGCCTGACTGCCGACACCAGCTTTAAAAGTAGCTACCGCGTCGACCTCTAGCTCTGCTAACAAACCTCCATCCTTATTGGGGTATTTGGCTGATACCGAAGGCTTAATCTGGTCCAGCAGCTCCATCATCCGATCCACAAACTCTCTAATATCCTCACCAGATCTCTGCCTACAGGCTAATATTTCAGTACGTAATTCACTGAAAGATTTCCGTGGCATGTAGGCTGTTTGAATCGCCTGCTGCAAAGATGCAAAATCCTTTGGGTCATGTGAGCTTATTAGATAGTAAGCGTCATCGGACAAATGGTATTTTATGCATTTAATAAAAATGCTTTGCTCTGCTGCTTCCAGTCGATCGTGCAGGTTTATGCTGCAACTGAGGAAATGAAAAACTTCTTTTGCCAACTTTGGAGACCTTTCCCCTGAAAACATTGGCACGTATTTAAAGACCAAGTCCACGACTTTCTCGTAGGCCTCTACCATGCTGCCCTTTAGAGGTGCTTTTGACTTGACAAATTCTGTTCTGGGTTTATTTCGACCTTGTTCCGTACTGTTACTAAACGTTTTTTGCTGTGTGTCTTTAAACGTCCCGGAGGTCCCCTTTTTATCCTGTTGCTGGTCCCAGAATACTAATTTCCTTGGATTCAACCTCTTACTAGTGCTCGCCTTATTAACTCCTGATTAGAATATTCCTGTGATGATTGATCGAATTCCAGTTCTTTCTTTATTTCTGCTGTCGTTTCCTCAGCCTCCTTTACTGTACCTTCAGTGAGTCTATATTCTTTAAGAGCCTTTTTTTCTCCCTCTGGATTTCTTCCAATGTGTTATATATATATATTTATATTGTTAAATGTATATATATATATATATATATTCTAATTTTTCTACGTATAGTTGTCAGGGGTAGTCACAGCTTTCACTTCCCGGTTCTCCGCTGCTATTCTTGAATTGTGCTCTTATATATTTTGCCCTGCTTTTTTTTTATTTCTAAGTAAAACACTGAACTTGTACGTTTCTCCTTTTTATTCACCAGCAACTAATTAAAACAAACTTTTCCTTTTTTTTTGAATATTTTTCATAAACACTTTCAAAAACCTTTTACAAAACCTTTTTTTTCTTTTATTTAATGGAACTTTTCTACACCAATCGGGCCCGAGACCGCGCCATTTTTTCGTTTATAATTCAACTCTTACTTCAATCTTTTTCTTTAATCTTTTCAAAAAATCAGACCAAACTCAACGTTTTCCTTTTAAATCTTTTCAGAAAAATCAAAACAACTCAAATTTTTCTTCTTAAAAATCGTTTACCGAACCGCCGTATTATGATACAAAAATTCAACTCAACTCTTGATCACGTTCATCGTTATCAAGAGTCGTCGTTCAGGATCGAAAATGCTAAATTGCATTTTCTTATCCTGAGAAAATTTTACTTTTTCAATTCTGGACTTGATCAAACATGTCCAGAATTATTCGCGTTGAACGATGGCTTCAAAATGTAATCTTACACTTTTTAAAACATCAGCCACCGTTTGAAATCGCGACGCGCCTATACATACAATGCATTTATGCTGCGCGCGTTTCTTATCGCTAAAACTTTTTTCGTAATATGTATGTACGTATGTACATACACGTTGTATTTTTCGCGACAAATCGTACTGAAGGTACGATTTGCTTTTTTTGATTTCTTTTTAATTAAATTGTTGAAATGACAAATTTTGCTGAAGGCAAAATTTTGTCGTGGAAATTTTAAAGTAAAACGACTTGGGGTGTAAACTGAAACTTTTGTTTTTCCCAAGTCGTTTGATGGGAAAAATTTTATGACTTGTTTGGAATGTGAAGAAAATTGCTGATGCAATTTTCTTCACCCTTTTTGGACGATAAACTAATCATGTTTTGTGCATGATTAGTTTATTGAATTTTTATATTTTATGGTTTTTTTTTTATATACCCAATTTTAGGTTTATGCAAAAATATTATTTATTTTAAGTATATAACAATCCTTCCCCCTGAGAAAAAGAGAATTATTCTTTGAAGAGGAATAATTCTCAGGGGAAGTTGATGTGGGTGCGTTTTTGGTGGCTGGGTCTTCGGCGGTTTTCGGTTGAATTTTTACAGGAATATGCCTATATATATAATATGTATTTCTTATGGGAATATATATAATTTCTGCTAAGTCTAATGTCGTTAAAAAAATTCTTTTCTTATTTCTTCTACTAATTTAAGGTGCCATTTCCCATATATGATCTTAGTACATACATTTCTAGCCTATTTCTATTTAGTATAAACTGAGGTATTTATGTCTATGTGTTACTAGTTATTATGTATTTCTTCATGTTGCTAAATATTATTTACTTATTATTTTTATTATTATTATTTTTATGTAAATAAATTTCGGTTATATTTTTAAATTTTATTATCTTATGCCTTTCTTTCTTCTATTTATTACCTTATTTTTTTAGCTTATTTAATTTATTATTTCTGCTTTACTAAGTACTACTTACGTTTATAAATTTTGGGTTCGTAGGTACTACTAAATAGAGTTTATTCTTATATAATATTAATTTTATCTGGTTGCTTTATTTCTTATTTGCTATAAATTATTTCAGCTTATATCTAAGACCAGTGTAGTGAAAGGGTACTAAGCCAGCAACAAAAGAATAAGACGGGGCCAACCAACGAGTATAGATCTTTTTGATTATACTATTTGTATAGATCTCGCTCTGGGGAGACTTTGAGCCCGTTTTAACTTTTCTTGGGGTGTTGCGTAAACCGGTTCCATGGGAACGTTTTCAGCTGTAGGCTGTTGTCTGCGTTTAGCAATCCATGCCATGAATGCCGGGACGATATATTTTGCTAATGCCACCACTGATATAAGTAGCAACAAGAGTCCTGTCATTGATAGGGATGTAATAGAGAGTATATGAGGAATCTTGGCCTTTGGTCCAAAGTGGATGCTGTTCACTTTGGTACGGATTTCGTCTAGAGATTTTGTATCTAGGTGGATACGTTGGTTTGTATCATCTCCGAGGAGTAACGTTGGTTGTTTATCAAGGTTTTTAGGAGCGGATATCTTGGACATATATTCTGCCAATTCCTCTTGCGTTTCGTTTGTGCCTGGGAAGTAGGTTGGTTGGAAAGCTCTTAGCGGATGCAGATTTTCTGCTTCGTAATACAGAGTGTTAGACCCTATTTGCAAGGAACATGGTTCGTTGACTGTCATGATTCCTTGTCCTGCGAGACGATGGGTGAGTAACTATTGAGTACACGTTATATGTACTATAGTAGTTTCAGTTAAGGAGTACAGCCACGAATTCGGTCTATTAAGTTTTATTATTGTGTCTCTTGGGGGAATTTGGGCTCTGATGCTACATTGTGGGTGTTCGCCCAGTGGATTGAATAGAAGTTTGGTAACACATTCATCTGTTTTTGTAGCTTTGGTGAGTGGTGTATTTAGCTTACCAATCCAAGTATTTTCCTTGATTCCCTTTGAAATTTTTTTGAAATATCTCAGGTTCTCTGGCTTCAGCAACAGAAATTCCTGGGTCTGGATTTGGCTTGCCACATGAGAATATTTGATATCAGGTATTAATGAATGCTTTGGATCCACCCGTATGGGGAAACATCTAATCTGTTGGATTTTCATCTTGGGGATATTAAAAATGGGGAGTTTGATTCGGATAACTAATTTGTCCTGCAACAAATGTGTCTTAAGATCTGCTGTTTGATACAGAACTGACAAACAGTCCTGTAGATTGGGACAAGTGGAGTGAGATTTGTGATAAATCTCTAGCAAATAGTTTGGGGAAATTAAAAGGGGATGAATTTGATTATTTCTACTGGACACTATTATGTCCAGTAGAGCTTGTTTTCTAAATTCCAATTCTATCATTTGTAGTGTCAGACTAGAAACGGTCTCTTGTCTTATTTGGTGGGCTATCAAATCGTCCGTTGTGTTCTGCAGATGGTTAATCTGATTGGTTATCTGATGTTGTCGTTCAGACAGTGAGGATAAGGGTTTTTGAATTTGTTCAAAAGTGGTTTTTATTACACTGATCTGTTGCTTTTCCAGATCAGCTAAGGTTTGAGTATTTACCTCTAATTCGCTTAGCCGGCTGTACACCTCTTGTTCGTTTCCGCTATCCATAGTGCCAAAGAGATAGTGCATCGCATTACCTATCCCATCAAAGATGGATCGGGGTTTGCGTGATTTAGGCACTGCCTCTTTAATGACTTTGGTGCGTCTCTTGATGTTTTCCATCAGGGCATGTACATGTTTGGTTTGTAGGGTACATAGATCTTGATCGAAGGATTTGTTACCACATAATTGATGAACGTAGTGTTCCGCACGTTCCGCCAGTTTTGTCTGATTGTCCAACTCCGCCAGATCTAACTCAGTGATGACGCTCCAAGTGTCGTGGTAAGCTGATAGGCTGCCAAGGTCCTCAAATAGTATTCCCGTATTATTTAGGGGCGTTATCGAGTAAGGTTCCTCCGCGAGGGCTCCTATTGTGGTCAGGAACAGTCCGTAGAGAATTATTGACCGCATTGTCATCTAGGAGAGGATAGGATAGGATATTAAAATGGGTTTTCTGTTGACTCTGTAGCTTAGGTTCTATTGTTCTTTAATTTAATGTATGTATGTACCTTAACACTACTTAGCTTCTATGGACACCTATTTATTCGTAGAAAGGTTTTAGACGGTTGTTATGTACCGTCACCTCTCGTTTGCGAATTTTAATTGTTGTGTTTACTGAACTGGGGATGCCGGTTACCGTATAGGGTCCTACCCAAATCTGGGAGAGCTTATGTTTGCGACTCTCGCTCTTGAGTAGAACCTTGTCTCCTCTGTGAAATGTCAGGGGACGTACAGCTTTGTCATAGTAATTTTTCGAGCGTTGTTTACTCATCAGAAGGTTTTTTCGTGCCATGGCGTAAGACTTCTGAAGCTTATACCTGAGAATATGGTAGTAGCTCTCGTGATTATACACGGGTTCAGGATCTCGCCTTAAGTTGGACGGAACGTCCGCTGTAAAGCCGTAGAGGCAGTCCATGGGAGTTAATTTTGTCCCTTCGTGTACACTGTTGTTGTACACGAAAGCTGCGGTTCGCAGATAACTATCCCATGAGCTGGGATTTTCGTCCACTATAGTTCGTAGATATTCAATCAACGGTCTATGTGCACGTTCGAGTGCTCCATTTGATTGGGGATGATAAGCTGAAGTCTGCAGCTTATTTATCCTAAGGAGTTTGCATACCCTTTTGAATAGGTCACTCAGGAAATTACTTCCCTGATCGGTGACTATTCTTTTGGGAATGCGGTAGCGCGTGACGATTTCGTCGAAGAAAATTTGCGCTACCGTTATAGCTTCTCCATTCGGTATGGCATACCAATCTACAAATTTCGTGAGGTTATCCTGAAACGTTAATATATATTTGTTTCCGGATTCTGTCTCCTCTAGTGGGCCGACTATATCTAAATAGATCTTATCGAATGGTTGTTCCGCTATGTCTGTAATCACCATCGGCATTTTACACTGTGGTGAGGCCTTCATGGTTTGACATTTGGCACACCGCTTAATGTGCTTTTTGATGTCACTAAGCATGTGCCTCCACCAGTACTTTCTTCGAATCCGTTTATAGGTTTTTATCACTCCCTGATGGCCGCCAAAGAGAGAATCATGATAATCTTTTAAGATTAAATGAATCTCCTCTGGGCTTGTGATTACTTCAGGGGGACGAGTTTCGTCTATGATTTGTGGATTGGTACTAGGTGGACTGTCACGGTCTGCGGCCTCTTCTGGATGATGAGTTTGTTCTTTTTGTTTGAACTGGCTGTCTTGGTTTGTTCCATTTTCCTGAGTGTTTCGTGTCTGGGCTCTGGTTACTGCATTGCATTGCAGACACTCCTTTTGGTCCGATGAGTGTTTTTCCTCCTCTATATCCGAGTCCATTTGATGGTGGACTATAGCTTCTACCGTGAAGGTTGTAGTTTCCTTGTCTTTGTTATTATACCGTGGAATGCGGCTTAAAGCATCGGCATTCGTGTTGTACTTTCCGGGCTTATATTCAATTTTATAATTGAACTCGGAAAGTTTATGGTGAAATCTCACCAGACGGGATGTGGGGTCTTTAACATTGAAGACACCCTTGAGTGGTTTGTGATCTGTATAGACCGTGAACTCTCGGCCTTGTAGATAACACCTGAAATTTTTAGTCGCCCAAACTATAGCCAGTAACTCTTTTTCAATAGTGGAATAGTTACGTTCGGCTTTGTTCAGGGTACGGCTGGCGTAGGCAATGGGCTGGTCACTTCCTACCTCTCCTTGAGGTAGGACTGCTCCAAGAGCCTCGCTGCTGGCGTCTGTAGTAAGGTTAAAGGGTTTTGCAAAATCGGGATATATTAAGAGTGGAGGGGAAATTAAAGCGTTCTTAATGCTTTGAAATGCCTCTTGGCATTTCTCAGTCCACTTAAACTTTACATCCTTTCGGAGTAAGTTTGTTAGAGGACGTACTGTTTTTGAAAAATCGGGTATGAATTTTCTGTAGTAATTCGCAAGGCCTAAAAATGATTGCACTTGCCTTACTGTCTTAGGAGTGGGGAAAGTTTGGACGCATGCCGTTTTGCTAGGGTCAGGTAGTGCTCCTTGGTTAGAACATTTGTGTCATAAGTACACTACCTCGCGCCTGAGAAATTGACATTTCTCAGGTTGAAGTTTCAGGTTATTTTCTCTTAATCTGTCAAAGACTTTGCGAAGCTTTTCGTTGTGGTCTGCCAGACTTTTTCCATAGATGACGATGTCATCTAAGTAGACGAAACATTCTAGGCCTTGTAGGCCAGTTAATATGAAATTCATTAAACGCTGAAATGTGGCCGGGGCTCCTTTAAGCCCGAACGGCATGCGTTTGAATTCATAATGCCCGTAGTTGGTACTGAAAGCCGTTTTTGCTCGATCTTTCGGATCGACGAGTACCTGGTGATAGCCATTGGCTAGGTCTAGGGTGGTGAAGTATCTTGAATGGCCCAGTTGATCGAGGATATCCTCAATCCGTGGTAGCGGGAAGGCGTCGCCAATCGTTTTTTCGTTCAACTTACGGAAATCAACGACGACACGCCACCTTTTCTCACCATCTGGTCCCGCTTTTTTGGGGACGACTAGCAGTGGCGAGTTCCATGGGCTTTTGCTGGGCTGGACAATGTCGTTGTCCAGCATTTCTCTGAGTTGCTCATTTATGACATTTCGCTGTGTCTCTGGTAACCGGTACATCTTTTGGTTAATTGGTGCTTGGTCTTGCACCAGAGGGATGTCGTGGGTGATGGCGTTGGTATGTGTAAGCCTGTCACCTTTTAAAAAGAATATGTCATCATATTCATAACAGAGATCTGTGATTGAGGCTTTTTCCTCAGTGTTTAGAGTTTCATCCAGACTGAGTTCTTGCTCTAGTCTGGTGAGGCGGGGCTGATTACTGGTGTCTTCTTGTTCGACATCGTTTGTGAACAGATATCGTATATTTTGTAGGGTGGCCTTCTGATCGGCGCTTATTGCCCTGTTTTTATTACTCTTAAATCTATTCTTATTTATTGATTTTATATTTTTACTATCCTTATGTATTTTACCTCTTAACCTACTTGTTTTATATATGAGAGGTGCTGGGTCAGATGGATCTGCGGGAGTTGCTACCGGCAGACCGTTTGTGTGCTGGACAGCGCCTGACGTTGGGGTTTTCATGAGGGACCCGCAAGCGTCTTGGAGCCGTTTCTTATGACTGCTTAGTTGACTGGGGCTCTTACGCCCTATTTTCTTAATCTTAGATCTACTTATATTTTGATGCTCACCATCGCCGTCATTTCGACTCATGGGATTCAAAGGATGGGCTGTTGTAATATCTTTATCTGGCTCCCGTTTGATGGGGACGACAGTGTAGTCTTTAATCGGAACCAGATTTAGGTTCACGCTTTCTAGGACTACTTGTGAACTGCGTGTGTTGAGGATTCCTATAGGGACTGCCTTTAACCCAGCTGAGAGCAAGCTGTTGGCTAAGAAGACTCCGTCGTCTATTTCTTTTGACAGACTGAGCATTTCTTCCTGCAACTGCAACGGAACTTTGACTACGATCTGAGACCTTGCTGGTATGCACACAGGCTCATTTAAATTTACCTGATGCTGGCCAGTCTTATAAGCCAGATTTTTGGTAATCGATTCACCCTTATCGCGTTCTTTTTTATCACAGCCGACTTCCTCTGACTGAGAAGCTTTGAGAACACTTCGGGTAGAAGGTGTATCCCCGTCGGGTTTAATATCTTCTACAGTGTCTCTTTGTTGACTGTGTTTTGTGAACACGGGTTGTCCGATGCGGTTTCTAATGGAACAGCAAACTCTTCTGGATTGGTTTCCGTGCGAGGAAATCGCAGAATCTTGTTGGGTCCCTCAACATTACAGTTTTTGGCTAGGAAATCATTTCCTAGCAAGCCGTCGTCGGAAATACCTGGGATGTTTTTTACCACCTGAAAGTTGCAAGGTAAGTTGCTTTTTAGCATGAAATTTCCTTGGCAACTTCCTAAGGTTTTTCCGGTGCCAAAAGGGCTTTGAAACGTTAGTTTTGTGTTGGGGTTTATTAGCTCGCGAGATTTGAGAGCTTTTTTCTTAATTATACTGATCTCAGCGCCGGTGTCCACTATTAGCTGGGCCTGACCATTTAGACCTATGTCTAGAGGAAGTCTGGCGGTGGGCACACTGAAGTCGGGCGGCTGAGAAGACCCTTTTTATTGCTAGTAGGGTTTATAGTCGAGCCGGGGAGTTTTGGGTCGACTCTTTGTCGTTTCCCTGCTTTTTATCCTCCCACTTTTGCTTTTGTCGACATTCGTCGATCTTATGTCCACGGCGCCCACAAAAATCACATTTTTGTCTTATGTTAAAGACTCTGGGGCCTTTTGTATTGTTCAGGTCTGACTGTGGTTGATTGTTAGGCGATCCTCGTGTGAAAAGATTTGCAGACTGTGTTTGGTTGTTTCGACAGTCGCGAATGTCATGCCCGTAACTTCTACAGTTAGTGCAGAAGGGGGTGTTTTTGCGTTTTAGACACTCCGTGTAGGTGTGTCCCCGCTTCTGGCAGAAATTACAGGTGATGTTTTGTACCAGATTTTGTGTATCCGGTTGTCTAGAATCGCTTCGTGGAAACGGCGGGCGTAATGGTGGAGCATGTACGTATGGGGGATTGTTAAACTGCCTGGGCTCTTGTGCTCGTGCTGATGCATACATGGGTGGCTGTGGTGCTTGATTGTAAGGAGTTCGGCTGAGAGCCCAAACTCGAAGACTAGCGTCTATTGGTGCCATTGGATATGGCTGTTGCGTTAGCGGCGTTTGGACGAAAACTGTGCCTGCTTGTAACTTTTCCATATCTAGAGCCTTTTGTATCAGCTGCTCTAGATCATTTTCTACCAGAGTGAGGAGGTACTGGCATAGGTGGGGATTGTTCACTCCACTTTTGAGGGCATTCTTGGCGAAGTCCGCCAACTGTGTCTTCACAGCTGGGGCTGCCGTTGCGCCGTACTTCAGTACCGCTGCCTCGTTGCAAAGCATCAGCAACTGCTTCACTCTTGTTGTGAAGGCAGTGAGAGTTTCCAACGGGTTTTGCCTCATTGTGATTAATTTGTTGACCAATTCTTGGTACGATTCTCGTGGTAGGTAGGTTCTGTTCAGACGTTCCTCCACCTCACTAAAAGTAGTTGGAACGTCCGAAGCAAACAGCTGATAGGCATCGCCACGAAGTCTTGTGGGCCAAATGTGTAAGAAGGCTGGCTTTTCTTCCTCACTTAAACAGTGTAGGGCCTGTTTGCAAAAGCCAATAAATGTTTGTAGCTCACGACCTAGCTGTGTGGTATTTTCACCCGAAAATAGAGGGACTAGTTGTGCCGTGAGCTTGGCCACCTTTGCATAATCTACCATTGTGATTATCTTTTTATTTAAACTTTTGTAGGGTAGTCTACTTGTGCCTTGTCGAGTTTCAGGGCTGGTTTCTGGACTAGAATCCGTGAAGGATACTTCTAGCCAGCCACTAAGGAGATTTTCGGCGGTTGTTTGGTCAGATGCGTCAACACTAATATCACTGTCACTTTCAGCACTTACAACTACACTGGCTGTGGTCTTATCTATACCTAAAGAACGTGAAAGCCCGGCGAATTCGATAAGCTCCTGTTTGAATCGCTCTGTTTCTTTTTTGAATTTTTCGATTTGCGTCAGCCTCTGCTCTCTGCCTTGACTTAATCTGTGGTCAAGTGCGTCGCAGTGCGTGACAGTGAGCTTATCGGATTCACGTGCCTTCTCTAATAACTTATCTAAAAATTTATCTAGACTTACTTTAGATACAACTGTGGGCCATGTTAAAACGGTGCCGCTTCGAAGGCGAACTCCTGTTGCTTCTTGCTGTGCTGGGTCGTCTTCTTGGGCGTTTTCTGTACCTTCCCGGAGGTGTTGGAGATTTTCACCTGGGGATTTCTCACGTCGGATGAAGGTATCCTACCGGCTGCGCTAATTTGTTATATATATATATTTATATTGTTAAATGTATATATATATATATATATATTCTAATTTTTCTACGTATAGTTGTCAGGGGTACTCACAGCTTTCACTTCCCGGTTCTCCGCTGCTATTCCTTGAATTGTGCTCTTATATATTTTGCCCTGCTTTTTTTTTATTTCTAAGTAAAACACTGAACTTGTACGTTTCTCCTTTTTATTCACCAGCAACTAATTAAAACAAACTTTTCCTTTTTTTTTGAATATTTTTCATAAACACTTTCAAAAACCTTTTACAAAACCTTTTTTTTCTTTTATTTAATGGAACTTTTCTACACCAATCGGGCCCGAGACCGCGCCATTTTTTCGTTTATAATTCAACTCTTACTTCAATCTTTTTCTTTAATCTTTTCAAAAAATCAGACCAAACTCAACGTTTTCCTTTTAAATCTTTTCAGAAAAATCAAAACAACTCAAATTTTTCTTCTTAAAAATCGTTTACCGAACCGCCGTATTATGATACAAAAATGCAACTCAACTCTTGATCACGTTCATCGTTATCAAGAGCCGTCGTTCAGGATCGAAAATGCTAAATTGCATTTTCTTATCCTGAGAAAATTTTACTTTTTCAATTCTGGACTTGATCAAACATGTCCAGAATTATTCGCGTTGAACGATGGCTTCAAAAAATGTAATCTTACACTTTTTAAAACATCAGCCACCGTTTGAAATCGCGACGCGCCTATACATACAATGCATTTATGCTGCGCGCGTTTCTTATCGCTAAAACTTTTTTCGTAATATGTATGTACGTATGTACATACACGTTGTATTTTTCGCGACAAATCGTACTGAAGGTACGATTTGCTTTTTTTGATTTCTTTTTTAATTAAATTGTTGAAATGACAAATTTTGCTGAAGGCAAAATTTTGTCGTGGAAATTTTAAAGTAAAACGACTTGGGGTGTTTTGTTTTTCCCAAGTCGTTTGATGGGAAAAATTTTATGACTTGTTTGGAATGTGAAGAAATGCAATTTTCTTCACCCTTTTTGGACGATAAACTAATCATGTTTTGTGCATGATTAGTTTATTGAATTTTTATATTTTATGGTTTTTTTTATATGCCCAATTTTAGGTTTATGCAAAAATATTATTTATTTTAAGTATATAACAAATGCTTCTTCTGCTTCTATTTCACGACTCTGGACAATTTTGAATGCCGCTATCACTAATAAGTAGTAAGGGTACCACCTCCCTATACTTTTTACATTACGTCCGATAGAGGCAACTGCCGCGATAATGCCACTTGCTGGTTTTCTGCAAGAGGGTTCCCACCGCCGATAAGAAGTTCTTGAGGAGGATAGACACGTCCCTGTCGCAAGCATTGGGAGGTAAAAATAAAAAAGCTGACTTGATACTGAGTTGTGTTGTTGCAGGATGTTGGTCGAAAGGAGAGAGCTGGTGCTGTCTGTGGTAAGGACGGTAGATGGGTCCCTGTCGCAATCATTGGGGGCAAAAATAAAAAAAGCTGACTTGATACCGAGTTATCTTGATGCCGGCTGTTGGTTGAAAGGAGAGAGCTGGTGCTATCTGTGGCAAGGACGGGAGATGGCTACTGTTTTTGTACTATAGGCGGCTTACGTACAAGCATAGTAAAGTTTTATAAAATTGCACTACCAGGCAAGCAGATAACTAAAGCACAAAATCTTGCACCCATATGTAGCAAGCATGCATGGCTTAAACCTGTATCGCTGTCTTCATATCTTCAGCGGTTATCGCGCCTCTTTTTTTTATATTCCGTTCATTTTTTTCTTCCACTCCAGACAAGCTTTGAACAGTTAGTCACACTTCTTCAACGTCATTTTTCCATACGAGTTTTAAAACTTGAACTTGACCGCGATGCGGTCACGAGTTGTTGTTTCTTTATGTATAGAATTTTAAGTCTACCTGAATTGAAACTGCGAGACATGTGGGTGACTTTATTTCCGGAATTTTTTTGATGTAAAGGAAAAAAAGATTAAGGAAAGATCGCAAAGAGCAAGTTCTGATGTTGCTTATGCAAGGGTTCTTGATTCTTGCGGCGTTCAATACTGCCGGCGTATGATAATGAGCTGCAAAACATGAATAGATCGGCGACAGTCAGTGAACTTGATGTTGTGAACGACACGAATGTGGGAGAAGGTGAGCTAAAAGAAACGGGTTGCTTGAGTAAAATAAAAAACCAATTCGGCTGAGATGCCTTTATTGAAGATCTCGCTTTAATTTGTAATTCTTGCTTTCTGATTAAAGAAGTTCATGCTTGCCCAGTTATCACAGTTGATTCCATATATTCGTCGTCACGAACATAAACAGAAAAACAAAACCTGTTGTGAATGAATAACTGCAGCAGGGTTACTGACAATGTTATTAATAAAACTAAAAGAAGTTTAAGACTTTTTTAATAAAGATTTTTGCAAAGCGTTTGTTTGTTAAGCATTAATAGTGGCATGAAAATAAAACCGAATTTTGTTATGTAAAACAGGTTGTGTATAAAAACGGTATGTGTAAGGGATCTTTCAAGAAAATAAAAGCAAATCTTTGTTATTAATAGTATTTATTTCAATTGTACATAGTTTAGTACATAGTTTGTTTCAAAAGCTCTTCGTTAACGTAGACAAGCATAGGTTTGTGTCCCCGGCCCCCTCAGCCGTCTTTAAAGGTTGATAACACTGCACAATATGCAAAAGCTATCATTAAAAAGAAAACAAACGTTATTCACTCTCGCTGCTTCAGACTTCGCTGGCAACGTAAACCTGATTTAGCACAAAACAAAAATAACAGAACAGCACGTCACATCTTTCTGCGAATATGCGGCAATTACGCATTCACCTATTATGTGCTCCTGTTGCTTAGCTGCTACTGTTGCTTCGCATAATTTTTATATGAAATTCTGGATATTTGCATAATATCATTGATCTTGTCCAAATCACATTATCATATTTTCTTAACAAAATGACATCAATTTCCAAAGAAGGAAGGTAGCGTAAACAAAAAAGCATGACCTGCCACAATAACGAAAAAAAATGGGGTCAGATTGCCAGTATGTAAATAAGGGCTCGTGCCGGTAAAAACAGGTTGACGATTTGGTGAACATGAACTGAAAAAACATGAAATGTATGCCATTTTAATTTGAAATATTTTATTTTTGGATCATCTCTTGCAGATTATAAATAAAAAGGTCAACATTAATTGAAAAAAATTTAAATAAATAAGGCATACCTACTGCTCGCGTTTCAAAACGATTATCTTGAGATTAAAAGTCGGTTATCAAGATTTAATTTGCTTTCAGAAACTTTTTGTAGATTAAAAATAAAAAAACTCAGCTGTGATGAGGCCGCTTCTCTGTAAAAGCATGAAATAATCTGGAATAAGAGATGATTTGCTTTTGTTTAAAACAGTATTTGCAATTCTGTATGCATAGGTATATACATATGCGGAGAACTAAAAAGAATCAACCTATTAACTTTATATAAATTTTTTTTAAATCATTGCTTCCATGATTTACATTTAAAATGATATCACCTACTTGTGACAATTCTGGTTTTATATCTAAAAACTGCCTACGGCGAAGCTCCATACAAACACGTGCCCAAGTTAATAAGCCTACGATTTAAAAAGATTATCTCGGGGTTAAAGCCATCAATCTGGTTTTTAAATGAACTCTAACTACTGCATTAATTATTTGTAATCGAAATTCATTGCATCAAAAATTAGATTTGCAATGCAATGCACAGAAAATTCTTAAAAGCCAATCCGGATGTAGACCAAAAATTAAATGACCGCGTTGCAAACACCCCTCTACCGCTTAATCCACGTAATGGTGTTTTTGGTGGTCGTACAGAAGTTTTTAAACTATACCATAAAGTAAAAGAAGATGAGGTAATAAGGTATTTAGATTTCACAAGCTTGTACCCATTTATTAATAAATACTCACCTTATCCTATCGGGCACCCTACTATATTTCGAAATTGTGATATGCCTGCAGTATCAGAAATACTTTTAATGCACGGCTTTATTATGTGCTCTGTTATCCCACCTTCTAACTTATTTTTACCTGTGCTACCTTTTAAAACTAATCTAAAATTATATTTTGCTCTTTGTAGAAAATGTTCAGATGAAAATAAAAATTCTGCATGTTGTCACAATGAAAAAGAAAGGGAAATTACAGGCGTGTGGGTTATACCCGAAGTAGCTTTAGCTGTAAAAAAAGGGTATCAAATAAAAAGGATTTTTGAAGTCTGGAAATATGACTATACTGTATATGATCGGTTACAAGGACCGGTGGTCTATTTACAGATTATGTCAACACCTTCTTAAAAATTAAACAAGAGGCAAGCGGATGGGGGAGTAGATGTGTAACTGAACATGAGAAAGACAATTTTCTTAAATTATATAAGATAAGAGAAAACATTATTTTGGACAAGGATCAAATTCGTAAAAATTCTGGTAGACGTAATACAGCAAAAATTTGTCTTAATTCTTTTTGGGGTAAATTTGCTCAAAGAGAAGACAGGAGTTATACTAACGTTTTCAATAGCTTTAAAGAGTTTTGTGACTTTATACAATCTCCAGGAATTGAAATTTGTTCCTTACATCCAATTAATAAAAACACAATGTGGGTGACGTGGAAGTATATTCAAGAGTCTAACAGTCTGCCGCACGTAAATATCCCTATTGCAGCGTACACAACTGCTTTTGCTAGACTTAAACTTTACGAGGTGTTTGTTAAAAAAAGTAGGGGATAATATTTTATATTGTGATACCGATAGCTTGATTTTTGCGGATAGTAAAGAAGATCCTTTACCATTTGACATTTCCAGCTTTCTGGGTGACCTAACGGATGAGATTGAATGTTTTGGAGCTAATGCCTTTATTTCAGAATTTGTAAGCACCGGGCCGAAAACACACAGCCTGAAAATTGAAACTGAAAAAGGTCCTGAGTACATTAGCAAATGTAAGGGTATTACAATTAATTTCGAAAATTCCAAAATTGTCAATTTCGAGTGTTTAAAATCGCTGGTTACTGAAGAGAGTTTTCAAGATCGAGTCTGCGTGAAAAATGAGAAAAAATCAAACGAAAACGGCCGGGAATTATTATATCTTCACTAGAGCAAAAACATTTGTCATTTACCTTTGACAAGCGTGTTGTTACTGAAAATTACTTTTCTTACCCCTACGGGTTCAAAAAGCGGAAATTAGGCAAATAAGTATAAAGATTGTTTAAGGCTTGCTGTACTTTTAATTAAAGGCTTAGCATTTTTAAAACTGTCAAGAACTTATTGTATTAAATAAGTTAATGTAAATTCAGGGTATATTTAAGAAATATGTTGTTATAAGGATTATTGTAGTCTAGACAGGTGCGCAGATAAAGTATCAGCTGACCATAACATCCCATAATTGACAGCATTACCAAAGCTACTTTTTGGAAACAGGTATACGGATATTATTTTGTTACCGGAATCTGTAAAATAGTCACAGCTAAATAATGTGGATGCGTAATGCTTAAAATCTGACTGTAGATATATATAGAGCCACATACTGTATTTTATCCTCAGATGATAATATGGATAAATTTATTTTGGACATCCAATTTGTGTGCGGAAACAACGGTCAGTACTTTGTTAAAGAACTTTCCGTACTTGCTGTTGGAACGATCATCCCAGATGCTTATCATTTTATGCCTCCCTACCCATACCAGGAATTGTCATCAAAGGCAAGGCGACAGATCCAGTATGACGTACAAAATATAAATGGACTGCATTGGAATGACGGAGACATTAGCTACAACAATTTGCCCGAAGTGTTTTCAAGATTTAAAAATGCAACAGTGTATGTAAAAGTCGAAATCAAGGCTTCGGTTGTCACCAAATACTCGCCGACTTCAGAAATCATCGAACTTGGAGAAATACGTAGGCTAAGTGAACTTACAAATTATCAACTTCCTTGTAAGACCCACAATAATGTATCTTTTTTACGTTGCGCTCTTCAAAACTGTGTAAATATGTACCTGTATATGTTAGTCAATAAAATTTTAAAGTAAAATAAAAAAATAAAAACTTAAGTTGTTTTTATTTAAAAAATTTATTAAATGTTTATTATATCAAACAAAATATTGATACTACAATACAAAGGTATCTCATAGAAAACTCTAGAATAATTCAGATGCACATAAGAAGTTCTAGACGGTATAAAAAGTCTTCGTCAGGTAACAAAATTAAATTTTTACTTTTACAATTTTCGCAGTATTTTTTATAATATTCTTTTACACTTTCGGCTGCATTGTTATTATGGAACATCACAACCTTGAAGAAACTCAGCATATAAATTAATTTATAGAGCTCATTAAGGGTGAGCTGAATATTGCGTGTACCAACGGGAATTGTATATTTCGTCTGAAGCTCTTCTTGGTTTGGCGGGAACATGTCTGGAATAACCTCGTCCTTTAGTTTGGTTAGATGTTTATAAACTTCCAGCCATCCAGAGTAAAATGTTGACACAGGTTCAAAATCATGACGGTGAAAGACTATTTTTACTTCAAACGAGGTCGGATCAAATCCGAGGACAACCTTCTGATTATGATGATGATCCAGATGATAAGTGTAGTTTAACAAAAGATCTTTGCCCGGGGCCTCTGAATCCTTTCTACCTTCTCTTCGTATCGGCCTAGCTTTTTGCTTTTTGGGTTTTGTGTCCATCACTTTAAACTCTTCTGCACACACTCTTTTTGCTCGTACCTTTTTAGGCTTTTTAACTTTAGGTGTCTGCTCCATTTTAATGCGTAGACTTATAGTTCAGCATTAAATGTGCATCACCATCGTCTCGTATTTGTACTCTTATTTGCCGATGTACATAGCTGGTTACCCCCTCAAGATTTTAAACATTTTTTCAAGTATATTTTGCAATATAAATTCACAACTTTATTATCATTTAATCTAAAATTATGGGCTTGCTGGAAGTGCCTTTTCCATTTTTTCCACCTAGGATTCAGGTTTTTATAGCTTTGATCTCAGCTTTACATGTTTGGCTACAAAAAACCCCTCCAGATTGTGCACGATTTTTTTTTTAGATATATACTGTGGTATAAATTAACAATTTTGCTATCATTTAAACTTAGATTGTTCGAATCAAATAGTTTTAAAAAGTTCTGAAAGCTTCGACCTCTGCAGCGAGAATATAGAAATACACAACAATAATGTCCGCAGGTTGATGAAAATTGGCCTTGCAATCGTTCTGTATTATTACTAAAAGAGCTTGAATTAGATAATAAAATTTTTCGAAAAAGCCTATTTGAGGGATACTTTCCAAATGAATCAAAGTACTCTGCGGGGCCTTGTTTTGGGAAATAAAAGGCTACCCAATGAGTTCCACCTTTATTTGCAGGATCCGTATTAGCTATTACACATGCAGGCTTTCTTATCTTCTGTGGTAATTGGTTGCATGGAAAGATGCCTCTAAAAAACTTGTTTGTCATGCGGTTGTTTGATAATACATTTGTAAGCTCAAGCGTGTTCATTCTTGTTCAGAACAAATGATGGTTTCCACGTCAATGATCTTGGTGTGAGAAGTAGCGTAGTTATTTATAAATTCTCTGGTTGCAGCTCCATGAACAAATATTGTGGTAAATTTTGATAGAGTTTTTATAAGATCCTCGTCCATACGCTTAAGTTCGAGATTACCAAATTTACTTATTTGTTCAGTACATCCTGTACTAGATGTAGGATACTTGAAAATTATTTCTTTCGCAAAAGAAACTCTTTTTAAAAAGGTGAAGGGTCCTCCGGAAAAGAACTCCACATTTACTAAACAGTAGCTCATTATAGATTGCGTATTAAGAGTCTTGAGTGAAATTAAGTTCGAAGATCGGTTAGTCAGCCTTATATAGATTTTTTTTAGAAGCTGGTGTATACATTTTTATCTTTACCTATATCAAGGCTGCTATGATATTCTGCATATACAATACATGTCACTGTGTTTTTTAGTGCTTCCTTAAACCTTCCTTCAATTCTCACCGTTCCCTGATTCAATAGATTTCCACATGTTGAATTATACGAGAGGTCTGTCGTTAAATCAAAAGCAAGTAGAAAACACCCGTTGTCAAAGAATTTTTTTGAAATTTGGTGTCCTTTATCAAAATAATGTATACCGGTGCCTTTAAACAGCGTAATATATCCTCGAGTGCTAACAGGATGTTCTTTTGAATAATCAAATTCTAGAGGTTGATTTGGCACCTGTACCCCGTTCACCGATAAGTTAAAACTGGTGATGTTGTTGTGCTTGAAGTCGTAAGCATTTTTTGTTCGTTTTCCGGTATATGCGTCGTAATAATAATAACCTTCATTTAGCTCAGGACTTTGAACTACCTCCATATTATTTTGATCGAGATACCAGCCAACCGATTCCAAATGTGTTGAAGCGGCATCTTTTCCGTAATTTAATAAATTCTCAATATAGGCTCTATAGTTGTAATTGTTATCTGTTTGGGCAACCGGTTTTCCATTTAGATAAATTGTACACTGGCGGAAAAGTGAGTGGAGTATGTTATTTACAAGGCCGGGGCCTTCATCACGAACAGTGTCTTTAGTCTTATCTGGTTTAGTTATTTCGATATCTTCGCCTGTGTAAAGTTCTTCTTTTCCATCCTTGATTTTAACCAACTGTAGTTTCAAATGAAGGTATATGCTTGATAAGTCTCGATATGTGTCACCATGCCCTAGTGATACAAATTCGAGCACCGACGAGTTATATAGAGAAGCTATAGGTTTATAAGATACCTCTTCAGTTTTTAAGATGCTGCTTTGTACAGGTGATGTAGAGAAAAGTTCTAACTCAGATTTCATGCATTCTTTGTATGACGGCATGTTGTTTATTTATCAAAAATATCTAACACACGTTTACGTATCTTACGTTTGCCTTTAATAGATGCTCTTTTAGCTGTCCTTTTTGTCTGTGTCTTACGTTTGCCTTTAACAGATGCTCTTTTAGCTGTCGTCTTTGTTTTTGAACCTCTTTTTGTGGACTTTTTCGATCTTGAACGCTTTTTACGTTTAGAAGCTGGAGCGAAATGTAAAGCTGTAAAAGGGTTGCGTCTTTTTATAAGCATGCGATTGCTTCTACCTGCACCACCCATGCTTTCAAACAGCTTATTTATACCTTTCTGTGATAGTTCTTCGGCAGCTGCTTTTCCCAGTTCTTTTAAAATATCTGTTAAAGGTTTACTACCTGCTATTTCTAAAATACCTTTTCCTGTTTTAATTGCTTATTGCTTCAAAGCCTTTGCCCCCGATGTAACCAAGGGCTGTAAATATCGTAATAGACCGCTGAAAAAACTACCAATTCCTCTTCCACGCTGGTAAATAAGAGGAGATCGATATATATCTCCAATATCCGCTAAGGCCCCACCACTCTGAATTGAATAATATTTAGTATAATATGAATTCATTTTCGAAGTTATACAAAATGCTCTTAACTTTGCATATGTTAAATTGACTGTTGTATGAGTATTTATAGCCTATTTTCTTTTAAAATGGAGCATTATATATGTAGGAGTATAGTCTGACTTGAAATCAATTAGCTCCCCTTGCTGATTCGTTATTTTTATAGAAATACTTTCGATAAAAGTTTTTTCAATAGGACAGTAATCTACGTGTTGAAATCTTATTATGTTTTCACATTCTTTTAAAGGTATTACACGTAAGTATCGTACTAACTGATCACCAATAAATCTGGGCTGGATAATATCAACGTAGACGTAAATTATATATTTTTCATAACAGTCCTCTGCTGCTGGCCGAGACTTTTGCGGCAACCTTAGTGTCAAGTCCGTAACTGATCTTTCCAGTCTATTAAGTGTGTCTATTATTGTTAATGCTCCTGACGTAATCCTGCCGTATTAAATGATTCTTTTATTTCTGCCAGTATGGCGTCAGGTTCACGCTTATTTTCAGGCGTTTGGAGAAATATATCCGTAAAGAAGTTGGACAGGTTGTCTATATAAGTATCAATAGGTACTGGGGTAGTTAAATATTCACCGGAGTTTTGCTTTTCGTATGGAACATCCAAAATATTGCTACCTTCAACAATTTTTCGCTGTTCGGATGGTTTAGCACTAATCGAGTCTTTGTTCAATCTATTCAAGATGTTAAAAATAGTATCCTTAATCTGAATAATTATTTTTTGTTTTTCTTGCTCACTAAGGGTTTGATCATCAAAGTGTACATATGATATAAAAAGCGTAATAAGATCTCTAACATTAAGATGAGATGGTAGTGGTTTTTTTATTCTGATTGTGACTCCCAAATCTTCCAACCGCAGTTCAAACACATCGTGTACTCTTTTGCCGCCAGTATTTTTTTCTGTCTCACGGGCTCTTTTGATGCTAAGCGCTGGATGTGTGTAATTGTCTATCGAGTCTTGTATGATAGCATACTTTCTCTTCTGTCTAGGAATTTGTCCAAATACGTCATCAACAAAGGCTTCAACTGACTCATAGTTTTTATATTTTAAAATAACATTTTCTGAAGCCCTCTTACCCTGATATATGTGTAATGTAAACTCGTCTGGATCCTGTTTGTAACTTATTTCAGGTATAACGCTATCAAAAAAGTCAGCTTCTAACCGATCCCACATCTTTCTCTTAACATCATCCAAGTACATGGTATACCATGATGGTGAAATAGCGCTATAAAATGTTAGTAGGAATGCAGAAAAATTTACCTGTCCTGCTCTGTAACTAACTTGCTCAAGACTTTCTTTAGTCCACTCGAGTTTAACGGTTTCATTTATTTTGATGCTAAGTGATTTGATTTCTTTTCTATGCTGCTCTGCTATTTCTTTCAATGGATCAGATGCCTCACGCCTTACCCTTTTAAAATTACTCTGATTTACTTCTTCAGTTGTATTTCGCTTGACTCCTCTTTTTATGGCATGATATGGCAACGAAATTTCAGTTATTCCAACACACCAGTCATCAGTAAACTTGCATACTCTAGATAGTGCATTTGTAAAAGCTGATAGCGTATTTTCGGGATAAATTTGCATGGAATTGTTACTTAAAAGGCATACGTAAAAGTCATTATCTTTTATATCTACAGGCATTTTTAAATTCTTTCACAACCAACGCTCGGTACACTTAAGATTTACTGCTTATTATTATTACAGGTTTTCCCAAGGAATCGCTGAAATGCTGGAACTTCTAGTTTTTGCAGCGTTTTTTATGCGATCACTTTGGCGGACAACTTTCTTAACTGGTAACGAGAGCATATATTGACTGGGATCTAGCAGAGACGGCCTTAATATAGATTGATTTTTGGATGGTTTTCTACCTCTCGCAGCTGTAGGACTTTCCGTGTCGAGTTCTTCTAATATGCTCGCAGCTTCATCTATACTCATTTCCGCAGGTACGGTGTACTGGGTTATACCATCCTCAGCCGTGATTACCTTATAATCTTTATCACGGGACTTGTGTTCAGAAGTCGTCTTAGGTATTTTTGAAGGTGGTTTCAGACTTCTTCCTATACCACTAGCTGCTAAGCGACGTTTGGAAGCGGGTGTAACGGTTGTCTTGGTGGTGATATTTCAGCAAGTTCGAAGAAATCCTCTTCCATTCTTTCAGGTGTGTTTTCTTTTAAGGGTGATGTCTGTGTTGATATTTCATCTTTAAAAATAAATTTAGTTTGAGTAGTACTGTCACGCAAGTTTTTCTGCTTATCTTCCGGTATGCGAATAAAATTAGTTTGAGTAGCACTATCCCGCAAACTTTTTTGCTTTTCTTGCGGTAAGTGAATATTTGGTTTTTCATCTGACACACGCACAGCTTTCCGTCTTAAGTTTGAAAACTTTATTAACTCATTTCGGTAGTTATACCATTTTTCCCTATCAGATAAATTCTTGTTTTTTAATATTTTATCCATAGTCTTATCGAACCTAGATTGATTCACGCAATCCTCAATCTCGTTTTTCAACTTTTCGTAAACTTCTGGTGAAAGAAGTAACATTTTATTCAGATTATTGTTTTTAAACATATTTTCCGATTAATGAACTAATTACACCTGATAATACACTTCCTAACAACACTGGTAAAAAACCTCCACGCTGTATCAGTATTTTACGTTGTCTGGGTACAGATCTTTTTGCAACAACTAGTTTTCGTAAATCCTTTTTATACCTACAGAGCGAATTGTATATCTTTCCGCGAGGAATATGATTTCCCTTTAAAGTATTAAGAGTAATTTCACAAAGTGTTTTTATAACTTCGGGGTCGGCATTTTTAATAATGGCGTGTCTTAATTTTGGTCTCGCTGTTCTAAGAACATATAGCATATGCTTGTTGTCCCTTAATCGATTCACTCGTGGCACCATTTTTGCCGATCAAAGAGTTATACGGGCAGAAGCAAGTTGTAAAGTCTTCATTAAAAATATCAGTACGGAATCTTAATACCTCGTTGATATCTTGAGTTGAATCTATTAGTAAATATCCGTGTGGCATCTGTGTAATCTCTTTATATATTTTTAACAGCTCTGAACTATTTTCTGGATAAATCTGCCTCGCTAAATGGATAAACTGACTTTTATCTCGAGGGTTTTTAAATACAACTAGGTATTTACAGTTAAGTGATATATCTCGGCAAAACTTACCCTGGTGAAATACATTTTGTGCTACAAGGATTGCTGAAAGATTGCGATGGTGAGAGCCTTTTGTAAAGAGTTCACATACTTGTCTGCTAAAAGCATTTAACATCATATCATCCAGTACAATCAATGTAGGTTCCTGTGTATAATTTACAAACTCTTCAGGTATGCTATCAATAAATTCGATGTTATTAAATGTCGTATCGGAAGGCAGAGCCACATGTTCTGTATTACACCATATAACTCTTGTTATTTGTGGCCGTGTTAAAAACATATTATCGAGAAGACTTTTTATAAATGTTGTTTTCCCACAACCTGAAGGTCCAGCAACCATCATTGTAAACGGGTGTTTGAACGTGATCATTTTCACTGCAAAAACAAAAGCTCTTAACAACAGGTCTTTTGTATATAAACCCCCACATTTTGTAAAAAGGTACTTATATAATTTTTTAAGAATGAGCAGAAGACAAATTATTAATGAACTACATAGGCCAGCCCGCAAAAACTTTAAGCGTCGTCGTGTAACGATTAAAGGCAAGGATGACCTGTGGCAGGCAGACTTAGTTGATATGCGCTTATATGCTCAAGAAAATCAAAACTTTAGCTTTTTGCTAACTGAAATTGATACATTTTCTAAATACGCATGGGCTTTACCAATTAAAGATAAAAGTGGGATAGAAGTCACTAAAGCAATGCAGCTAATTTTCAATCAGGGTCGTATTCCAAGAAACTTGCAAACAGATGATGGAAAAGAGTTCTACAACAAGTCGTTTAAGCGCTTGATGGGTAAATTTGATGTTAATCATTATTCAACTTATAGTTCATTAAAGGCGTCAGTTGTAGAAAGATTTAATAGAACGCTGAAAAATATTATGTGGAAAGAGTTTAGTATGAATGGTAATTATCACTGGTTGAGTATGTTGGACAGGTTAACAAAAAAGTATAACAGCACAAAGCATCGAACTATTAAGATGAGACCTATAGACGTAGGCCCTGTTAATGAGGTTCGTTTATTGCTAACTGTGTATAAAAAGCCAAAAACCAAATCACGTCCAAAGTACAAAGTGGGAGACTTTGTTCGTATAAGTAGAAACAAAAAGAAGGCTACACCCCAAACTGGTCTACTGAAATTTTCAAAATAAAAGATGTAAAAAACACTTATCCAGTAACTTACATTCTTGAAGACTATCAGGGAGTTATAATACAGGGCGGCTTTTACCAGCTCGAGCTATCTCCAGTCAAACATCCTGATACTTACCTTGTAGAAAAAGTTTTAAAAAGACGAGGCGGTAAAGTTTATGTGAAATGGCTTGGTTTTCCGCAAAAGCACAACACATGGATTAATATAAAAGACGTTTTATAAACAGCCTTTATTGCAGTCACAATGCTGATCTTAAAGCGTGAATCTGATCGGTTAAAGACATTTAAGAATATAACTTTGGATGACAGGAAATCACACAAGCTAGCAAGGAGCGGCTTCTTTTACACCAACCTGAAAGACATAACAAAATGTTATTTTTGCTGTATGGAAATGAGTGCATTAAATTGTCCTGAAGATGTTGAGGCCGAACATTTTCGACGTTCACCTAATTGTATCTATGCCAACGGTAAGGACGTATGTGGACCGTATAATAGCCCGCAACCATCATCAGAATGCACGAAGTGGGCTTTAAACACTTTGAAAGTTTTAGCTGGAGCGTTAATTCTGTCTGGCTTATGTTATGAAATTTACTATTTTTACGAACAGTTTACACGGGAGGTATAAAAATACATACAAGCGCGTATGCGTGTGTATATGCATGTTTGTGTGAGCATGCTGACGTTATGCACATCAAGTATGAAAAAACAAGTAAGATTCCAAACCCTGCCTGAAGTCAAATATTTACATGTATGGAGTTACGCCTATCAAGTTGCACGCAAGGGACCGTGGATCACTTACGGATTGGATCGATGCAGATTTAAGGCCCTCATTATGCAATGTAGTTTAATTTTAAGTTCCATTCTTCGTCACTCACACAGATGCAAAATCTTTATCGAGCGATTTAAAACTGTAAAAACAATTATTAAAATTTTAAAATAAACCGGTGCAGGATATCGTGTAGCTATGTGTCCAAATGGGAGACTAGCTACGAATCGTTGCGACGGAGTCGTGGTGAACCAATTTTATCCACCCCACGCCCTGTTAGTTTATATACGGGACGTCCGTCAGGTCTGGTACTAAAGGATTTCATTCAGTACGAATTGTAGGTGGGTCTATTTTGTTTAGAAAGTTGCTAATATGTGGGGTCGGACTTCTGATGGATGTCCGCCGGAATGGAGATGTGGTGAATTTTATTAAAATATGTATGTAAAGAAATATATATATATAAGTTGAACAGTATTAAATTAAATGTGTGCAACGCGGCGGAATTTCGTAAGACGCCTGCGCTTCCGTTACTCTATAACCCCTGATGGTACGCAACAGTCCAGAGAAGGATTTTGGAAAGAAATCTGGTGTGCTATATCATTAAAGCTTATGAACCATCTTCATTGTTCCTGGTGTGATCAGGGTGTTCTTTCTTTGGTACATATATGGGTATATGACTATGTACGTTATATAGAAATTATATATTCTTGGAATACAAATGATCTGTGCTTGAGAAGATGAATTCGGTATGTTACGTCCCGGAAAATGTAACATTTTTGGGTAGTGGGCGTTCTTAGACGGTACTAGGAAGGCCCGATGCTTGTTAGTGTTAGTATAGATAAGGGGGATGATTGGGGATGCCGTGCAGGCTAACTATTGGCTATACCGTACGTCGTTTCATTCCAGCCAGTACTATATGTGGAGTGGGTTTGTGTGCCCGTTTTGTGTTCTCGAACACGAAGTTTGTGCTGTGTAAATTTCCCTATTTTTAAGCTATTTCATTAGGTTATAGTAGTTAATTTTGTGCGAGTATTTCCTATAATAGATCATAGTGCCGATCTTGCATTATGGTTAGAATGTTAAAAATATGCGAATGTGTATCATATGGATTCACAGATGTTTTTGAGGGGTAGTAGTGTGTGGTATCTCGGTAAGTATGCTTAAGTATTAAAAATCTTACAATATCTTATAAAAATCAAACGAAATGTAATGTTGTATTTTGAGTTCAATGGTGTGGATATTCGTTCAGAATATGCTCACAGGTTGTTTTTGACCAAAAATTCTTTCTAATTTAGCTTGCCTTGAGTTTGCTGTTTTACAAAATAATTATTTTTGAAGTGTCAAAAGTGCCGTGATTTTGATCATTTTCAATTTATTTTTTTAAATTTATTTTTATTTTGCTTTTTTATTTACTTTTATTCTATAGTTTCCTGTTTTTATTATTTATGTTTTTTTAAGGTGTAATTATTCTGATTAATAAAAAGATCTCCTATTCAATTTTCGAAAGTGCGTGTGTATATATGTATGTGTAAGTCTTGGGGTGCCAATTCTTGGGGTGTTGCGCGTGGGGAGGCTTTCTTGGTCATACAATTCAATTTAATATGTATTTTTGGCTGCACATGCTCAAATGCGCTGGGTGCATTTGTGTGTTTACTATTGGTGTCGAGACTGGATAATTACGAATACTACCGATTCTGATGGACCTCATTGTCATGAGGGCCTTTTCAATTATTGTTGTATGGGATTGCTGCGGATGATTTATAAGGTATACTAAAGGTATAGACTTACCAAGTAATGTGTTTTAGAGTTGTTGTGCTGTTTGTTGTGGGATGTCTTAACAGTGCTGATATATGCCGCACTTTATTTCACTATATGATCACTTTTCTGTGTCTATGCACTTAATGTTGTTGTTCGCGGCGCGGTATGATTTATTATTATTTGTTATGCAAGTAAAAATGGGTGTGCTAATTATGTTCTGGAGTTTGAATGGAGTCGGGTGTTTGCCGTTCAGGCTGTTTTCGAAAGGATCTTAATCCAATCAATAAATATATTTTTTATTATTATTTCAGAGTGGGTGTGATTTTATGGTGAGAGCAAGTGGTTTGTGAATATGTTATAATATGGGGCCTGTGAGCTCGTGACCGTTAGCAAAATTTTCTTTCAGGATGAGCTGGCCTGTTTAAATTCTGTGTTGGCTATCTGCCTGAAAATGTGGAGTGTGATTTGTATGTGGATCTTCAAAATCGTAAGGTGAGTGGGTTATGTCTTGCTGCTGCATATATATATAGCTTCTAGTGTTATGGTTGAGGGAAGTCAACTGGTTGACCGAATGAAGGTATCGATAGATACCGCTGTTACCGTGGAGGTATAGAGGTTGCCTAGAAGTGGTATCTTGGCGGAAGCTGATTATATATATGATGGCGATTGTGGTGTCTATATAGGACTAGCGAGGATTAATTGTTTATTAATAGCACTTGATTTTATTAAAACTTTTTATGTTAATTACTCACTATTGGTTACGACTATGGCGTTTTTTTGGTTTTGTGTCACTATCACTAGGATGTAGCTATCACTTGTTATCGCGTGTGTATCCTAAGCTACTGTTATGCGGTTTATCGTTTAACTATATACCACTAAGCACTACGATAGATATATGTGGTGCCTATATGATGTTTTATCTGTGAATTTATATTGATTTATGTTTTTTCGAGAAACACTTTCGGGATTTTAATTTTGAATTCTATGCTTGTCTGAACTACTCGGCGGCGATTAATAATCTGGCTTCTAGTTTTCTTTGCTGGTAATGAGAGGATGCAGAGTGTATCCCTACTTATTTATAATTATGAGTACTTATTATGTGTAGTTCCTGCCTGAACAAACCATCAGAAGTCCGACCCCACATATTAGCAACTTTCTAAACAAAATAGACCCAGCTACAATTCGTACTGAATGAAATCCTTTAGTACCAGACCTGACGGACGTCCCGTGGATAAACTAACGGGGCGTGGGGTGGATAAAATTGGTGCACCACAACTCCGTCGCAACGATTCGTAGCTAGTCTCCCATTTGGACACATAGCTACACGATATCCTGCACCGGTTTATTTTAATTATTTTATTTTAAAATTTTATTTTAAAATTTATTTTAATTATTTTAATTTATTTTAATTTATTTTAATTATTTTAAGCTGTTGAATTCGCTTAAATCATATGCAGGAGCGTTGAGGGGACTTCCCGGCAACGAGAAATTAAAATTTCGATCGTAATAGATATCTAAAATATCTTGATCGACTGTAAATTCGGACATCTGTAAATAAAATCTAATAAGTAAATGTTTTTTGTTTTAAGGGGAGAACACAACATTTAACAAATGTGTTAGTTTTACACATATTTGTTAATCAATTTAACGGTAACCTACAAATTTTGCTGATAGGCCTGATAAATGTACTTGTCTGTGTTTTGATTCTGACGACACGAACTAGTCCATCAGCTCCTGGGTGGACTTCTTCAATAACACCTTATAGTCAATTTGTTGGGGCAGCATTATCAACCTTCAATAACACCACATCTCCTTTGCAGATTTTAGGTTCTGGTCGAAACCATTTTGGTCTATTCTGGAGTTGGTTTAAGTAATCCTTAGACCAATGGTTCCAGAGCTTTTGTACCATGTGTTGCACACTTTTCCATCGACTGGAGTGTGTTACGTTGTCCATCTTAAGATTTGGCTCTGGAATAGCGTTTAGCGATTGTCCAATTAGAAAGTGAGAAAGTGTCCAGGGGTCAGAACAACTTGATCACTTGGATCATTGTTGACTCGGCATAAGGGCCTTGAATTTAAACAGGCTTCTATCTGAGTTAATAGTGCAACATATTCGTCAAATGTGAGGTTCGAGTTGCCAATAGATCTACGCAGATGGTATTTTATAGATTTGACACCTGATTCCCACAATCCTCCAAAATGAGGAGCTGCTGGTGGATTCATGTGCCATGAAATGGATTTGTCTGCCAAGTATTCAGCAGCATTTGGCCATGCTTGCTTGATTACTTGTTGTAATTCCCATTCTAAAATTGATTTGCCGCCAACGAAATTGGTGCCACAATCGGAGTAGATTTCCGTGCACAAACCTCTTCTGCTTACAAATCTTTTCAAAGCTGCAACGAACGCATCTGCTGTCATATTCGATACCAGCTCAATGTGTATAGCTTTCGTTGCCATACAAATAAAAATGCAAAAGTATGCGTTCTGTAATTTGGCATGTCTCAAATTGGATGATTTCACAGTCACTGGTCCAGCATAGTCGATTCCATTCCTTGAGAATGCTCTTGTGATATTTACCCTAGCTGGGGGTAAGTTACCCATTAACTGCGTCATAGTTACTTTTCGTTATTTGAAGCAAGTAATACATTTGTGCAATCGAGTTGTGATACACCGTCTTCCATCCACAATCCATACAGAGTTACGTGTTGTACTCAAATCTAATGATGTACTACCATGAAATGTTTCCAAATGTATTTTTTCAATATATATGTCAGTCACATGATGGTCACGAGGTAGTATAATTGGATGCCTTCTATCAAAGGAAATCAACGCGTGATCTAAACGTCCCCCTACTCGGATCAATCCATCCCTGTCGAGCATTGGATTGAGCCGTACAAGTTTACTCTGTTTTGGCACTGTCTGTTGTCGTAGTAGATCATGATATTCCTTTGGAAATGCCGTTTGTTGTACTAACTTGAATATAGTTCTTTGTTCTTGGATATACTCACTACTAGTTAGTACGTTAATCCTTTAATTGTTAGGATTTTTACAATTATGAATGAATCGTTGGATCATTGCTGTGACACGAATGAGACGGGTGAACGAAGAATATTTTATAAGAATATTATCTTCTACATTGATGAGAAGGCTTGTTACAATCGGTGCCTTTTGCTCTAATGTTGTTGATTCAGTGACTTCGCAATTGTTTGGCCACTTATTTTGAGTTTGCCTTAACCATGTGGGGCCGAACCAACATGATTCATTGTTACGTAGTTGATCTGCTGAAATGCCACGTGAGGCCAAATCAGCGGGGTTGTAGACTGATTCAATGTGTCGCCATTGCTTGAATTTTAATGTTTCTTGTATTTCTACAACCCGATTTGCAACATAAATTTTCCATTTGGATGGATGATCTTTAATCCACTGTAATACGATTTGAGAATCTGTCCATGCTGTTACAGGAATGTCTTGTAACTGCATGCCTTTTACTACAGCCTTAATTAGCCTTGCAAGTAGTAGTGCGCCATTTAATTCTAAGCGTGGAATCGTTATTGGCTTGAGAGGTGCTACCTTTGTCTTTGCGGTTACCAGATGTGAAGTAATTTCACCGTTGTTGTGTTCTACTCTGAGGTACATCGCCTTAGACGATGCATCACAAAACCCATGAAGTTGCATACGTAGTCCTGTAACATAATGAATCCACTTTGGAGTCCGTAATTGCTCTAATGCAGTTAAGTGATTTGTAAACTCTGTCCACCATTTCTGGATGTGTTCTGAGACTGGATCATCCCATGCTGAACCTGTAATCCAAAGGCTTTGCATCAAGATCTTAGCGTCTATTATGACAGGAGCTAACCAACCTATCGGATCATATAACGAGGCTATTTGTGATAAAATGATCCGTTTTGTCCATACTGAAGGTGAAATAAAAGGTTTGATTACAAAGGTAAAGTAATCTTCCTTAGGAAACCATTTAATTCCTAAGGTTTTGCTGGACTCTGTGTCTGAAAATATCAGAGAATTTTTTAATTCTATGTGATCAGACGGAAGATCTTGCAATAATTCGCTAACATTGCTGGCCCATTTCCTCAGGTTGAGGCCAGCTTATGTCGTCGTTTGAATTAATTGTTGTTGCAGTTCCCTTGCTTTAGACAAATCATCAGCGCCAGATAACAGATCATCTACATAAAAATTATTAGAGACTGCTTCTGCTGCTAAAGGCCACGTGTCGCTTTCATCTGTAGCCAGTTGTTGTAGAGTCCGAATGGCTAAATAAGGAGCTGAGGTGGTCCCAAATGTTACGGTGTTGAGTTGATAATCCTGTAATGCACCTGTCATCGGATTCCGCCAAACTATTCTTTGGAAAGTTCTATGTTCTGGGTGCATTTCTATCATGCGATACATTTTCTCAATATCTGCATTCATGACAACCCTGAACTTCCTCCAATTGAGTAATGTATTATATAAAGTCGGCTGCAATGTTGGTCCCTTTAACAGATGCTGGTTAAGAGATGTGCCATTTGTCGTCTTGGCAGACGCATCAAACACAACACGTAATTTTGTTGTTGAGCTGTCTTTGAACACAGCATGATATGGTATGTAATAATATTGCTCTTGATTACGTGGCGGACTTACTTCTTCCATGTGACCTAATTGGATGTACTCATCTAAACATTTTCCATACTCTTGTTTAAATTCTGGTTTTCTTGAAAATTGTTTTTGAAGATTCTCATACCGTTTAATGGCTTGCTGTCTAGAGTCACCTAATATAGGTGCTGTGTTATTTATGAAAGGCAATGTTACCTGATATCTTCCTGATTCTAAACGAATGCAAGTGTTGAAAGATCTGTTGACAGCTTTGTTCTTTCTGGGATAGAATTGGTGTTGTAGATACTTCTTCTGTTTCCCAGAATTGTCTAAGTTGTGTGCCTAGAGCGTCTGTGGTAGCCATGAATGTCTTGACTGTACTGTTATTAACTACTTCCTCGGTTGTTCCGATTAGTATCCAACCAAACATTGTTTTGATTGCTGTTGGACTGCTGTTTGAACCTCGTACAATGCCTTCTTGTACGATTCTAGCATAAACCTTGGCACCTAATAAAGCGTCTATTTTGCCAGGCTTCCAGTAAGTGGGATCTGCTAGCTCCAAGTTGTCTAAGTGTTGATAGCTTTCCTTTGTAATTGGTGTAGTTGGTAAACTATCAGTGACTTTGTTGATGATCAGGAAGTTTTCTTCTATTGCTGTCTCATTTGATCCGCACGATGGTAACTTAAGCTTCGTTTGCTTGTTCACGTTACTCATTGGGCTTTTGTTCAACCCTGTTACAACTACTAATGTTTCCTTACACTTAGCTTGTAACCTATGGGATGCAGATTGTGTTATGAATGAACACTCTGATCAGGGATCAATTAAACATCGCAATATCAGTGGTTTTCCATTTGCTCCTTGAGCCTTCACCAACGCTGTGGATAGTAATGCCGACGATCGCTCCCTACTCATATCGGTCTGAGTGATTTGTGAGCCTCCAGTGCCTTGTCTGTTGCATGACTTTCCGGGTATGCAATCATTACTATCGCTGTTGTTTTGTTGAACTCGATTTACCTTGTCTTCGCTTTCAACTGATCTAGAATGAAGATTTTTTGCATCTCCATCCTTCGTGTGTAACCTGTTTGCAGTTACGTCTTGGTGTAACCTGTTTGCAGTTACATCCTCATGAATTGTCGTATGATGTCTTTGTTTGTACTTAAGACATCGATGACGACTGGAGCATTCTTTAAGTGAATGTTTCTTAGACAAACAATTATAGCAGTGGCCATTTGACTTGATGAACCACTTTCTACCTTTGATGTCCATTTTCTGATACTTCTTGGAATTTTGAAGAAGATGTTTGTCATTACACGCTGAGTGTTTCATGTTTGCTACGTATAATGGCTTTGTTGACTCAACTACATGGTATGTCTTGGTCGTAGTTGGTTTGGATACACTCTTGGAATGACTTGTTCTGGGCGCCAGAGGATCCGTAAGTGCTTCTAATATTTTCAAGCGATTGTCTAGGAACGAGCTGAACTGTCGATATTTAGGAAGCTCTTGTGATGCTCCTTGATGTTCTTCCCAAAGTCTCAGCGTTATGAAAGGCAGCTTCTGAATTATTAAATGAATAAGTAGCACATCCCATGTTGATATGTCTACTTGTAGGCTGTTTAGTTATTGTCAGCATTCCTCTGTAGTGTCGATTAAGGATTTTAAACCAGCTGTAGTTTCTATGTATAACTTTGACTGACTTCTATCTTTAGTTGATGATTGACCAATATCTTTTTGTTTTCGTACCTTGCCTTTAATTTGTTCCAGGCAGGTAGGTAGTCCTCATTTGTTATAGGAGTATGCCGTAGTAGTTTTTCCGCATCTCCTATTAAAGAACCTTTCAAATAATACAGTTTTTGAACGTCTTTCAAACTTGTATTATTGCGTACTACAGCGACGTATAGATCATGAAACGAGCGCAAACCATCATAATCACCATTATATTTTGGTAATGCGATCTTAGGAAGAATGTTTTGTTGTTGTTCCACACGTGTTTGTTGTGTTAACAAAAGTGTGGAATCTGTCAGCTCTGTTGTAGGATTAATTGCATCATATAATGTACCTATATAATTGCAATAAGTTGTCTCTAATATACTAAAGGTGTCATCAGAAATATATTTCAGCGTGCTTTCTGGTGGGGTTGCGAGGATAAATTCATTGATCAATTGGTCAATTTGCTCATACTCGAGCCATGTTCTCCTTATCTCTGAGAGCTTTGCTTCGTAGAAACCCTTTGATCGGGTCTCTGATATTGCTTGTTTGCCGTTCTCGATAGATTTAATCAGGCGATTTCTTATTGCCCGGTCCTTATTTAATAACCCCTTAACGTCTGTCATTATTGATTGAAATCAAATTCGAGTAAAGAAATGAAAGTAAAGATAAATCAATCTTATTTTGTTACGCTATCTCTGTGTGAATCAATGAACTATTTAATTGAAATTTCTTGCATGTAAACGTAGTCTACAAAATTATGACGTTCTCGCGTATAAACGTAGCCCAATAATTAAGTGAGTAGAGCGACTCCTGGATGGAACCACCAAAATGTTTTATCACAGCTGACTGCCAACATTGAATAAATAACTAATAAGGAAGCGGGGTATCGTGCTAATACAGTGTACGTGAGCAGGCAATTCAATGGCAGTCAAAACCATGGGGGGGGGGGGGAGAAATGACAAGAGGGCTGGTCACTTATTTGAAAATTCGCTTGACAAGTCACTTAAATTATCATATGCAACGACAAGGAATATTTTCTGAAGATAAGGGGCGCCAAAAATTTGTGTACTTTACATAGCAATATGGATTATAAAAAATGTTCCCCTTCAAAATTTCACGGTTTCACTATTTCCATGACGAAACGAATACAAACAGAGCACACTAATACATTTCGCCGAGATGCTGACGTTTTCACCCGATATGCCGTTTCCTTATTAGTTATTTATTCAATGTTTGCCAATTCCGATAATTGACGTCTACACACAACTGCGTTCGCAAAACACAATTTAATGAAACTTGTCAATTCCAATAATTGACTTTCAAACAAACTATGATTACAAACGAGAATATGCTGTATGCTGGAATAAATATTCTGGTGGAGTGTAGCGGTTAAATAAAAAAAGAAATTTGTCACTCTATTATTCACTCAATTATTTATTTATTTATTGCAAACGCATAATACTAATGACTAAACAAATATTAATCTTATGAAGAAATTAATTACTCGAACAAATTCTATTAATATGCAAAATTTACTTCCCTCAACTTACACGTAAAAGCTAGAAACTTCACTTGCAATTTACTGATTCACTGTGTTGTTATATGTATTTAATAACTTGAGGAAAATCAAATGTACAAAAAGAAACTATATTTTACTAGAATTTATCCTTTTTTCTTCCAATAATGACAAAGTAGAACTTTATGTTACGTTACAATTCATATATATATATATATATATAAGGTAAAAAACAATTTTCCTTTCTGTTTCTTAACTAATATATTCACTACTGGCTGAAAGTAAATAATCATTAGAACTCAAGGTAGATCAAGTTTCCAATTATTATGTTGTGTAAAAATGACCTAATGGCATATTTTTTACACGATGAATAATTGTTAGAAATTTCGATTTACTTGAGTGAATTAGTTAAATGGCTGAAAGGAAGAAATTAAGAATAAAAAATTCATACATGTGTGTATGACCAACACCTGGCATGCAAACACAATGAAATTTAACCCAAATTGAAAATAAATGATTAATTCACAAAGTTACCTTGAATTTAATTTAAATTTGTCGCTATTAAAATTCAACCACTAAATTCACTTGAAACTTTGTTGCTGTTGCGAATTGCCCTTGAGAGCTTTACTGCTTCTATTGTTGAACAATATGCTAAAGTTGCTGAAATTTCTATTTCCTTTTGATGACACTTTATGAAATAAAACTTGCAAATTATGGGAGGAATGCTATTGCATGTGCTCGCACTTTGACAATGTTGAAAATAAGAAGACAGAATGTCAAGTCAAGTGTGTTTTTGCGCCGAGTTTTGTTTGCTTTATCTACGACAAAGAAGACAGAATGAAGAATGAACCCCCTTTTTATAAGAAAATTTGTTCCGATTTCATATCCATAAAATTGAATTCTTTGATTTTTCAACTAAATTTGGATATCTTGAATAATTTTATTATTCTCAATTGATGTCAAATTGCACGTTGCATTTTTTGACACCTTTTCCATAGAAATACCTTTTAATTTCGAGGAATTCTGATACATTTTCTAATTTTTGCCATAACTTATCGTTTTCGCCATGTTTAATTTCAATTTAAAAAATTCCTCTCAAAATTCATTTTGTTCATCTTCATCCTTGTCCCTTTCACACCTTTGTGTCTCTTTCGTACTCATTGGTGTAAAGGGAAATTTATAAAATCGCGAATTACCCGTAACATGTGAAAAATATCGCGATGCGAACGCGCCGATTGGATTCGTCGTCTCGTTTTACCCCGGGGTGCTATATCAAACATCGCGAAAGTATGGAGTTTGACGTGTATATTTATATTCGTGAAATGTCACCGCGCGCGAGTTTGTTTTTTATTAAATTTTGTGTAACAAAAGTGTTTTGTGCAGTTAAGCATTATTCAGCGAAGAAATTATGCATTTAGCTACAGGTGAGTGTATACATATATTAGTTTTCTTCATTAATTATATGTTTTCTGCCTTACTTTTTCGACTGGCATAGATATCTGTCAAGGTGAATCTATTTGCAAATTTCACCTAAGATATCTATGCTTTAATTGTAAAAGGTAATTCAATTATGTATACGTCCTGTATACATTGTTATTTGTGTAATTTTATGTTGTCTAACATAAAGTTTGTATAGTGTCTACATGGTGCTATATAAACACAATTGTTGGTGTTGTTATTGTTTATTTATGTTTATTTCTATATTTAATTCTGTAAATTCAGTAATTAATTCATTTTATTCATTTCAGGTCGTCGTGGGACTTTTGCATCTGTGTTTTCCCAGATGTTGGTAGGATTTTTTTAATTTATTTTAAATCTGATTTTTCTTTTCTTTTTAGGTTGGTCGAACATATGTACTTCTTTATTTACTACTAAAAACTGACCTAACGCAATAGATAATTAAATATTCCGAACCGAATGGAACTTGACACCTTAAAACCAAGAGATACGACGCGACTGATCACTGAATTGCGCCCGCCAGACCAGTCACTGGTCATTTATGTCCGATATTAGGAAGTAAACTTTACTCACAACGCGGATGTAAACAAACGACACAACCTTGTCGTTTGTTCCACCGGTTGCAGAACCTGAGTCACTTAGTAGTAAGAAAATTACCATGCGAGGTTAATTATTATTGTAATCGTCGATTGCTCCACTAAGCGCTCATCGCAGCCAGCTGTTGGGCTAATCAGCAAAATAACCGACGGCTGCAGAGCAATTCCATGCGAGGTAATTGTTTAGCAATCGCTGATTATTCTGCCAGAATGTAACCTTGGCTGTTGCAAGAATCTTCAGCATATCGGGCCATAACAGGTGCTGCAGTCTTGAGTTCAGGATATTTATTCAGATAAGTGCTTATAATCTATTACTTTCGAGAATTCTTTCTTTGTTTTTATTTTTATTATTTTCAGTGACCAACTGCCATGCTAACATCAGGATTTCACAGTAGTCTACAGTTATCCTTCTAATTACAAATATGCTGATGTAGCATTCAAATTGCTGCGTCACTGTCTTGCGCACCCTTATCAGTTGTCACATATTGACCGGCGAGTTCAGAGGATTTGCACAGTTTGTGCTGGCGAAGGCACCCTGTTTCACAGGTTCTTCACTTGCCCAGCTTTGCAAAATCTAATGGAACTCGTGCGCGATATGTTTCAATTGATCCACCCGAATTTCGGCATTAGTAGGACCTCGTCTCTATGGGGACTAATGGTTTGTAGTCGAGTGAACCTTTTGATTAGCTTTGTGTTAACACTGGCCAAATCTTCAATTAACGTGTACTACGCGAGAGTCGAAGATCGGAATCAGAACACTGACCCACAACACCACGCACAAGCACTTAAGCGTTTACAGATTGAAGAGAAGTTTACGTCTTGAATATCTGAGAACGAACGCAGATACATTCAACTGCACATGGCAGCCACTATCGTCGGTGTAGGACGGCGTTCTTGGCTTTCGCTGGCGATAACAGGCCACAACATTTGTTATAGATGCTAAGCTGGAGGGATGATGAGAACAGTTTGTAGAGGTCTATGATACTACAAGTTGCCCTCGTGGGACTCTTTAATGGTATCGCGTAAGTTTTTCGTTCGTTCGGCTATTTAGTTTCTAATTGGTTTCGGTACCGGGCTAAATTTCAAAATTTTATGTTCAAAAATCGCTTGTTTAGGAAATTGAGTTTTACTAGATAATTTTTGGAAATTTGGAACCTCTTGGAACTGCCACTTAAACAATTGTCAAAATTGGGACTTCTAAGTTTTTTGTATATCTTTTAGATCTCTTTTAAAATTCTTGTGTCCTTTTTTTTAGTCTCTTTTAACAATCTTGTGTCATTTGTATACATTTTTGTGTCATTTTTGTTGTTTATTAGTTGTTCTAATTGTTTTAAATGTTCTTATTTGTCCTTATTGATATTTTATATCATTTGGTTTAGCTAGCGTCTTTTTTTTTATACTTTGTAGAGCTTGTTGCAACCTATTTTTAAGGATTTTTTAAAAGAGCCAACAATAAAAAAAAGTCTTTATATACATAAAAAAAATTTATTATTATTACATTATTACCTTATACATTAAATATAAAACAACATATTTTGAAGGTATTTAGCGGGCGGATGTTCTCTGCAAGTCCTAGCCTGGTCGTTTAAAATGGATACATCGTCTGTACGCAGAATATGAAACCTGCGATGCGATATGAGAGGAATACGATGGAATTTAAGTCCTTATTCCAAACAGATGTTAGTGGAAGGAAATAGCTGAGGTGTTTTTGAATAAAACTGGAATGCCAAATTGTCTACGGGCAATTGATGGCAAGCATGTCAACATCGTTTGCCCTAACCGGAGTGGTTCTTCATACTATAGTTATAAAAATAATTATAGTATAGTGTTGCTCGCAGTATGTGATTCGAACAAATGCTTCACCTTAGTCGACGTAGGAGCTGTAGGCAGCCAGAGTGATGGAGGTGTATTTTCACGGTCGTTTTGAAAACAAAATCTGGAAACAAAACAAACAAAACTGTCGCTACCACAGCAAAATGAAGTTACAACAAATTGCAGCCAAATATGTTTTCTTTCTAATAGTTTTAAAAAAATATAGCATATAGAACAAATTTACGGAAATTATAGTGTTTGAACAAAATACAAGCAACTTTTATATGAAAAACTCCTTCAGTAAGACAAGGCAAGAAGACGGTGGATGTCGCCTGCTGACCGGCCCGCTGCTCTCTTTTTTCGACTTAGTTCATGGCTCGTATCTTGCGGGGGTTACGGGCCTTCCCGTCATCGGGTCGAGTCAATGGTGATTTTGTATGGATCGAGGCATTGCTGACTTAACCTTTGGGCACGTCATCAAGTGCCACGTCGAGGCATCGTCGAGGCATCGTTAATTTGATATTCTAGAAAGGCGTTGCATATTTTTGCTCTACGTTTCCAGTCTTTGTATGTCATTAGTTTGCCTATGCTTAGAGCTCATTGGTTAATATATGATAATAAAGTGTAAAAAAAGGTTGTGTTCTTTTACGTTATTCATTGTATTAAAACCTTTCAATTGCAATGATACAAAATCGTACCAAACTAAGGGTACAAAAGTAGTAAAGTACCTATATGTAACTTGGGGGTTAAATGTATTATAATATAATTTTTTAATGTGGAAAAGTTTGCTTATGATGCAACATTAAATTCGAAGACAATTCTTGAAAAAGACAAAAATTCTAGGTTTTAATAATTATTCTCCAACAAAACAAGGGCCACTCTTGGATAGGATTTTAAACTCTCTCGACACAAGATAATCTAAGGCATACAAATGTTGCTTGCAGTGAGCAATTTGTAAAGCTTCGAGCACTTGATAAATTCCAGAAAAAAATGTAATTGCCCTACAAATAAATTTTATGTAAATTCTTTCGTAATTTCATAACTACCGAAAAGCTTATATAAGAGTTCAAAATGAAATCATATACTTCTGGTTTTACAATATACGATACAACTCAAATGTTCAATGTAGAAAACACTCGAATAAATAATATCATCTTTATACTACCGTTGATAAAACCTTGATAGATCAAGTCGGAAAGGTATGTAGTGTTAATTTTCTTTCCAGTATTATTTACTGATCACAGATTATAGTCCAATTAAAAAATAGAGAAATATTAAAATGTAGGTGGCATGTAGGTTGAAGTTCGGTAGAGCAATTTGTTTTTTTTAAAGAAATTACAAAATTACAAAAGTAAAAAGATAGTAAGTAAGTGTGTGATGGAAAAAGGTTAAATTTGGTATTTTTGTTACTGGCTTGAAAAATTTGCGAGAATGAAGAGCAAGTACTATAGGGCAGGAAGAAATAGTGAAAGTTAAAAAGCAGACCTTAGCAAGGATGAATGAAGGACAAATGCCGAAAGATGGGAGGTCACGGGAATCTTAGAGAAACCAGCAAGGAAGACCATGGCCGATATATATGATTAAGTTATGGAGGTGGTGTCCAGATATATACCAACATTTTCCGGTGGAAAATCGCCAAAACTCGTAAAGGAGGTTCACCGTTTCTTGAGCTACTGCAAAGATCTTTTCGATCGTTTAACGGCCGAGGAGCAGCCAATCTTCTTGAAATGTGTAAGATATCGGTTGTTGGATGATGCAAATTATCTAGTAAAGTAAAAGGAGTTGAAGAATTTCGAGGCGTTGTAGCAGACAATTAAAATTGCCTATATGCCAAGAAAATGGTACTGTGAGCTGCGAGCTGAACCGATAGCATGGGTACAAAATCTTGGTAACGACAAATAAATGCAGAAGTTTCGGATAAGTATCCCGGCAAAGATGGGCACTGATAGCGGAGCTTGGCGCGTACGCAGTGGCAATGTTCAAGGCTGGTGTTATGCAGCAGAATACTCAGCTGCGAAATTATGACAAGGAAGAGGACAGAGGAATAGCAGCAGGCAGCTGGGGTCTTGTAGGTTCAGCAAGGAGGGACCTAAAGGGATGGGACCACAATTAAGGCCAGGATTATGGAGAATGCATAAGGGTTCCCCTATTCAAACAAAGCAACCGAGACCTATCCAGTGCTTCCAGTGCGGATAATGGGGACATTTTTCTAATGTATGTAAAGAGCAGAAACAGCCGCCTTACTGCACAAAATGGCTAATATATCGACATGAGGTGACTGGATGCAAGTGGCAACAGTCCGATTTGTTGAGGGACTACTTGGCAGTACTGAAGATATGCAATACAAAGCAAAAGTTCTCTATTTCCAATTTTGTAAAACATCCAACCACCACACCATCATTCGCTTGAAAGAATTTTTGGCGGAAATAATAATCAGCAAGAGAGAAAAAAAGGGAGGTGGTGGCTGTTGAACATTTCCGCAGCCGCCAGCAATTAACCAAATTAGACACCAGAGTTTCTAGCAAAGAAGAGGGCATAGACGCAAAGTTAAAGTTAGTTAATAATTGGATCACAAGTGAAGCCCACATTGGACTCGAAGGTAAGCTCACATTGTTGGTGGATACAGGATCCAGCTGCATTTTAGTTAAAGCAAATATAACAAGGATGAATACACCCGTGCAAAATCATAAATGTATCACAATTTGAGAAATGTTTGGATCTCGGCAACGATTAATGGAACTGCAAGATGCAATTGCACGTATGTATGAATAAGCATGAATGCGAATTCCAGATAATAAACAACACAGATTCAGTACCGGTTGACGGAATACTAGGAATGTAGTTCCCCTAGAATAAAAATGTTAACGACAGTATCAACAGAAAAATGTCAATAAAGCAAAGAGAAGTATCCAAAGAACTACAACCAATTTTCAGGAACGTAAAGGGGACAGAATAAAATTATACCTATAACTGTGAAAGGTTATAGGGTAGAAGCGAAGTGAAGTCAAGATGTTTAGAAAGTTCCAGCCGGAGTTCAAAGAGAACGAATGAGAAAACAAATGTCAAACTTGAGAGAGGTGATATGTACGGCTCAAGCAGCCTCTGATATTATAACTAAGCATTTGAACAATGCAAGCTACATCAATGACGAGGTGAGAGTGGAAAAGGTGCCAAACACTCAACAGTATACTGAGAAAAAACCACATGAAAGACATAGAAGAGCAAATACATTGGTAACGGCTCCTCGTACAGAGGTGAATCATGAAGGTGGTTTGTATACAACGGAGACCTTGGTAAGCTTCCCAGAAGGGAAGTTGGGGCAAATGAAAATTCAGGACGCTGTTATTTTAGGGAATGAGTCAGATTATCTGACTGACATGCTCGAAACTGTGGCCTTTGCAGAACAGAACAATTGGTAAGAGTGTGTCGAGGGCGCAGACGAGCTGGTGTGCGTGCCGGAAGAGATGCTCCCAGGTGTGCATTGTGGTAGTTCCATAATTAAGTCAGAGAATAGACAGGCGTTGTGGGCACTGTCAAGGCTAGAACCAATCCCGTTTATATACCGAACTTCCAACCCAAGCTTGAGAAACTGGATAGGTATTCAGTGTAGCCGCTGAGACATAGAATAAATGCGGTCAAACGTTCTCAGCAAAGAGTCGACTTACTGAACCAATCGCTAGTACTGTCGGAAGATTTAAACTTCGAACACAGAGAAGTAGTGTCTGAGATTCACAATGAATATAATAACATTTTCTGTTTGCCAGGGCATCAGTTGACATATACGCCAAATAGAGCTTTTAAACTGCTATTACTGTCAAATACAGGTCGCATCCACAGGAAACAGTATCGGATGCCGGAGGCCCACCGAGAAGAATGTCAGAAATAACTAAAGAAGCTCTTAGAAGATGTCATTGTAGAGCATAGTGATAGTCCCTTTAATTTTCTGCAATTATTAATACCAAAGAAAGGCGAAGGTGATGCAGGAAATCGGAAGTATAGGTTATGTGTAAATTTTCGTGAATTGAATAAAGTTTGCGTCCCTTTTTCGTATCCTCTGCCACGGATTATTGATTTCTTAGATCAATTCGGTCCCTCTAGATATTTCGCTACCTTAGATTTAGCCAATGGTTATCACCAGGGGTTAATCGACCCAGCTGATTAGAAAAAGGTGACCTTTAGTACGAATTTCAGCCTTTCCAATACAAATTATTATCATTTGGATTGAAAACCGCACCTCCATAACTTCAGTCTCAACTAAATAGAATATTAACAGGTCTACAAGGTATCAAATGCTTTGTATACCTTGACGATGTGGTAATATTCGCAAAGAATACGGACGAGCAAAGTAGAAAACTAAGGGAAGTATTTGAACGTTTTAGAGAAAATATTTTAAACTACAATCCGCGAAGTGCAAGATTGTATAGAAGAAGGAAGTCTACTTAGGGCATGTATGTTCAGAGCAAGAAGTAACCATGGATCAACAATGGATGTAGTTTAGGACTATCCTCAGCCTACAACGGTCCGGCAGGTGCAATCTTTTCTTGGCCTTGAAAATTACTGCCGTAAGTTCTTTCCAAATTTTTCTAGGATATTGGCTCCAATTAACCTTTTGATGAGAAACGTGAAATTCAATTGGGGACCAGTATGTGAGGAATCCTTTAAAATCATTAAAGGGTCGGTCTTTTCCTCTCCCGTGTTAGGTTATCCAGACTTAAAAAGGAATTCAAACTCATTACAGATGCTGTTGGGGAATCACTAAGTGCCGTATTAGACCAGGAGGGGAGGTCATTCGCTATGGCAGCCGCCGGATTATCCTTCTGAGGAAAATTACTCCACCACGGAACGTGAAATGATTGCCACTGTTTGGGCAGTGTTACCTTCTGGACAGGCATTTCAAAATTAAAACAGGCCATGAACCGCTCCGAGGAATTTTCGAAGTAAGGCATACTACATCACGGATGGTACGATTCCATAAGAAATTATCCGAGAACGATTTGGAATTTATCTACATGAAGGGAAAGGAGGACGGTAATGCGGATGCCTTGAGGGAGATACCCCAGCCTGAATGGGTGGAATATACCAGTGAACGTAAAAAATCTCAGTGTCTCGCGGTTACACGAGCACAAGCCAGAAAGTGGAAGTCGGAGACTAAAGGGCAAAAATCCTACAGCCCGAGAGTGAATGGAAAGATATAGAGGAGGCCAACATAAGGGTAAGGTAATAAATAAATGTACAGAGATATTGTATCGTCTACCGGCTCACTCGAACTACAAAAGTACAGTGCATCCTCGAGTGTAGCGGGGATATCCCCTTTATAGTAAAAGTTCTTCGAAAAGGCGCGTGTTAAAGAAATTGAAAGAAGAGTATGGGACGTTCCGGACGTGCAGCATTGAGGCAAATAATGCGTCAGTATATTTAAGTATATATGACAATGCTCACTCGGACAAATTTTGGTGGGGGCCCCTAAGAAAGTGGGTGCCCTAAGCTAATGCTTGTTTAGCTTATACGTAAATCTTGTACTGCATACACAACCCTGAAAACTTAAAAATAACCCAAGGGCGTAAGCTAAAACAAATACACTCCAATCGGCTGAAAAATTTTGAACAGTGGATGATTCACAGTTCAGGCGTGTATTTCGATAGGAATCGTTTCACACTTTGCAGACCTCACACATTCCTATCACTTCGACATACTAATCGTTTTTAAAATTTTTAAGTTTGCTTCAACCTGTTAGTATATTTCAACAAAGCCTCATTAAATATTTAGAATTTAGAATTATTTTGCATAGTTAAATTAGTTATTTTTTTAAATTACGATTACCTACCATATTTTTTTACAACAGATAAGAGTTTTGGGTGCGCATCACACAATCAGGTAGAACTGCTCATATTCCTTATTTATTTGGAGCAAATGTTTCTACAGATGAATTGAATACTCTTGTTAATGCATTACTAGCAGAAGGCAAATCACATTTGGATGTTGAATTTGATTTCCTTGGATTCGGCGAATATCTGAGAGACATCATTTAAAAATTGTTATGACTCAAAACTTTGAAGTAATATTCTTCTTGCCTACTATGTGGCCTAAAATTTAATATAAACTCTAATCTCTATAATCTAAAAGAAAAATAAATTGCTTTTGAAGATTTCAATAGAAATGGAATATGTTGAAAGATTTTCAGCACCCGTGACTGGGGATTGTCTGCTACATGATGATTGAGTGTCTTCCGTAAAAATATGTAATAATTGGGTACTAACTGGGTGTTATGATAATACTATTAATCTGTGGACAGCATAAGGGACGCACATTTTAAAAATACCGGGCCATACAAGTATCGTTAAATCTGTTTAAGTGATGCCCAAATTAATCATACCACTGGAACGTTTGTTAGGTAAGTATTGAGCTTTTGTTGGGCATTTTTTTTGAAGCCCCAGACATTCTCTGAATATTTAAGCTGTTCACATGACCAAACCGGTATAATCTGAAATTGGAATAACTAGAGTTTTTTTTTTTAAATATCTCAGTTTTCAAAGATAATATCTTGTTGTATATATTTACACTGACAATTACAAACCTGGCTGCCCAAGGTTTGCCGGAGCAGATAGACCTCTGTATGCGTGAAAAACTCCCTTTTGTTTTGATTTATTTACTCTTTATTTTGTTTATACACTAGGTGCTTTTTGCTCCAATACACTCTCCTATTCTTACACAATAGTATAACTTCTATTACACAATTAAACTTAACTATCACCAGTCGATTTAGTGAGGAGAAAACGTCTACGTTTCTATAATTTGCCTTTTTTAAAACAACCGAGCCGATCACTTCGTAATCCACACTTTTTTTTGGGCAAAAGCCTTTTTTTTTTTAAATTAACTCTTTTAATACTCCTGAACATTTCTTACGTGTAACTTAACCGCGCGATTCCAACCAAGGTTTTTTGTTGAACTCGACTGACTCAAACTGACTACTTGTACTCCTAAAACTCGACTGTGTCGAGACTTAGATATTTCAATCGTAAGTCTTGTGGTTCATGATAGAAAAGTGCTTAATTAGAATTCCTATCCTGAGAAAATTATTTTACGCTGGGCATGTTTAAACATGCCCAGAATTATCGCGACGGACGATAGTTGAAATTGAAATTTGATATTTTCATAAATATCCAACCATCGTCTTGCTATCGTGCATACATTGTTGCGATCACACTGTATGCAGCTCGCGACAATTTGCCGATAAGAGCTTTTTTCGGTGAAAACTTGATCGTTTCAGTCTTCACCGACGTAAAATTTTCATGCGCCCGATATGTATGGATGTTATGTACATACATATCGCATATCGTATTTACGACAAATCTTACTGAAGGTAAGATTTATCGTGGGGCATTTTCTATCGAAACGACTTGGGTTGAAAACTTTTATTTTTCCCAAGTCGTTTTGTGGGAAAAATATGTTGACTACAAGCGAAGGAATGTTGCGCGTAGTTGAAGAAATTGCTGATGCAACTTTCTTCGTATGCGCAAGAGATAAGCCAACCGTGTTTTAGGCATGATTGGCTTATAAAAATTTTAATTTTGTTTCTTGATGCCTTATGTATACATTTTGTATATGTAACATGCCTTCCCCCTACAAAAAAGAGAGTTATTCTTGGAAGAGGAATAACTCTCGGGGCAAGGCGATGGTGCAAGATTTTACACCGACTTTTTAGATACAAATTCTCTAATTAGATTTCTTCTGGTCCGAGGTCTAGGTCCTTTTGACAGAGCAAAAATTTTTGTGTGTGTGTTTTTTTTTCTTCGTGCCTTACTTTCGACATGTTGTTAGTGGAAGCTGTCACTCACGAGGGTTTTCGCTGCCCCTCGGGGCTTACTGTCATGATATATGGCATCTAGATACTGCGAATAACGCCTGGCTGGAGAGGCCCTTTGCGCCTGGTGCTTCGTCGGAGGGGTTACCGCTCGATCACTATTTGGGGTATAGATGCGGTTCCCGGGCAATATCACCGCGTTTTGCTGCTGCTTTATCCCTACGGGGGAAAGACGTTAATTTCTCGAGGTGAGTTTGCGTCCCCTTTATGGGGAAAAAAAATTTATTGTTTTTTTTTAAGCTGCGTGCTTGTTATTACCGGGGAGCACGGACTATGTGCATGCTGCCATGAAATTTTTTCCTCCCCCCGTACAGATCTTTTGCGGGTGCTTATGGGAAGTCTGATTTTGAAGACTGAAGGCGGCCGGATTTTTAACACATCTTATTTTTTTTTTAATACATTGTCGTTTTATATCTTTCCTATCCCTCTTCTCTTTTCGTAATACAAAATAAAAATTTTTGTTTTTAATACTAATGAGATATTGTTGGGTTCTTTTTCCTTTTATTACTTTCAGGAGGTTTTTTTTTCTTTTGATTGAGGTTGGTTCGGCTGGTGCTGGTTGTGATCGGCATGGTTGTTTTTTTTTTCTTGGTTTACAAATTATGTTTTTCCTTATATTTAGGTAGCTATTATGTATTATTGTATATATATATTGTATTATTATATATTATGTTTTTAAATTGCTACTAATATATTGTGGCCTATTCTAGGGTTAGTTGTTATTTAGTTTTTATGCTAGGTTAGGTCTTGTTTCAATACTTATTTTATTACTTTTATCTGTAATCTGTTTTCTTTTTATTCTTTCTACTTGTAATTATAATTTTTTATTTTCTATCTAATACTATTTATTTCATTAAAAATGCTTCAAAGGGGAATAGGTTTCTATACACGTGCGTGCTCTTATTGCCACATTACTTATTTATTTTTGCTTTCTAATAAAGGATTTTCCAGAACGTCTTGTTATTTTTTTTTTGTATATACTTATTGGTATTACGTTTTATAACTTATCTTTACGATTTTTTCTTTGTTGATTGTTATCGTAAATGGTTATCTTTCTAGATAAGGACACTGATGTTGTGGCCAGTACATGTGTAGGATGGTGGTTTGTATGAGGAGATATTTTAGCTAATTTTTTGTCCAGCTCTTTTAGTTTCTGGGTGCCTTTTAGGATGAGTCTATTAGTGTCATCTCCTGAATATAGCTTTGTACTAATACTCTCGGACTGTATTTCTTTGGGGGTTTCATTGAGATATTTTTCCATTATCTTTTTTAATGGGGTTATATCTGGGAAGTAATTGGGTTGTGTGAGACTCAATGAATGAATATTTTCTGCCTATAGTGTCGAATTTGGGATCCTACTTGTAATTGACAGGGATGGTTGATAGTAATTATTCCTTGGCCTTCTATTTTTGAAGTTAGGAATTGTTGCGTGCACTGACGGTGTCCAATTGTTGGTTCTATCAACGAGAATATCCAAGAATTTGGTTTACTTAGTTTAATAAGTAGGTCTCTGGGAGGTATTTGTGCTCTGAATTGGCACTGTGGCTCTTCCTTTAGTGCATTAAAGAGCAGCTTCACTATGCATTCTTTAGACATTGTTGCCTTTGTTACAGGAATGCTTAGTAAGTGTCCTCTTTGGAATATTGCGTGATCTTTTTGAAGATTTTAAGATATTGGGTTTTTAATAATAGGATATCCTGTGTCTGTACCTGGTGCGCTAGGTGCGAGTACTGTATACCGGGTACCAATGTTTGTTTTTTATTAATGTGTATGGGAAAACTGTGTACTCTATACAACTTCATTTGTGGTAGATTGAAAATCGGAAGTTGTATTCGAATGATTAATTTGTCTTGGACTAGACGAGCCTTTGTTTCCGCTGTTTGATACAGCAGGGAGAGAAAATTTTATGCATCTGGGCAAGTGGCGTGGGACTTGTGGTATATCTCTAATAAACTTTTGGGAGACACCACTAGCGGATGCAACTGGTGATTTTTACTGGAGATTATTATGTCGAGTAAGGCTTGCTGCCTGTACTCAATCTCGACAATTTGTAAGGTCAGGCTTGAAATTATTTCCTGAATTAGTTGTCTCATCAGTAATTCATCTGTTATATTTTGCATTCTATTTACCTGGAGGTTTATTTGTCGTTGTCTTTACTGCAGAGATGTCAATGGCTTTTGGATTTGCTGTAGTGTAGTTTTGACTACACTGATCTGCTGTCTTTCCAGGTCGGCTAGTGCTTTTGTATTTGTTTCGAGCTCCTCGAGTCGACTGTATACTTCCTGTTCATTAGTGCTGTGCATGGTCCCGAATAGGTAGTGCATTGCATTCCCTATTCCATCAAAGATAGATCTTGTTGATCTTGATTTTGGGACCACTTCTCGAATGACACTTGTTCTTCTCTTGATATTTTCCAAGAGAGAATGAACGTGTTTTTGTTAAACCAGGCATAGCTCATCCGTTTGAGAGCGATTTGAACATAGTCGGTGAACTAAGTGTTCCGCCTGTTCTGCCATAAGCGTTTGGTTGTCCAGTTCCATTAGATTGATCTCCGTTAGTATGTTCCATGTACTAAGTCCTCATACAGTATTCCTGTATTGTTCAGGGGACTTATTGCGTAGGGTTCCGTTTGTATTTGTCCCATTGCCAGATGGAAACAGCATATTAACACCAATATGTGCTTCATGTTCTCTAGAAAATGAAGGATAGGCTTCGTTAGTCAATTAGTCATACTGGAAGGTTTTGTGGTAATTCTAATAGCACTTAATTTAATTGTAGAATTTTGTATGATGGAAACGTATTTTCTAAAGGTATATGTACCAGTATACTACTCATAATAGGACTTCAAACGGTTGTTATGTACGACAACCTGCCGCTTGCCTATTTTTTATGTTAGTGTTTGTTGGACCGGGTACATTGATTACCAGATATGGGCCAACCCAGATTTGAGACAGTTTGTGTTTTCGGCTTTCACTTTTGAGGAGGACTTTGTCTCCTAGGTGGAAAGTAACAGGCCTGACTGTTTTGTCGTAATATGCTTTTGAACGTTGCTTGCTGGCTAAGAGATTTTTACGAGCCGTGGCATATGATTTTTGGAGTCTGTATTTTAAGCATATGATAATAACTTTCGTGGTTATAAACGGGTTCAGGATCCCGTTTTAAATTAGTTGGGACATCCGCTGTGAAGTCGTAAAGGCAGTCCATTGGGGTTTATTTAGTACCCTCGTGTACACTGTTATTGTACACGAATGCAGCGGTTTGTAGGAATTGATCCCATGTTTTGGGATTTTCGTCTACGATTGTACGCAGATATTCAATTAATGGTCTATGGGTACGCTCTAGTGCTCCATTAGACTGTGGATGGTATGCGGAAGTTTGTAACTTCTTTACCTTTAGCAGTTTGCAGACCTTCTTGAATAGCTCACTCCGGAAATTTGTTCCCTGATCGGTGACTATTCTCTTTGGAATGCGATATCGCGTGACAATCTCACTGAAAAAGATTTACGCCACCGTTACTGCTTCTCCATTTGGTATGGCATACCAATCGACAAATTTGGTAAGGTTATCTTGAAAAGTTAAGATCTTTTTATTACCTGATATGGTCTCTTCTAGTGGACCTACTATATCGAGGTAAACCTTGTCGAAAGGTTGTTCTGCGATGTCCGTTATTACCATTGACGTCTTGAATTGTGGAGATGCTTTCATTGCTTGGCACTTAGGGCATTTTTTACGTATTTCTTTATATCGCTAAGCATGTGTCTCCACCAATACTTGCGTCTAATTCTAATATAAGTCTTAATGACACCCTGATGGCCACCGAAAAGAGAGTCGTGATAATCCTTTAGGATTGTTTGAGCTTCCTTGGGGCTCAGGTGCCTTGACTGGACTTATTTCATGTTCAAGCGTAGCAGGGGGTTGTGTTTCCGCCTCTGGGGGTTCATTTTCTTTATCTTCCGCTGCCGTGGGCTGTGTTTCAGCGCTGGGGCTCGTATTGGTCTCTTGGGCTCTCTATTTTTGAGCTCTGGTCACGGCGAAGCAATGAGCGGGTTTCTTGGTTTTCGTTTTATTTGGGGGATTATTTTCCTCCACATCAGAGTCCATAGTGTGGTGGACTTGGGCTTGTACCGTTAAGGTGGTGCCTGTATAGTCTTCGGTTAATACTTGTGGAATGCGGCTTAATGCATCCGCATTGGTATTATACTTCCCTGGTTTATATTCGATGCTGTACTGGAATTCTGACAATTTATGGTGGAATCTCACCAGACGGGAAGTGGGGTCTTTTACATTAAAGACTCCTTTGAGAGTCTTGTGGTCAGTGTTGACCGTGAATTTCCTGCCTTGAAGGTAGCGTCGGAAATTCATAGTGACCCAGACTATAGCCAATAACTCCTTTTCAATAGTGGAGTAGTTTTTGTCGGCTTTGTTTAGCGTTCGGCTTGCATAGGCGATAGGCTGCTCTTTTCCCATTTCTCCTTGGGAAAGCACAGCGCCTAATGTTTCGTTGCTGGCATCCGTTGTAAGATTGAATGGTTTAGCAAAATCTGGATAGATTAAAAGTGGCGGTGAAACTAGAGAATTTTTAATGCTTTGAAATGCTTCTCGGCATTTCTCGGTCCAGGTGAATTTTACGTCCTTGCGGAGTAAATTCGTAATTGGACGAACTATTTTTGAGAAGTCTTGAATGAACTCTCTGTAGTAATTGGCGAGTCCCAAAAAGGACTGAACTTGCCTTACTGTTCTAGGAACAGGGAATGTTTGGACGCAGGCCGTTTTGCTGGTGTCTGGTAATGCACCTTCGCTAGAGCATTTGTGCCCTAGGTAAACAACTTCTCGTCTCAACAACTGGCACTTCTCTGGCTGCAGGTTGAGGTTGTTCTCTCTCAATTTATTGAAGACTTTTGCGAAGTTTATCATTGTGGTCATTTAGGTTCTTACCATAAATGACGATGTCGTCAAGATAAACGAAACATTCGAGGTCTTGTAGGCCTGTTAGAACGAAGTTCATGAGGCGTTGGAATGTAGCGGGAGCTCCTTTGAGTCCGAATGGCATAAGCTTAAATTCGTAGTGCCCGTAATTAGTGCTAAAAGCGGTCTTATGTCGACTAAGACTTGGTGATAGCCGTTGGCCCAAATCGAGGGTGGTAAAGTACCTGGCATGACCTAGTTGGTCAGGAATATCCTCCATTCGGGTTAGCGGAAATGCATCGCCAATTGTCTTTTCGTTCAATTTGCGAAAATCGACAACGACGCGCCACCTTTTTTCACCATCGGATCCCGCGTGTTTGGGGACTACTAATAAGGGTGAATTCCAAGGGCTTTTGCTAGAATGGACTATCCCGTTGTCTAGCATTTCTCTTAATTGCTCGTTGATTACTTGTCTCTGGGTTTCTGGTAATCTGCAGGCCTTTTGGTTTATGGGCGCTTGATCTTGCATTAAAGGGATATTGTGGGTGATAGCATTTGTATATGTTAGCTTATCACCTTTTAGAAAGAATATATTATTGTACTCGTAACAGAGTTCGGATATCGAAGCTTTTTCTTCCGCACTTAGATTTGGGTCTAGGCTGAGCTCTTGGTCTAACCTGTTGACCCGCGGGGTATGCTTGGGATCTTCATGATCCGGAAATGAATATCTTACGTGTTGTAAGATAGCTGTTTTTTCCGAAAAGCTTACGTTTCTTTTCTTATTTTGTGTAGCTGTGTATTTACTATCTGTTTTACTTACATTACTAGATAGCAGGGATTGGGAATGGGTTTCCTGCAGTTTTAATGGTGGAGTACCATGTTTTATGGGTACTTTTGATTGGTCCGAGTACTCGCACGAATTGATATTATGGCTTATGAGCCGTGGAAAATTGGTTCTCTTAATACTATTTGACGGTCTTACGGATCTCGCACGCGTCCCTTATCGGGCTCATGGGCCACTTTTTATTCTTAATACTAATTTATTAAGTGCTGGAGTCGACTTTGCCTTTAAATAGGTCTTACTGAGTTCGCACGCACTGTTGATGGGGCTCTTGAGCCAAGGTGGTTTCTTAACACTAATGTTACTAAGTGGTGGAGCCAACTTTGCCTTTAAATAGGTCTTACTGAGCTCGCACGCACTTGTGATGGGGCTCTTGGGCCTCGTTAGTAGCTTATATCTAGGTATTTTTGAGAAAGAAGTCTTCCTTGACTTCTGTTCCGCCTTGGGAAGCTCACTGGTGTTTGTGTTACTCGCTTCCGATTTATTCGACTTGAGAACGTGTTGTGTATCAGTGGCTTCTCCTTTTGGATGACGGCGTAGTCATGTATAAGGAGCAGTTGTAATAATAAACTGTTGATGACTACTTGGAAATTGTTAGTGTTGAGTATGGCAACTAGCACTGTTTCTTTCCCAGTAGGGAGTAAACTGTTGGCCAGGAAGACTCCTTCGCCTATCTCTTTTTGCTAGACAGAGCATTTCTTCCATCACCCGTAACGGGACTGTGGTGATAATTTGTGACCTAGCAGGTATGCATATTGGTTCCTCTAAAGTAACCAGATGCTGCCTCATTTCGCTGGTTTCTTGATCACCCAGACAGCTCTTTTCGCATTCCGTCGGCTCTTGTTGCACCTGGCAGCCAGCATGACTCTTTTGAGATGCCTTGGAGACACTGCATGTAGATAGCTTAACCTGTTTCGGTTCCATCTTTCCTGCAAGTGACCTCACTTCGACTGCTTTTCTGGAAAACAGCTTGTCCGTTTTGCATGACAAGGGCACAGTAAACTCTTCGGGATTTGTTTCCGTACAAGGAAACTTGAGTGCCTTATTTGGGCCTTCAATATTACAGTTGTTTGATAGGAAATCCTTTCCTAATAGGCCGTCATCGGAATGACCTGGCAGATTTTATACCACCTGAAACTTGCAGGAAATTTTATTTTTAAAATTGAAGCTGCCCTTGCAATTTCCCAATGTCTTTCCGGTTCAAAAAGGGCTCTGTAAAGTGCATGCCTCATTGGAATTAATTATCTTGAGGTCTTTCATTAGTCTTTTCTTAATAATGCTAACCTCAGCGCCAGTGTCCACTACTAGCTTTGTATGGCCGTTAAGGCTTATGTCCAGTGGAATTTTCACTGTAGGGATACCGGATTCGGGCGCTTGAGGTGACCCTTTTGATTTTTTAGCTAGGTTTAAAGTCGAGTCGGGGAGTTTTGGGTCGACTGCATGTCGTTTCCCTGACTCTGGGCTTCTCATTTCTTCTTCTGGCGGCACTCTTCGTCTGCATGTCCACGGCGACCACAAAAGGTGCATTCGAGTCTTATATTGAAGACTTGAGGACCTTTTGTGTTGTGCTGATCCTGTGTAGATCTATTGGAGAGGCGTGGAAGTTCAAACAGTTGCGTTTGTTGTGTTTTTCTACAATCACGGACGTCATGTCCATAGATTTTGCAGTTTAAGCAGAAAGGACTGTTCTTGCGCTTAAGGCAATCTGTGTATGTGTGACCCTTTTGCTGGCAGAAGTTACACGTGATGTTACGGACCAGTGCATCTGTGTCCGATTTTCTGGCATCAATGTTTGTAAATGGTCTTTGCCGTGGCTGTGATGAACCCGGATTATTCACATTACGTGAAAACTGATTTGGGTTTGGAGCTCGAGGTGATGCGAACATTGGTGTGGATGGTATTTGATAGTAGGGAGCTCTATAGTAAGCTCTCACTCGTAAATCTGGGTCTACCGGCCATTGGAGGAGCTTGTACCAGAGGAGTCTGGACGAATGTAGCACTTTGCTGTAATTTCTCCATGTCCAGGGCTTTTTGGATTAATGCTTTTAAATCTCCTTCTCCCTGCGTGAGCAAATATTGACAAAGGTGTGGGTTAGTTACTCCACTTTTCAAAGCGTTCTTGGCAAAATCCATCAGCTGTGTTTTCACAGCAGGGACTGCCTCAGTTCCATACTTCTGTGTCGCTGCCTCGTTGCAAATCGTCAACAACTGTTTCAATCTTGTAATGAACACAGTGAGAGATTCTAACGGGTTTTGCCTAGTAGTGATTAACTTATTCACTAACTCTTGGTATGTCTCACTGGGAAGGTATGTTCTATTTAGACGTTCCTCTACTTCAGTAAATGAAGCAGGGACGTCTGAAGCGAATAAGTTGGTATGCGTCACCGCTGAGCCTTGTGGGAAGGACCTGAATGAAGCCACTTTTTCTTCATTATTTAGGCACTCCATAGTTTGTTTGCAGCAGCCAATGAAGGTTTGTAGCTCTCGTCCCAATTGTGGGGTACTTTCACCCGAAAATAAGGGAACGAGTTGAGCTGTTAGCTTCGCTACTTTAGCGTAGTCCACCATTGTGTATAGTCTATTGACTGGAAATTTAATTACTGGGAGGGAGCGCGTGGATTCAGCAAGGCTACTTAGTTCCTCACGGAACCGGAACTGTGTTTTCCTTCAGTGTCTGTATTGGTGCGAGTCTACTTTGGCGGGTTTTGACTCAGTTTTTTGCTGAGTGAATCACACTGAGTAATGGCAAGCGTACCCTGAATCTCGCGCCCTCTCGTACAATTTATTTAAAAAAAATTTCAAGACTTACTTGTCTATTACAACCTGGCAGAACGGTCCCGCTTCTGAGTCGAGGTCCTGTTGGAGATAACTGTGGAGATTTATCTAATGCAGCAGATGATGTACCTTCACCGGGGTGCTGTGTATTGGGACCTGGGGTTGATCCCGCGTCAGCTAAAGATGGAGAGTTTTCCCTCGCTGCTGCGTCTGTTTCCTACTGATGTAGAGCAGGATTTTCGGCTGGCATATGATGCGCTGTTTGTTGAAAGGGGGCTCCTTGCCTGCTTAAGTCCCTTTGCTGTGATTGAGAGGAGGGTTTCTTTAACCGTCTTCGAGTTCCCTCTGAATCCTTGGTCGGTTGATTTCGGCTTACTTTTGCAGCTGTGGGGGGGGGGCTGGGCCGTCTTAATTTTCCCCTGGATCTAGATGAAAAGGGGGCTTATGAGCCGTCTTCGATTTCCTCTTCAACTCCGGATCGTTGACTGCTAGCGTTTTATTGGTGAGTGCTGGCGGCTTGTCGAGCTGTGTCCTGGTTGACTTAGGTATTCGTCCTTCTGGGAGGTTTTGGATGCTTTTCCACTTCCTTCTCTGGACTGTTCACTTGTATCCCTCGGTGGTGCTTTTGCAATAATTGGGGTGAACGCTTGCCCGCCTGGAGCAGAGGCGCCTAGAGATGGTATCTACCCGAGTTTTGGGGGTGACTTTGCCTGAGTCGCTTAGTCAATGCGTTCGCAGGATATCGGATTTTAAAGCTCTTATGCCTTTCTAACTTTGACTTTTTAGAAAGCAGGCTTCCACTATCCTACGGGCTGCGCCAATTTGTTGTATATATTTACACTAACAATTACAAACCTGGCTGCCCAAGGTTTGCCGGAGCAGATAGTACCTCTGTATGCGTGAAAAACTCCCTTGTGTTTTAATTTATTTACTCTTTATTTTTTTTATACACTAGGTGCTTTTTGTTCCAATACACTCTTTATTCTTACATAATAGTATAACTTCTATTACACAATTAAACTTAACTATCACCACTCGATTTAGTGAGGAGAAAACGTCTTCGTTTCTATAATTTGCCTTTTTTAAAACAACCGAGCCGATCACTTCGTAATCCACCCTTTTTTTTAAATTAACTCTTTTAATACTCCTGAACATTTCTTACGTGTAACTTAACCGCGCGATTCCAACCAAGGTTTTTTGTTGAACTCGACTGACTCAAACTGACTACTTGTACTCCTAAAACTCGACTGTGTCGAGACTTAGATATTTCAATCGTAAGTCTTGTGGTTCATGATAGGAAAGTGCTTAATTAAAATTCCTATCGTGAGAAAATTATTTTACGCTGGGCATGTTTAAACATGCCCAGAATTATCGCGACGGACGATAGTTGAAATTGAAATTTGATATTTTCATAAATATCCAACCATCGTCTTGCTATCGTGCATACATTGTTGCGATCACTATGTATGCAAGTCACGATAATTTGCTGATAAGAGCCTTTTTCGGTGAAGACTTGATCGTTTCAGTCTTCACCGACGTAAAATTTTCATGCGCCCGATATGTATGTATGTTATGTATATATGAAGGTAAGATTAATCGTGGGGCTTTTTCTATCGAAGCGACTTGGGTTGAAATTTAAAACTTTTATTTTTCCCAAGTCGTTTTGTGGGAAAAATATGTTGACTACAAGCGAAGGAATGTTGCGCGTAGTTGAACAAATTTCTGATGCAGCTTTCGTCGTATGCGCAAGAGATAAGCCAACCGTGTTTTAGGCATGATTGGCTTATAAAAATTGTAATTTTGTTTCTTGATGCCTTATGTACACATTTTGTATATGTAACAATCTGTATTACATTAGGCGCTACGAAATACTTTCGAGTATTTTAGCAATGTAGCAAATCCGCTATTATTATACCCTAGATGAAATATATAGGGTATACTAAGTGTGTCATTCCATTTGTAATGCACAGAAATAATGAAGGCAAGATGGATTGGACACCCATGCATAAAATTAAAAATTATTTTAATTTTTGTATACCCGTCCATCCGTGCGCACAATAACTCAAGAACGCGTGTACATATAGAGCTGAAATGTTTTACACGGGCGTTAAAAAAAAATTAAAATTATGTTCGAAAATGAGACAAATCGGGCAACTCCTTCGTTTGGTTGCCATACAAAAATTTCGTTTTTCACTATATATTTGGACATTTCCTAAGAACGCGTTCACATATTGAGCTAAAATTTGCTTCGTAGTGCTTTCATAGTAATAGCAAATAAAATTTGTGGAATTATATTCGATAAACCACTGCAAAAATCAAATGAGTGAATATACGAAATTTTATACATTCTTCTAGGGTATCAGAGAACTGGTCTTAAACCAATTCTAGCATTTGTACTGTTTTTAGATTTATATTTGCAAATACTCTCGATCTCCCAACAAAATGTAGTAGCTAACTATCAGCTTTTACAGACATTCACACATTTCACAATTTCAGATATTGTGACATTGGAGGGACATCGTAAATCATATATATAGCTCAGAGTATGAATGGACTTATTATAAACACTTCAGTTAATAAAAATTTAAGACTTTATTATCCGAGATCAGATCGTAGGGTTTTCTTGTATGATTCGACGTGTTATATAATAGAACAACAATTTCTGAAATTTATACCCAGAGGGTTCTCGTTGTCTATGGTACAGTCTACCTTAACCCTCCAAAACGGGAGTGGTACTGGGTTCGTAGAAGGATGGATTTAAGATGTACGGGGACTATTTTTAGTGTTTTGTGTATGTCCGATTTTGTGCGTGTAGCACTGCAGACTGTGTAGACGGTTAGGTCGTGAAGGGGTGCTTGCGCGTTGTATTGGGTTTTTAGGAAAAGGCTAGCCTGAGCTGGTCTCTTCTAGCAGTGAATGTGGGAATTCCTGCCTCTATAAGAAGGCAATTTATTCGGGTGGTACATAAGGCGCACATGGACGTTCTGGCTTAAGTGTTGATAGACTTCAAAATTTTGCTAGCGTTAAGTTTAGTAGAAAGCCCATAGACAGTGATTAAATAATCAATCCTTTCCATGATCATTATTATGATCAAAAAGAGAACAATCTGTATATTAACAATATTGAGCGTATCTTCTGTGATCACTTAAGAATTGGTTTCTATTAACATTCATGATATTTTTTTAGTTTGTAATTTACCGTACTATATTTACTATTTACAATCAAAACTGTAGTAATATTCAAAAAATTTAAAATGCAAATAGTGATTTTACTTGAAGGTTTGCAGTACCTATCTGAGCCATTAAAAAAAAAGAAAAAAATCCATTAAATTTTATTATGAAGATATTTATATTAATTATGTCTCTTGCTATATACATGTGCAAGTCCTACACTGTCAAGGAAGGGATAGTCTGGAAATGTCTACAAACTCTTAAAAACTCATCAAGGAGAAACAAAGTTAGCCTCATGTGGGTACCTGGACATGAGGGTTACAAAGGCAATGAAATTGCTGATGGCATAGTCAAAAGAGGAGCGGAAACCCAGTTTGATGGACCAGAGCCATTTTGTGGCACTTCAAGGTGTTACCTCACAGCTGGGAGAATAAACAAAAATCCCTGTATTGGGAAAGGTTATAAGGACTTCGTCAGGCAAAAAAGTTTATCGACACTTCTAGAAAACACAGGATTTCACACCGAAATTAATGTTGATAAAACAGTAAGGTATCCACGATACTAGATCTCATCAACTCGCCTCCGTGCCCGATCACAATCTAATCCGAGCAACTCACGGCTATCTCAATTACTACTACACATTTCTTCGTTATTTTTACAAACTAATTACCAATGTTAAGAGGATACTTGCATATGCATTACTACTACTACCGCATACCTAAGGTATTCTTTTACATGAATTATCTTTAACCATGCCGATACGCTAAATATCTAATATGCCTGTGCCAAGGCGCCAGGATTCTTGCTACCCTTAACTATCGAAATAAGTATTCGCATTTCCTAGGATCATGAGATTCTTTATTACTAAGCCATAAATTGCCAGATGTTATTATCCACAGAGACGAGAAAATTTGGATAGTCTTTTACCAAGGTCGGCGGGTTTTCCCGACCATTATTAAATATAAAATATTCTCGTACTCACAAAAGGAAAGATGTTGGGTTTTTCCTTCTTTACCTGTTACAGCTCGGCAAACCGACCTAGTCACTGACATCAGTGACGCACCGAACTATTGCTCTACCAACATGTTATTACAACCCGTAAGGTCCATGTAATATTTCAATAAATTCAGCCAACTATTTCGATACTCAACTATACTCTCAAACGTGTTGCTACAACCATAAAGGTCCACGTTATTTCCATGAACCCAACCAACTGTTCAGATTCTACCGGAGATTCTTACCGTGTTGCTATAACCACAAAGGTCCACGCTTTTTTCCATGAATCCAACAAACTGTTCAGATTCTCGCCAACATTCTCAACCGTGTTGCTACAACCACAAAGGTCCACGTTACTTCCATGAACCCAACCAACTATTCGGATTCCACCCGACATTCGTACCGTGTTGCTACAACCACAAAAGGCCACGTAATTCCGAGTTGTTCGTTCAACTTACTTAACTACTAGAATATATAAGATATTATATTTATTCAGGATAAGCTGCCCAATCCCTATCACAATCCTCTTGATTGCTGCATCACAGTAAATAGAAGACATGATGCCAACTAATTCGCTGTAATTATTCTGATAAGGTGATAGAATAAATGTTATAGTTAAAAATACAAGCCGACATAGATCTGGATTGAATTTTATTTAAAATAAAGTGACAATATCACTCTCTTTCTATTTCGATATCTTCGTCTGGTACGTCACTGTCTGTAGAATTCTCATCAAAACTCAAGTCTTCTAATTGGCACCATGGTTTCAACCGATCCACTGAGTGAACCGACTCGTAACGCTTCTGCGAAATTTGTGTCACAGCAGTATCTGAAATTACATACCTATCATGTGGTAATACCGATTTTACCTGATAAGGTCCCTTATATCGGCTGAATCTTCTTAGGCTGTCCGGACGCTTGCGGTTCCTGCTTAACAAGAACCAAAGCACCCTCCTTGTATTGTCTCGGTAACACATGCATATTGTTGTACTTATCTGCTTACATTTGTTGTTTCTTGTTACTTCTTCTTAGAATTTCTTTCCGTAATTGTGATAAGGGAATATTTTCTTCACTGTCTCCTTCATCGGTTTCATACAAAGCCAATACCAACTTGTTTTTGTTTGCGTCGGTATTCCAAAATATTGCGTTACTTCATCTAGCATCTTCAAAACTTCTCTTGTTGCTGTCGAGCGTACAGACTTAAGTACAACAAATATTGAAAACGAGTCCAATAAACCGAGCACATGCATATTTCCCTTCTTGCTCTTAGGAAATGGGCCAAGATGATCGCAATGTACCATATGGAATGGTATCGGTTGACGTTCTGGAGTATAAAGCTGATACCTGACATCCTGATTGTTCTGTTTGTTGTAGAGGCATTCTATGCAAGAGTTGATAAATTTAGTAACTATGTACTGTCTTCATATTAGGAAACCAAAACTACTTCTTTATCTCTTCTAAGGTTCGTGTAACTCCACAATGTCCTTTTTTGTCATGTGAAGACTGAATTATCCTCCATCGTATCCCATTTGGTACGACGGACTTGTCACCATTACTTGTTTTTTTATAGATTCGTCCATGCTTTAAAGTGTAGTTGCCTTTAATACCATGCAAGCCGCTATGATTTTGTATTGTTCCATCGATTATTTTTTGGATTTCCACGAGCCATTTGTCCTGTTTCTATTGAGGTTCCTTCTTCGAGCGAAGAGCGACTTAGAGCATCAACATGAGCCATCTGTTGCCCTGCTCGATAAATTAATTCAAAATCGTATTCCGTGATTCTCATCCACCATCTGGCTATCCTTGGAATCAGTTTTTTTTTCTTGGGTCATTCGTAGGGAGTTACAAACAGTTATTATTTTAAATCGTTTGTGAAGTAGATAATGTTTGAAGCGTTCTAAGCTTTCCACTACAGCTAGTGCCAACTCATGGCTATGATACTTTTGTTCCGATTCGGTTGTTGCTCTCCTAAAGTTTGATACTGGGTTTAGAGCACCATCCTGTCCCCTTTGCATCAAGATACACCGGCCAGTCTGTGGCTGCTGGCATCTGTATGTAACTCGTGCTCACATTCGTCGTCGTATAGCGCCAGAACTGGTCTCTCTGTTAACATGGTTTTTCGTTGTTGGATCGCAAATTCGGTTTCATCCCTCCATACAAATATAGCATCCTTTCGTAGCAATTTACTAAGTGGCGCCGTAATACTTGAGAATCCTTTAATAAAACGACGAAAGTATCCTGTCAGGCCCAGAAATTGTCGCACTTCCCTGACACTCTCGGGCCTTTTAAAGTTTTTAACTGAAGATATCTTCTGGTGTCCAGGCTTAATTTCCTTTGCACATATCTCATGAACAAGGAATTCAAGTTTTCGTTCTAAGAAGAAACATTTTTTATATTTATTGTTAATCCAGCGGCGCGAAGTTTAATTAGCAAATTTGTTATAGTTGCAATATTTTCGGGAACGTTTTTAGTAGCAATTAATATATCACCCATATAGACGATAATATTCTTGCGGTCTATTGATTCTGTTACCTGAGACATTAATTTCATAAACACCGCTGGCGAGGTGGTTGGACCAAACGGCACTCTTCTAAACTCGTAGTGTCCGTCCGGTGTTACAAACGCTGTAAGATGACGACTTTCTTCAGCTATAGGTATCTGATGATAGCCGCTCATTAAATCCAATGTGGTAAATATCCCTTTATTAGCTAAGCTGTTAAGAGTTTCCTCGATGTTCGGTATCGGGAAAGTCTCTCTTTGAGTTATCGCATTGAGCTTACGATAATCTACACACATGCTGTATTCTCCGCTCTTTTTAGGGACTAGCAATACAGGACTAGCGTACTCTGAGTTCGATAGCTGAAAAATGTCTTGTTGCAGTAGATCTTGTATGCTCTTTCTCATAGTTTCCTTCAGTCCGTAAGGTACTTTGAAGGGTCGATAATTTATAACCTTTTGAATTTTCATTTCGATTAGCGACGTATTACCTAATTCCGACATTTGTGTTGCGAAGCAATCCCGAAAGTTGCTTATCAGTTCTACAATTTGCATTTTACTTTCAGTTTCAAGTTCGGGATTGAAATTAACATGCTTTTCGCCAATAGGAGAGATAGACCTTCTTCCAATGATATTTTTATGTGATTCAACATTTTGTTCCTTATTTGTACTTATCTTAATTAGTTGAGTAGATGGCCTTCCTTGATTGTCTTCAATTTTAATAAATTCATATTTCCCCCATGTTTTAATTTTTCTTAAATTTGGATGATCCATAAAATTTCTACCAATTATCATCGGAATCACCTGCGCAGAGTTACGTACAACTAACACATCGATTCTTTGTTGAATCTTTTCTACTTCAATAGTATCATTAAGGATACGAACGACTTTGCACGATCCTGCACTAATTCCCACTAAAACTTTTTCAGTTTTATCAATATTCCAACCGTTATCCTTAACTACGGTTTCTCGAATGGTCGTACATTCGCTTCCCAAGTCCAAAAACGCCAAAAACAATATTCCTCTTATATTTACATATTTATAGTACTCACGTTTTGTTCCAGGAGTTATCTCTGCAATACACGCGATTTTAGCATTACTGCTTTCACTTCTGCAGTTTGTAGAAATGTGGCCAAGGGCATTGCATTTGTAACAACGTCTATTCTTATTTGATGTACAGTTGTTTGCAAAATGTCCTTCCTCGTTACATCTGTAACATCGTCTGCCACCCTGCAACATATTTGGTTTTAGCCTTTTCGCTTGCTGATTCTCGTCTTACCTTCTATATCTCTTATAAGAGATACCACTATTTGGAATCCTGCGTTCTTCAAATGTATGGAACGGCGAGGAGCGGTGTTTTTGACTAGTTCCGATATTAACTAAACTTTGTCTGCTAACACCTTGATCCTTTATGTCTTCATAACACTTTATTTGGTTTAAGAGTTCGTTTAATATTTGACAGTTTGACGCCATTAGAACATTAATCAAATTTCTATCTGTTAGTCCAGATATAACATACTTGATTGTATTCACCTCATTCATATTTATCTTGCTGGCCAAAGCAGCTATATTATAAACGTAATTTTCAACACATTCACCCGGCTCTTTTCTTCGCGTCATGATTTGCACTAACACTGAGCTATCATCTTGCGCATTAGGAAAACTTTTTATTATTTCACTCTTAAGGTTATTCCATGACCTAAGTTGTCTTTGCTTAATCGTAAACCAAAATTTTGCCGCACCACCGAAGCGTAGTGTTGCATAAAAGAACGTTGTTCTTTCATCCCAACTATAAATATCTTTAAATTCTTCGATCATGCGGATCCAGTTATCGGTTGTAATGTCTTTTCTGGATGGATCGAATTCCGGAGTCATAATTTTAATTTCGTTAATTCCGATTCTAAACATTTCGCTTTTACCATTCTTCTCTGAACTAACACTAGCACTATCGCGGTTCGATTCGCCCTTCCTTTCTATAAAGAGCTAGTTCCCAACGTAAAAGTTCCACTTCCGTCATAGCACCATGCTCATTTTGATCCTGATTTTCACCTTTCATTCCAACCAGGTCCACTACTTCTGTTTTACTGGGCTTTTCACTATTTTCACTCAAACTTTCCACTTGTTGCTTTTCAGCTAAACTAGCGCTAGATCCCGCCATTTTCACTGGTAATCCTTTGCACTCTCCATTTAATTATATTTTTATTTATTTTTAATTTACGATTATATTAGGTATAAAAATCACCCACTAATTATTTCTAATACTCAATCTCTATTTAGCAAGTTTAATTCGACCCCACACCTGAACTAAAGAAAACATAGGATTTCACACCGAAATTAATGTTGATAAAACAGTAAGGTATCCACGATACTAGATCTCATCAAGTCTCCTCCGTGCCCGATGACAATCTAATCTGAGCAACTCACGGCTATCTCAATTACTACTACATATTTCTTCGTTATTTTTACAAACTAATTACCAATGTTAAGAGGATACTTGCAATACATTACTACTACTACCGCATACCTAAGGTATTCCTTTACATGCATTATCTTTAACCATGCCGATACGCTAAATATCTAATATACCTGTGCCAAGGCGCCAGGATTCTTGCTACCCTTAACTATCGAAATACATATTCGCATATAAAATATTCTCATATATAAAATATATATATAAAATATTCTCATACTCACAAAAGGAAAGATGTTGGGTTTTTCCTTCTTTACCTGTTACACACCTCTGGCGGAAAAACAAAAGAGCTCCTACTCCTTACAAGAACAGAGCTCAAAATCATTACTGAGCTCTTCTCCGGCCATTGCCCCTTAAGTTATCACCTAAACAAGCTGGGCATGGCTGACAAATCATCCTGCCGTTTCTGTCAGCGTGCTCACGAAAAGTTCGGAGCACTTGCGCTGCAACTGCGAAGCATTGGCCAGGCGGAGACTACTCCACCTCGAACATGCTTTTTCTCCAGCAACCTATATGTGGAACCTCAATCCCAGAATGGTTCTAGACTTTATTAACAGTGTGAGCCTAGAAAGGGAGTAAATGCAACTGGTACGCACAATAGATCTTTCAGGTCGCAGCGATAGCCAGGCTAACGCATACACACCCCTCACAAATCTAATCTAATCTATATACCTGTACATATTATTATTACCTTTTGTTTTATTGTTTCTACTACTGAAATTAAGTTAAATTAATTTTTATTAACTGATGGATTATAACACGCATTACTTATCAATTATGGAATATGATTTTTAAATTGATAAACTAGCTAAAAAAATTGTTGTTTGTATAACTGTAGAATCGGAACTATGCGATTCTACTTTCAAACTTCTTCTATTTCTCTCATAACATTTTAAGCTCCAATTTGCGCAATGATTGTCTACACATTGTTATTTTGTAATTGTTGTTTTGAAAATTGTAGTTGAGTCCTTTTCCGATGCTAGTTATCTGTCACATTCTGAAGATTAAATTATGTTCTTATGTTCACGGTCAAGAGATTGCTCGCTATATTGTCGTGGTCCAAAGATTTCATCTTCATTATTACTGTCACGGTCGCCATGTAATAGATATAGAAAGATGGGATTTGTGTATCTTAATCATCTTTTCGCTATCTGTACAGTTGTGGTAATATAATTATTATATGATGAGGCAGGGACGCCATGTAATAATCAAAAATTATAATCGCCATGTAATATTTAAAGTTGCAGGTAGCCATCTAATATGAATTCGTTAATCGTGGTTCAAACAATAGTATGCGTAACTAATGAATTGAATGCTATGTTATGCCGCCTTGTCGCGTTTACAGATAAGGACGAAGATCGGAGCCAGCCATTAGGCAGTGCTCCTATGTAGAAGGTGGAGAAACTATAAAAGCAGATCTCCTACCAGAAGCTCAGAGAGCTTTGTAGGCGCAGCTAGAACTAGCAGATGTCTCGGAAAGGGGGAGTGCAGCGAGGCTAGCAGACACTGGAATAAAAGTCTCGACTTTCTACAGACAAAATAACGACTTCTCTCTATTGAACTATTCATAGCTTATAAATTTTGCTAATTTAATCTTAATTATGATTTAAACAATTATAATGTGAACACATGCCCGTGATTTGGGGCATATTAAACTCAATTACTTACTTTTGTGCTTAACATTTATTTTGATGTGATGCAACTCGCTTGACCCGTGTTAAGTATGTTGCAAAAACATGTAACAAAATGTAGTCACCTGCTGTTCGAGTGTGACATGCATTTGGGTGCATGTTTCGCTTATAATTTATTGTGATATTTAATTGAGAATTGATTTAGACAGTTGAGTAAGACAGTTCAACTTCTCACCAAATCAGTCCTCTACACACATGGAGAGCTCCAAGTTTGCTCATGGAAACCTTAGCACCATTAATTTAAGATCAGTGTGAGATTTTTCTCCCTCAATGGCTGAGTGAGAATGAAATTCACGAATGGTGTCTTGCCAGTTGCGCAGCATATTGTATTTTCCGCACAGATTTGATAAGAAAGGCTTGGCACTGAGCAGAGTTGAGCGACAATGAGTGCGTGAAGGGGCAAAATTTGAATCTTGGGACTCTCGGATATCTCTTGACTAATAGATTAAGCGCAGCGACATAAAATTATGTTTTCCCGTCGGGCTGGCCGTCTACGGTTTTACCGTCGCCGTGATTACAAGACATACGAGACGGTTATTCTCGATTATCTTGACAAGTCAGTGAAGTCAGTTCAGAAAATTTTTGGGGTGTTATAAAATATGGAAAACATTAGTGATATTGTACTTGTAATTATTTTACTTTTAATTGAGGATGAAGAAGAACGGAAAAAACATTTGCAACGTAGAACTCCGCCCCTTCTCATTTATTTACGAAAATGAATCATTTACCATACTGTTTCGTTGCATGCAATTTCCGCTTTCACATTTTTTATCTTTATTCATAAATGTTTTAAAGAGAGTTTAATTTTTTCCATTTTTTTTCTTTCTTTTTTCCTTTTCTTGCCGTGCGGATTTTAAATGTCGCGTCACATTGCACGCAATGAGTTTAGAATTTCATTCGGCAGCAAACCGTATGTATCAACCGTCATCAAACCGTGGCCAGCCACGGTTGCTTTCAGGTTTTACAACCGGTCGGGTTTTAACCTGATCGTATGTCGCTGCCAAGTTAATCACTTGGGATTCATTTGGCACGGAAAAAACCTAATCGTATGTCGCTACCCTAAGCTCTGGCGACAAAACTAGTTGCGTCATTTCATAACCATATGTATAGATACAGCTTAATAAAAACTATCACTATACTGCAGTGAAAGGAATTTGGACATATGCGAAGAGACAAATTTAATCTCAGAAAATTAAGAATGTTAGGAAGATATGTCATTGTAGACTCTACGTTTTACTGTCTCCACTTTCCATACCTTTTTTCCACTTTAACTACTTTAGTATTGCTTGTCGTCATTTGAATATGAAATAAAATAGACCCAAAAACGTCTAGATGAATATTAAATTCATGTCGAAGATTTTATGTTCAATTTCTTGGGATAAAACCGACGTTTAATATATATATATAATAATAATAACTAAAATCCGCCGCGCCGTTTTTATTACATAAAAAAATAAACAATACCAGCCAAGTCCAGGGCTTTTCTATGCCCTGCCGGCATTCCACAAGCCAGCAGCACAGTACGGTGGCGTTTAACAAATCTCCCATGTACATCAGTGATCAGTGCAAGGTCATTAGCCCTTGTCACTGATCAGCAATACGGGTGTCCCCAGCTGTGGTCATTGAACTGCACGGTCTGAGGTACTGAAAGCAGCAAATAGGCATAACACTATTGCTGTTTTTTTTACCTCGCTGTGTCGTTGACTGCAGCTGGGTGCCCCTAAATAAATATTTGTGTTGTTGTGTGTCGCTCTTTCTTCTGCTTTTTTTTTTGTTTTGCTTTGGAATATGCAGAATTTTATTTTAGAATTTTGCAACATTCGCGGATTGGGGGCAAATCGTTTTTCGGTGTACTGCCACCTTCAATCAAAAAATCCGGCAATTCTTGCACTAAGTGAAACCAAGGTCGTTTCTGATGCTGATTCTAATCAATATCACGTCCCTGGTTATAGCTTAGTGCCTCTTTTTTCTCCACATAGGGGGATCGCAATATATATTCGGAATGATGTGGCCTTTACCATTCTAAAAGACTTTCCACCTTCTGCCAATCCTGAGTTTAATTACATCTGGATTAGGTTCAAACTTCACAGGCACATCATCTACTTTTGCTTCCTTTATCGCAGCTTAAATATGTCTGATGACGACACGGTATCCGTATTTGACAATATCTCCAACAATATTGATCATTTGCTTTCTGTCTCCCCCTCTTCCGAAATCGTCCTGGCAGGCGATTTTAATGTTCATAATATACCGTGGCTCAGACATTCTTCTACCACAAGTCCTGCGGGCCGATTCGTTGAACTATTTTGTGAATCTTTCAATTTGCATCAGCTAGTGGATGCACCGACGAGGATCCCTGATGCAGCTGGTGATAGGGCCAATTTACTAGATTTGTTTCTGTCATCTCACCCTGACAAATATTCTATCTCAGTCGGCTCCCCTCTTGGTAATTCAGACCACTGTCTAATCACGGCTCAATTTATCACCTCATCTCTGCGCCGCCCCACTTCTCCACCTACAAGTAGGCTTCTCTGGCACTATAAGAACGCTGATTGGGAAAGTCTCAATCAGTATCTTAGAGATATAGATTGGTCGGTCTGTTTTGCTTCGAGGGATGCTGACGAATGCACAGTAGAACTTAGTAACTTACTAAGTCTAGGCATGCGTGAATATATTCCGTATTCTTACAACAGATCTCAACAACAGCAAAATCGCTCTTGGTTTAACGATAAGTGCAACCAAGCTATAAAAGCGAAAGAGTCTGCTTTTCGCGCCTATCAAGTGCATCCTTGTCCAGAACTGAAAGAAATCTACAAGACTGCACGGTACACCTGCAAGTCCATTATCTAGAGAGAAAAATTTCTTTTTGACCAGAATGTTAGACAAAGAATCTTGGCAAGCCGCAAAGGTAGTAAAGGTTTCTGGTCACTGGTCAAAACCATCAGGAACAACTTCAGCAGTTCCTCTATACCTTCACTACTTAATAATGGTGAAGTGGTTGTTGACTCCCAGGATAAAGCTAATATTTTGGCTGCTAGATTCGCATCAAATTCTTTTCTTCCACCCACTTCACAGGCACCTGTCGTGCATCCCCCGTGCGGATGTGTACAAGAGCCAATACACATCCGTACGAGAGATGTGTTCAAGGTCCTTAATTGTATCAACGTCTCTAAAGCAGCAGGTCCTGATGGTTTCTCGCCCCTATTAATTAAAAGCTGTGCCTCATCCTTGGCTAAATCTCTGCGCAAACTATTCTACCTGTCCTATTCGACAGGAAAATTTCCAACTGCTTGGAAACTAGCTCACGTTCAGCCTATTCCCAAGAAAGGAGAGTGTAGCGATCCCTCAAATTATCGACCAATTGCAATCACTTCGATTCTTCCAAAGGTTTTTGAATCTATCATTAACTCCAAATTAATGAAGTATCTGGAAACCAATCAGCTCATCAACGATCGCCAATACGGCTTCCGGCACGGTCGCTCATCTGGAGACTTGCTGACTTTTCTTACGGAAAGTTGGAATCGTAGCCTTCACAATTTTGGTGAGTCCAAAATCGTTGCTCTAGATATTTCAAGGGCCTTTGATAGAGTCTGGCATCCAGCCCTTTTAGCCAAACTCAAAGCAGTTGGTCTTTCCCCTCCTCTTCTATTATGGATTGAAAGTTTTTTATCTAGTCGCCAAATACCTGTTGTATTAGATGGCGTTATATCTGAACCTCATCCTATTAATGCCGGTGTCCCCCGGGGCTCTGTTATTTCTCCGACTCTATTTCTAATCTTCATTAATGATCTGCTTTCCCTTACTTTTAATCCTATCCATAGCTTTGCTGATGACAGTACCCTTGATTTCGCATACTCCTTTGACACCCTTGCGGATTCCAGAGGGAACGCCACATGTGTTAAACGAGACTGCATTGATCATTGATCATTGAATAACGATCTTGATAATATTCTCGCTTGGGGCAAAGTGAATCGCGTCGAATTCAATGCATCTAAGACCCAAAGCTGTCTCATCTCATTAAAACAAGACCATCACTTAACCACTCCCGTTTCGTTTGATGGAGCATTAATTTCTGATTCACCGTCACTAAGAATTCTTGGCATTAATATTTCCAGTAAGTTAAGCTGGACAGATCACATCTTCTCGGTTGCCAAAGAAGCATCAAAATGTCTTGGTTTTTTGAAAAGGTGTAAGAAATATTTCAGCCCATCAAATATAGCGCTCCTCTACAAGTCCTACATCAGACCTAGAATGGAATACAATTCCCATATCTGGGCCGGGGCTGGTCGCACAGCCTTAGCTTCATTGGATATTCTCCAAAAGAGAGCCTGCAAGCACATTGGCGATGTGGCAATTACTCGTCATATCGACTCGCTCGAGCACCGTCGCAATGTTGGATGCCTTTCGCTCCTTTATCGCTATATGCATGGTCAATGTTCTGATGAAATATCTAGTCTGATCCCTTGTAGAATAGTTCCTGCACACAATACTCGCGCTGCATCCCGCGCTCATCCTTTTACCCTTCAAATTACCTTCGGCCGTACACTAAAATTCCGTGATGCTTTCTTATCCCGAACTGTGCGAATGTGGAACAATCTACCATCTTCTGTCTTTCCTCCGGCATACAACCTGCGAAAGTTTAAGGGCGACATACATCGGCACCTCCGCCGCTCTCCTCATATCCCTTAATCCTTTCCCTATCTCCTTCCTGCCACGCTGTGTTTTGCATCATAGGGTATCCCCTGAGCTTGGCTTAATAATATAAAAAAAAAAAAAAACAAATACTATTTTTCCGTTATACTGCTATACTGGAAGACAGTCACTTGGATTTTGATATTGTTCAGTTCTACTTCAACCTTCTCAATTCTAGTAAATCTAAATGTTGTTTTTCTTATATAGTTTTCGTTGGGACTATGCTAAATGATGTTAGATAGAATATTTGTATATGTACGTAGAACTGTCTACACCTGCCTTAGGAAACGTTGAATGATTGTATCAATTTTAGTTATAGTCTGAGATTTGATTATGTTTCTCATTCGAAATTATGGGCATCCTTAAGTACGAAAGAAAAAGTGGGTTGCCTAGCGCCCCAAGATTGATCTCTTTAGTCGATGCTGTTATTAAAACTGTGTTCTACTTACATTAATATAAAGGCTACTAACATCGGCTAATTGTTCTATGGGTTAGAAACTCTAGTTTTTTGTATTTATCATGAGCCATCTCACACGACAATTCTTGATGCAGTATGCAAACCGGTTTTCTAGGGAAGAGGTGAAAAGACGCAAAGAGGTAATTCTTTGCGTCTTTTCACCACTTACCTAAAAAACCGGTTTGCATACTGCATCACAAATACTCGTCTGGGATGGCCCATTGATCGTTATATATATGTATTTGTTTGAGAAAAAACTTGCTCCGATTCCACAATAATTTTATTTAAGGCTTGCACTAAATCTAGTCTGGGTCAGCAACGATATGCTAATTACATACTACACTAACCGAGCTACATACGCACGCTAAGAACTATGTAAATGCATACAAACCAAGTTAATCAAGTCAAAACTTTACTAATACGTTAACTGAGCTACACACGAACAAAAGATCATCGAAGCGTTATTAATTTGTAGACTGATGCTGAAAATTAATTAGGTTAGGATTTAAAAATGGGCTCCTATTAGAAAAATCAATCTAATCATTCAACAAAGCATAACCGTCATCATTAGCCCTTCTGATTTCGAATATTTGATATCTATCCAGTACTGGTTCTCCATCAATATTATACATAAGTCTTATATTTTGGGTAGTACATTTATGGCCAGTACATTTTAGATGTTTGGCAAGACCTATATATTTGATAACTCGTCGACATGACCAAATTTTGTACAAACTGAATCAGCAGCACTTTCTTGGTGTCGCATAACAACATACAAAAATTTGGTTTTTCACTATATATTTGGACACTGCCTGAGAATGCTGAAATTTTTTACACAGTGTTTTCATAAAAATGGTAAAAAAGCATCAAAAACGAACTAAATTGGGCAACCCCTTCTTGGTGTTGCTACACAAATCTTGTGGTTTTCACTTTATTTAATTTTTAATTTTAATCTAGGGTATTTATATTATTAATCTTAGACCAATTATAACTTTTTCTCTTGTCATAATTTAAAGTTAAGCTCGCCAGGGATGTATTTGATACTCTGAAATGACTTTCATATGATTCTTTAACACGAATTATAGGATTTTAAGAAAATTATGATATCAAGAACAAAAATCCAAAAAACTCTCCGCCAGAATTATGTGTCCAATCTATCTGATCAATATCTAACCAACTCAGTTTTGGAAAACAACGTCCCTTTTAAGGGGTGTCCTAAATTAAAACTGAAAATAAAAATCCTTTTTTTATGGTTTAAATTGATAGATAAACTATAAAAGGATATGTTTATAAAGTAAAAGAGGCCAATTCTAAATATTTCCAAGTACATACATAAAGACAGAGCGGACGAGCGCCGACCTGATTGACGTATGCGAGCGCTCGCCACTCCGACTTTCTATTCGAAACTCTGTTCCTGGAAAAGGTTGTGGAATGGGTGTCGTTCAATACAATAGTTATAATCCATGGTTGTATATAGTAGAAGTAGTAGAAGGGCTGTTATGGACCAGGAATAGCTTAGTAGCAGATTATCAGAGTAAGTAACTAAAAATTAATATTTTTTCCTATTGAACATTTTGAAACGCTTTTTCTATAGTTTTTATTTTCACGATTTTTCTAAATTGCCGGGCATGAGAGCTAAAAACCTAAACGACGTATTTAATTGAACCAAAGTATTTTTCTATTCAGTATTAAATTCTTTTCTAAGTGAACTAAAAGCATTCGTCAAAAAGATTATTTAAATAAATGTTATAGCACCTAATTTTTTTTTTAAACCCGCTCAAATTTTTTATTTCACATTTTTCTGCCTGCTTTTAGCTCACCGGGAAGAAAAATTTATAATAAATTTAGTTCTTTTTTTTGGTGTTTGTTTCAATAAAAAATTACGAGGTGAATCTTTCCCGCAAATTGAAGACTAAAGCGACATGATGCTTAAAAATCAGTTATATATATTTTTTTAATGTAAAAATATTTTTTTTTATTCAATTAATATGTATAAACCATACATTAAAATTCAATACCTTCATTTCTTTATTTCCCTTCTAAAAAAAAACGAAGGTTTAGAACATTCTAATTCAGGAAGTCCCTTTAAAACAATCCGCACTACGAGTGTAAGTGACAAAATTCTTCGTAGACCCCATGTTTCCATGCTATGCCAGGTTCGTGAGATCGGCCGCGCTGCTTGGAATAGGTTAAAAAATCCCGCTAAACATAAAGTTTTAAACGTGCGCGTAGGGCCGCAGAACGTCTCATTAGAGCATTGATTAGGGAGACTACAATAACGAATTTTAGGGACAGTGTTGATTGGAACAAAAAATAAATCTAGGGCTGGGATCTTAAGCCAATACTACTAGCATTTTATAGTGATAAATGGTAATTGGAACGTGATTAACACTCAATATAGGCCCTCTATATTGCTGTTTTTGTTATCATAAAACATCCCGATCTTGGTCTATATACCTTTTTGGTGAATGATTATGCATTCACTCATAATCAACGTTCCATTTTGATGACAGTAACGTTATTTTCATTACCATTATCAATTCATGAAGTGATTAATTTTAGTTAATATCACGTTTAAAGTAAAGATAGTGATTTTCATTTAAACAAACCAATATACATGCAAAAAATGTGAGGACAATACGTGTAATGTATATATATGTATATTAATACGCAAGTGATATTTCTACGGAAATATATAACACTAAATAACTATAACGTCTAAATTAATATGACTGTTCAAACTCATCATTAATAGCCATAGATATACTTAAGATATCATAAAATTCTCATAATTAGAAACATTTACAATAGCCAAACATAAGTAAGTCACACAAGATAATAAAATTCTGCTGAAACTTTGTTTTTCCATAGATCTAATTACGACCACACAATTTTTACCTGCAAAAGTTTTTGTTATCGGATCCGTCTGATTCTGGGTGAGAAAATTTCTGCATTAAAAACAATAAATGCTTACGCAGGTGAAAATTTGTGCTCGTACGTAAAAATGTGAATTAAAAATATTAAAATATTATATAATTTCCTGTTTTGTTCTCAACTCGATTTTGAGTGTGGGAATATGGTCATCATACCTGTGTGATGGCTTTATAATGTATATAAATAATAAATTGAACCCTGATGGGGGCATAATTGTAAAATAATTCAAAGTGAATAGTACGTTTTTACTTTTCCCTACATCGTTTTAGCTGAATGCATAGGTATTGTACCTAAGCATCAATCTCATCAGTGTCACGGTATTGTACCCTGACAAATCAACACCCACAGGGGCTGATAAAAGAATCGGTCGCTTAATAAACATTTTGGTGACTCCGACGTGATCCAGCCGATACGCTTGTGATACGATCACTCAATAGCATCAAGGCTTCAATCGTTTCACGCTGAAGAGACGTGATTTAGGCGAGTTGGTTATCATCACTGCGGTGAATCCAGAATAGAGTCAATTGCCGTCACAATGGAGGAGTTGTCCGCTCAACAAGAACAAACTGGAAAGCAAATCCAAGCAATCATCGAAAGTTACAGAAATGATCCTCCCAGTTTCAAGAATTCTGCGTACTACCAGCAGAAGCTAGGGTTGCTCGAAGAAGCCTGGGATTCCTTCGAGGAAACAGACAGCGACATCAGACAGCAACATGGAGATCAACAATAGCATGCCTATTTTACCAAAGATTACTACGAAGCCATAAGAGTAATATTTGAAAGGTACTCGCATCAATTTTAGGAAAAATTATCTGAACTTCATGAAGAAGCTACTACAATAGATAAATTAGTGGCAACCCAAGACAGCATAGAAAAGGCCATTCAGCAGCTTTTCGAAAATTTCGGCAAAGAAAAGATAGCTCGTAGAACATCTGAGGTCACAAACAAGTATAAGCGGAATCTTGACGAGCAATGGACCCAGTTTGTCAAGAACGACAATCAACTCTGCGAATTGCAAGCTGAGAACAAAGATAATCCCTACTTCCCTAAAAATTACTTTGAGAAGGTTCAAGTACAATATCTAACGTTCTTAAGAAAAATAATGGAACGATTAGAGAAATGTCCAGAATCTGGTGGCAGTTCACAAACCATGGAGGTGCACAAAACGGGGGAAGAGAACAATGTTGAATCTCAAGCATCTCAAAATAATATTAATCCAGCAGAAGATGTAGCCAAGGTCGTAAGGAAGCAGAAAGCAATAATCGAATCTCTGCGTCGACTTTTGACAAGGCTCAGCGAAGATAATCAACACATCTCGAAGCAGACATGCGAAGCAAAAATATCAACTATTACGCGCTATTGGAATCAAATTGAGGCGTTTCATCAAAATATTTGCGAGCTCACTGATGATCCAACCAGTCACGGCTTTAATTCTGCTGATTACTTTAACTTGGAGGAACTTGTACAAGAAACTCTAATACAACTTTCAGAAAAATTATCCATGTTGTCCTCGGCTACTTGGAATACCGCGACGGTATCTATTTCAATAATGAAACTACCAAAGATAACCTTGCCCAATTTCTATGGGGACTATTTAGTGGTCCATAAGCAAGCCATAGGGGCTTGTTAAAAAATGTGGTATTTGAAATCACATTTAACCGATGAAGCTGAGAAACTTGTTCGCCATCTTAGCTTGTCTGATGAGAATTACGTCGCTGCCTGGACAATGTTAAAAGACCGCTATGACAACCACAGGCTATTAGTCACGGCATTATTGAATAAACTACTGTCTCAACAGAACATAATGTCGGCAAGTTCAGCTGCAATCAAGTCACTTCATGACACCACCCAAGAATGCCTATTGGGACTAGAAAATCTAGGAATCAATACCACCAATTGGGATCCTTTACTGTTTTACCTATTAACTAGAAAGTTGGATAAAACCACTCATGGATTATATGAGCAGTCGTTGTCCCATCCTAAAAAGCTGCAGCCCATAAAGGAGTTTCTAGATTTTTTGGAAACGCGTTTTCAATCACTACAGGCTTTGGGAAGTAAAGCCAGAAGCCCCGAAAATATCAAAGAAAACTTTCAGCTAAATCACTCACTTCAATCGCCAAGGTTACTCAACAATGTATGTTTTGCAAGGGGAATCATCCGCTGTTCGCGTCTCAAGAATTTCTACGAATACAGCCATACCGTCCTCTGACCTTCCTTAGAAAGACAAACTTGTGCACGAACTGTCTCAAACCCGGACATTGTGCATCGCAATGTACTTCAAGAGGATGTTCTAAGTGCTCAAAAATGCATAACACTTTGGGGCACCTAGAGAAGGTGTCAACTCCAGTTCCTAAGAAGAGCCAACCATCATACACAAATACACAATTGAAGGTCAAAGAAGCAGTCGTCAATTCGCCTCAAGAGACTGTTTCCATATTGAAAGAGAATGCAACCACACTGTCAATACACGGCACTCGCCAAAAGAGAGGTTACGTCATCTTGAGCACTGTACTTATAAAACTCGTAAATCATGAGGGCAAAACCGTGGAGTGTAGAGCAATTCTGGACTCCGGATCGCAGCTAAATTTCGTGACAGAGAAATTGGTTAAAGAGCTTGGATTAAACGAAACGCCTGACCTCATGCAAATTCAAGGTGTTGGACAAAGCAAGCAACACACACAAAAACGAGTCAATGTTCTATTACAGTCAAGAACAAATGAGTTTTCTAGCAGACTAGAAGCCTTTGTTTTACCCAGGATAACCTCTCATCAACCAACGCAAGTAGTAGACACTACAGATTGGCCAATTCCCTGCAATGTGACATTAGCCGATCCGCAGTTCCACCGGCCAACTCGAGTCGATTTTCTGATCGTAGCAGAAATATATTGTCAAATCATGTCAATTGGTCAAATAAGGTTGGCAGACAACTTACCAACCTTACAGAATACAGTATTTGGATGGGTGGTATCTGGCAAAGTTGACGGAGAATTCCCAAATACATCAATATGTGGCATTTGTAGCGAGGATGAAAGGACTGAACCACAAATAGAAAAATTCTGGAAATTGGAAGAAGTTGATTCAGCATATGAAGAAAACAACATAACAATTTCAGAACAGCGATGCGTAAATCATTTTAATCCAAATATGAAGAGAACCCAAGAAGGAAGATTCATAGTAAGGCTGCCCTTCTCACAGAATCCAAAGGCATTGCGGGAATCAAAAACCACTGCACTTAATAGATTCCTATCATTGGAACGGAAACTTGGTAGGCAACCTATCCTCAAGGCACAGTATGTTGACTTTATTCGGGAATATATCAGGCTAGGCCACATGGACCAAGTCGATCCTCTTGAAATAAGCAAGCCACACTATTTCTTGCCACATCACTGCGTCAAAAAACCGGATAGCAGCACCACTAAGCTCCGAGAAGTATTCGACGCATCCGCGAAAACGTCATCAAACATTTCACTCAACGACATCTTGTACAAAGGGCCTACTATCCAGGACGAATTGCTCTCCATTCTGTTACGATTCAGGCTACCGAGATTCGTTTTCACGGCCGATATAGAGAAAATGTATCGGCAAGTTTGCTTAGATGATAAAGATCAAATGTATCAACTCACTTTATGGAGGGAAGATCCAAATAAACCCATAAATTACTACAAACTTCGAACTGTGACATACGGGACGACAACTGCTCCCTTCCTAGCAACAAAGTGCTTAGAATCCCTAGCGGAAGCAGAAAAGGCAAGATTCCCACTAGGATCAGCAACTATCAGAAGAGATTTTTATGTTGATGACGTGATGACTGGTTCCAATAGTTTATCCGAAGCAACGGAAAATCAACGGCAGCTAAAAGAACTTCTTCAATCAGGAGGTTTCAACCTCCGGAAGTGGTGCGCGAACCACCCGCAATTACTGCAAGGAATTCCGGAAGAAGATATCGAGCTACAACTGGACTTCACTGAAGCAACTGTAGGTTATATAAAGACTCTCGGTTTAACCTGGCTTCCGAAATTTGATGTATTTTCCATAAACACAACATGGAGTGACAGTAAAAGGGTTACAAAATGATCAGTATTATCGGACACTGCTCACATTTTGATCCCCTCGAATTGGTAAATCCTGTTACAGTGACCGCAAAGTTGTTCATACAAAAGCTGTGGACACTTAAGCTGGACTGGGACGCAGCCTTACCACTAGAAATGCACACTAACTGGCTCATCTTTCGTGAAGGACTCAAGGCGCTTAACGATATCAAAGTTCCGCGACATGTCTTTTCAAATCAACAGTCGCGATCTACACAGATACATGCCTTTTCCGACTCATCTGAAAACAGACGATATTGAAGAAGAAATTGTTGAATTTTTGGTTAAAGAAGAAACTACGATCCGTGAGTAGTCGCCAAAAGAAATGGATACATTTTAAATCTTCTTTCAATCAATATTGTCTTCGTAGGGCTGCTTTGTTTGATAGAAGATAGTTGACCCATAGTTTTTTGCAATCCAATTTATACACACTTTTGGTCCTTTTTTCATTACTGCAGTCAGCGTAATTATGGCTTCTTTTATTAAATACAACTTACGATTTCCTATTATCTGGAAAAAAAAATGTTTATTAAGCGATCGATTCTTTTACCAGTCGCTGTGGGTGTTGATTTGTCAGGGTACAATACCGTGACACTGATGAGATTGATGCTTAGGTACAATACCTATGCATCCAGCTAAAACGATGTAGGGAAAAGTAAAAACGTACTATTCACTTTGAATTATTTTTCAATTATGCCCCCATCAGGGTTCAATTTATTGTTTATATACATTATAAAGCCATCACGCAGGTATGATGACCATATTCCCACACTCAAAATCCAGTTGGGAACAAAACAGGATATTATATAATATTTTAATATTTTTAATTCACATTTTTACGTACGAGCACAAATTTTCACCTGCGTAAGCATTTATTGTTTTTAATGCAGAAATTTTCTCACCCAGAATCAGAGGGATCCGATAACAAAAACTTTTGCAGGTAAAAATTGTGTGCTCGTAATTAGATCTATGGAAAAACAAAGTTTCAGCAGAATTTTATTATCTTGTGTGACTTACTTATGTTTGGCTATTGTAAATGTTTCTAATTATGAGAATTTTATGATATCTTAAGTATATCTATGGCTATTGATGATGAGTTTGAACATCCTCCCCTCGTTGGACTATTAGTTCAACCATCGTCTTCGTTTATGCTGACTGTAAATATCTGAGGGGGTGTTTGACGCGGTCTCGGAGTTGGGCTATTTACTTTATGGCGGTTGAGTGTTTTCTTCACATATCTGTATAGTATGCTGATACCAATAATGGTTCCCAGAATTAAGGCTACGTATCCTAAGGTGAATTGATGAATATCTATTGATTTTAAGTCCTTTGGTAGCCTTTGAGTCTCCTTTAGTTCGGCGATCCTTAGCTGTAACTGGGTAAATTCGGCCTGATGATTTTGAAATTGAATTGGTGTGAAGGATAGGTCTGCCAGTTGATCGGATGACATGAAATCTGTGAGATTTACAGTTGGCATGAATGATGCTCGAAGTGTGCTGGGATAGACATTGTGCGATTGGAGAGTAACAAGTTCTTGCTTCACTGCGCAGTTGGCTTGAATTTTCAAAATTCCGGAACCTTCCAGGATTTGTTGAATTACATCTGTTCCACAGACTACGTTTATGGTGGTTCTATCCTTCATTGCGTAAATCCATTGATTAGGATTATATAGTTGAATCCACTTGGGGATATTTTCAGCATTCATTGTTCGAAAGCTAGGTGATGGTGGTAGATGATTCATGAAGCTCATTTCGCAGGATGTAATATTTGCCCCCTTTCGGTAATTTCTGCTGATGTAGCGCTTCGGTTATATTGTGGACATAGTTTTTAATGTGATTAAGCTGAGCGTCTTCTTCTTTAAATTGATTTTGGATACTGTCCTCATCTCTTTTCAGTATATTTGTAGTTGATTCAATTATGGAAGTCTGATTATTCACTAAGTTTAAGAGATGTTCTTCATTAATTCTAACTTTGTCAATAGTGAGAGCCATTTTTTCCGCATATTCGGAGTCGAGTACCCCGAAAAGAGAGCTAGCCAAATTACCCATAATATTTAACGGTGCTCCTGCAATTCTTGTCCGAGGTGTTGCGACTAATAGCTCATTGCTGTTACTAAGCTCCTCCAGTAGTAGTGTCGCCTGCCTTGTGATCACCGAACAGTAGGACCTCTTAGTAGGGTCGCATGTGGTGTGTAGATTATGAATGCCGCCTTTTATGGATTGGTACTCCTTCCAATAGCCTTTCATGTCATAATATACGACTAAGTTCCACTCATTGGAGATTAGATGGGTTGACCCTAGACTCTCGAAGTAGATTCCCGGCTGCGATACCAATGGTACCATTTGTACTGGTGAACCTCCAAGTATGGGCATAATAAGGCATGTTAGTAAAAATGCGCTCAGTGCTGAGCTCTGAGATGATCGTCTTTTTTTGGCAGGAGTGGACTCAGGATGCTGATCTCTCTCATTGTCTCTTGACGGTCTTGATGGTTCTTCCGTGCTCGGGTTCGATTGTTGATTATCCTCAGTGTCTATTGGTAGTGGTGCTAGTTTATGTATTGGCCTTCTCAGAAGTAGTTTTAATATCAGCAACTCGCACAAGGCCGTCATTTCCCTTGATAATCTGAGTAATTCTTCCGATCTGCCATTTGAGAGGTGGTAAATTGTCTTATTTCACTAGCACCATCATTCCGGGATGAGCATTCTGGGATGACCGCTTCCATTTATGTCTGTGTTGCAAGTCGCATAAGTACTCATTTGACCATCTACGCCAAAATTCCTGTTTGACGTGTGAGACCAGCTTCCATCTTTGCACTAAACTCATTTTATGCTCGCTTGAATGTGGGTCGACGATTGCTGTTAGAGGCTTTCCGATAAGAAAATGTCCTGGTGTTAATGCCGTCAAATCGTTAGGATCTGATGATAATGGAGTAATTGGCCTTGATTTTAAAATTGCCTCGATTTCAGATGCTGCTGTTGACAACTCCTCGTAAGTCAGAGTGGCTGATGCTAGAGATTTTTGTAGTAGTGTCTTTGCTGACTTTATTGCAGCTTCCCACAGACCACCAAAATGTGGGGCACGTGGTGGAATAAAATGAAATTCTGACATTATGACGAAATCTTCTCTTGAGCTTCACTGGGATATAATATGTCTTGGAGCTCCTCGATTCGGTTTCTTGCTCCCACAAAATTGGTGGCGTTATCACAGTACGGATCCTTGCAATAACCTCGTCTTGCGATGAAACGTTTAAGTGCGCCAAGAAATCCATCCGTGGTTAAGTCACTGACAACTTCATGATCAGTTGCCTTTGTTGTAAAGCAGCAGAACACTGCCAAATAAGTCTTTTGAGGACGTTTTCCCCTTAATTTATAATGTGTCCAAATTGGACCACAGATCCACATCTTATGAACGGTCTTGCGGGTTGGACTCGGGCTGAAGGAAGGTTTCCCAGGAGCTGTCAGTAGCTTAGGTTTCACTCTGTTGCAGCGAATGCAATTCTGTACAATTGATCTAGCAATTGTCTTTCCCTTGACTGGCCAGTACCTTTGCCGGGTGATTGCAAGTAACGTTTGTGGACCAGCATGTAGATTGTTGATGTGGATGTCAGTCATTATTAACTTCGTTAAATGATGAGAATACGGCAGCAGCATGGGATGTTTTGCGTCGTACGACAAACTGGAGTGCTCTAATCTGCCCCCTACTCTGATGAGTCCGGTTTCGTCGTCAAGAAATGGGGCTAGGCTACTTACGGGGCTTCCATTATTAATGGTTCCAGTTTGATTCAATTGACTCAGGTCTTCTGTGAACCCTTCATGTTGTATTTCCTTCAGAATGATGATGAGTGCTCTGTCCAATTCTTCGGTTCTTAAAGAGCCAGCGAGTCTCGTTTGTCTCTCACGTTGTCTTGCATTACGAGCGAATCGCAAAGTATATCCGATCACCCTTTGTAGCCTTTTGAATGAATTACCATGATTGATGGTACTAATGAGTGATGACCATATGTTGCTTGTATTGAGTACTACTTTAGACCTTTTCTCTCTAAGTCAACACTCATCTTCGAATATTTGGGGGGCCAATATCCCTCTAATCCATGCAGGAACGGAGGAACCACATACTGCAATTTGCTAATTTTTCTGCAAGCATTCCGCGTGACACAATGTCGGCAGGATTATCACTGGACTTAACATGACGCCATTGCTATATCTCTGATAACCTTTGAATGCTGGCAACCCTGTTAGCCACAAACGTGTTGTAAGATGAGGACTCAGAATAGATCCAAGCAAGCACAATTTCTGAGTCTGTGCAGAAGTATGTTGGTATGTTGTGCAGTCTTAGGTCTCTTGTAACCCGTTGAACTAACTGAGCAGATAATTTTGCGGCACATAATTCCAACCAAGGCAGTGTTACGGTTTTGATAGGTGCTACTTTGGACCTCAAGTTTTACTCTGCTGTAATGTAGGTACACATATATTATATGCATTAGGTAATGCAATATTGTGCTAAATTTACCCAAATGAATTATAGACGCTTCAAATGATGAAATAATATGTTTTAAATCGAAGAATGACAAGGTTATTATTAGTAAATCTTTGGGAAATTCTTAAATTTGCATTTTTTATGTCGAAATTTTTTCAACCAAATTAATGTCAGAACTAACTTAAAAGTACCTCCAAAATCTTTTTCTTGGTTATTTTCAATGTTATAAACTCCTATCATTATGAAATAAAAGAAATATTTTCGAACAAATCCTTGTATCCAATATGCTAGTAAAAATTTCAAGAAAAATATTGCCGACTTTGAAGGAATTTTACTATGCAGTACTCTACACTTCATATTTCCTATTCAATTTCCAGTGGTAAATCATGTACTGCATATGAACCAATTTCATTTCGATCTAATTTTTCAATTTTGTTCACATATGTTTGCATGTTTCAAGGAACCTACTTCATCAAGACCAGTATTCGGAGTTAGTGTAACTGGCAAATTCTGAGAATTATGTTTGTGTACGTAAGCTTAGCCAAAGCAAAGATATGTAAGAGTGTGCACCGATATCTCGTATGTCCAAATCTAAAGTAGTGCTAGAATTTCAATTAGTGTACAATTGCGACAATTTTCGCGATGCGACAACGAAAAATATGTGGGGTGAAAAAATCGAACAGTTAGATTTATTAAGAATTCAAGTTGTGCTTTTTCAAAACCACCCACAGTACAAAATTATTAGAGTGTCTATCAGTGATAACAAGCCGACGATAATTGCCTTAACTAACTGTCCCTGACTAATCGCATGCTAACAAACTGATAATGTGTTTAGTTGTTCTGAGCGGACAATGGTTTTGCAGATGTGTGCGATGTTGGATTTGGATATAAGTACTGCGAAATTATATGCTAGAGAGCAAGCTGCTACATGATTACGCTATATACATATATAAGACAGCAAACAAATATTGTTGTACTGGAGGCTATGCAGGAAGAACGATTCATGGTCCGATTATTTTGTAGGTTCATGATTTTCCATTCCGAGCGCCTTGAAGAAATTTTCTAACTTCAATGATCAGCTAAGGGCAATGATGCGAGTTTATGAATTCATCGATGCAAGCTGCCTTGTTTTGTCCTTACATCTACCACTATAGTATGCCCATATGGACCTGAGTACATACCGACTATTTTGGCCACAATACACTTCTATGCTACTAAAACCAGTGTGCCAACTTTAATATCAGTAGATACTTATATCGCTGCTGCAGATGCGGAATATACTCACGAACCCATCGCTACAAAAAATGCTGTTGGATAACACAGATGAGTTTCCAGCGCGTTCACGATGGTACCATTTTTCCTCCGTTGCATCTGATTCTGCAATCCCATTTAAAGGTCGTCTTATCAAGAAATGCCCAGGTGAAAGAACTTGTTCATCGTTCACATCTGCCGACATTGATGATATATTCCTGGAATTCAGAATGGCTTCCACCTGTGCGACGAGTGTTGACAATTCCTCAAAGTTGAGCGATGCATTATCCGATATAAGTGATGTTTTGCAGACTTGATTGTGGACTCCCATAATCCGCGCCAAACTGTAGCGACCTAGGCGAAATAAACCGGAATGACATCATACTATATATACTGTATACCTTTGTAAGATTTTCCTTTTCCCCTTCTCGTTGAAGAGTGAATAATGCAGCTCAGCTAGCATTGTTCGAGCGCCGACGAAATCGGTTGCATTTTCACAAAATATGTTAGAACAATTCCCGCTCCGAGCTACACCTCTTTCTAGAGCCAGGATGGAGTCTTCAGTAGAAAGGCCGAAACCACTTACAAGTGGACAGCCTTTGATGCGAAGCAAATAAATAAGGCAATATAAGCCTTCTGTATTGGTCTTCCCCTAATGCAGGATAATATCCATATAGGACCACAGAAATCGAAGCCAGTATTGGTGAAGGGTGAGGAATGCTCGGTTCTCTGAGGAAGAACATTTCCCATGATTTGCTGGAATGTCTTTGGTCGATAATGGAAACAGTATATCCAATGCTTTACGACACAATTAGTAGCCAGTTTGGCATCGATAATCCAATACCATTGCCTAGAAGCAGCAACTAAGGCCTGACTTCCTGCATGAAATAATTTTCGGTGGGGATGTCTCAAAATAGCCAAATAGCTGATTTTTGGGTAATAGGATGGGAAACTTTGCGTCAAACGGCAGGTTCTTCCACCTAACCGAAGCAATTGTGGTGATCCTTCATCTAAAAATAGACAAAGCGATGTTAGGCGACTATCTGAACTGATGGTCTTATTGTGGTCCAAAACCTTTATCTCATCACTAAAGAAATTTCTTTCGATAATAAGCAGAACTCCTCGTTCAGCTTCTTTTAATTCGCTCGGAGTTAATTCCGTTGAAAGTTCAAATGACGGAAGTGCGTTGTAATTGATGATGGTGCCTTTTTGCTTGAGTCGTATCACAATGTTCTTACAATATCTTAGAACATAGCGACAGATTCTACATAACTTAGTGTAGTCGTTAACAAATGTATTTGATGCAATCATGTCACTTTGTACAGCTACGTGCTCCACTTTCAACGCTGATTTTCTTTATCGATTTTCTGGAACATCGACGAGCTCTCGCAATTTCCAATTATTCGGCCAATTTGTTTCCGTTTTCAGTAAAAAATTAGGTCCAGTAAACCAAATTGATGTGTCAAGAGCATCAACGGTACATCCTCGTGATACTAGGTTAGCTAGAATAGATATAGTGTCTACATGACGACGAGAGGATGGTTCGATTAATTGTTGAATTTGCGAAACACGGTTCGGGACGAAAATATTCCAGCAACTCGGTTCATTTTTGATCCAATGTAGAGTTATTTCCGAATCGGTCCAAAGTAATGTTCGTCCTATAGACTTAAGAAGTGGTTGTATGCGGTCCAACAATTTAGAAAGAAGTAAAGCCGCACACAGCTCTAATCTCGGTAGCGACTGTGTCTTGAGTGAGGTAATTCTTGACTTGGAAGAAACTAGATGAACACTGACCTTTCCCCTTACAGTAATCGATCTCAAGTAGATGCAACAACCGTAGGCTTGCATGGAAGCATCTCTAAATCCATAGATCTCAGAAGATTTATATGCATCTGCATAAATGTGCCGAGGAATATAAATTTTCGACACATTTTGAAACTGATTTTGATATGCATGCCATTTGGACTGGATATCCACTAATAGAGGTTCGGCCCACGTTAGTTTGAGACACCAGATTCTTTGCAGAAGTAATCTTGCCACGACTACTATAGGACTGATTAAGCCAAGGGGGTCAAATAGGCGAATTTACGGCATGCCAAGTGAACTGAAAATTGTCCGCTGACGGATCCAAATTCAAGCCAGGGGCTTTTATTATATCGTCATTATTAATTCGTAGAGTTGTTCCCCGATGCTCTAATGGACCGCTTGCAAGAATTACTTATTGTTAGATGACCATTTCCGTAATTCAAATTTAGCTGATGATAAAATGGTTTGCACATTTTCTTTAAAGTGAAGCAATTCTTCATGTCAACCTGCGCCGCTTAACATATTGTCGATTTAGAAGTCGGTTTTGATTACTTTTGCTCCGATTGGTAGGGCGAGATCGTATTTATATATAGAGCCACTAGTTTTAATGAGGCCAAAGTGAAAGCGTTTTATGCAAATTTAAGAAACTGCATTACTACACACAATTTTACTGCGAATGCTATTTATAACTTGGGTGAGACTGGGAATTCCACTGTTCATGTGTCACCAAAAATTCTATTTCCAAAAGGAATAAAGAAAATTACAAGTTTTACTTCTGGAGAACGTGGAGTTAATATTACGATGATTTCTGCTATCAATGCTATTGGTAATCATGTTCCGCCCATCTTGATATTTCCTAGGGTTACTTTCAAATCACACATGTTGAAAGGAGTGCCTCCAGAATCTGTTGGGTCTGCAAATCAATCCGGATCTTCTAATGAAAGAATCTTTTTAGAGTACCTGCAACATTTTATAGCACACGTAAAGCCAACATGTGAACAAAAAAAATTATTAATTTTTGACAACCATGAGAGTCACCTTTTTATCCTGTGATTAAAAAAGCCAAAGAAAATAGTGTGGTTCTTTTAACGCCTCCGCCACATACTTCATATAAAATGTAACCCCTGGACAGAAATGCTTTGCTTTTGCTTTTGCTTTTTCCATTTTAAACTTTTTTCAATCAAACAGCTAATGAGTGGATGCCGAATAATCCTGGGAAGCTTATTTCAATTTATTATATGTCTGAAACTGTGTAAAATGCATATCCCAGGGCTTTCGCATCACAAAATATCATTAAAGGCTTTCAGGTCACTGGAATATCACCTTTTCATGAAACTATTTTCGGAGACCATGATTTTTTTGAGCATTCATGACTGATAGAGAATGTCCACTACCAAAAGGATAAGATCCTGGCAGTCAACCGAATAGTCATAATACAACAATTTGACAACCAATGCCATCCACCAATAGAGAATTAATATCGCCAGAAGCTGTTAGACCGTTTCCCAAACCTCCATCAAGAAAAAATATTAAACGAGGAGGTAGAAGAAAGGGCAGTCAAGAAAAAAATTTGAAAAAGGCTTTAGTTCTGACGAAACCGTTTTTGATGTAATTTTGCAGCAATTGAAGAGAAAAAACCAAAATTAAGTGTGATGCCAGATTTTTATGCTTTATTGACTAACTAATGAATTTTTTTTTTTTTATTTAAGGATTGTGCCTTAAGTTGTTTTATTTAAAAAAGTGTGTCGTAGCGAAAAATCGAAGTTTTTGTTCCAAAGTCCAAGGTACAACACTCCCTTGCCCAAGGTACATTAGCATATTGTACCTTGGATCGAAATGTCACATGTCAAATTAATGCATCTGAATTATATACTTTTAATTATACAATAGGTATTTAAAAAATTTTGTTCAAGAAAGAATTTTTTGGGATTCTCTGGTATAGTTTAATCCGGTAAAAAGTCCAAAAGAGTAATCTTTTTATTTATTAATATTTAAAAAAATGTAATTTAATACAGAAACATATATTTTATTTCTTAAAATAAAAGATAATGAAATTCAGGCAACCAGTGAAGTGCAATAATTCTGAAAGTGAAAACTGTCCTAGGTACATCACTCTCTCTATACTATACACATTCTAATGGGTTTATTTGTATTGTGCTGCACTGTTATGCCACTATCGCATAGTTTCAAGAAACGAGCTCGACGAATCTGATATTGTCTGTTATCTGATTTATTTGTTTTTGTTTTTTTTTTACTCGATATGCGATCAATCGGATAGACGCTAGACGAACGACAAAAATGAAACTTCTAAAACTATCTTTACAACCGATAAACCAACAATAATCGCGAGAATTATCGCAATGCGACAACGAATTAAATATGTGTGGTGAAATAATCAAACAGTTCCATTTATAAAGAATTCAAGTTTTTTTTTCAAACGCACCCACAGAACAACGATTCTTGGTGCGATTATTTTTAGGTTCATGATTTTCCAACTAGTCTGAAGAAACTGTTGATTACATGATTTCGCAAAGAATAAAAAAATGAACAATAAAAATAAAACAGTTTTCCAAGTCACCTCGTTTATATTTAGAGGGGTGTCGCCTGTAATCCTAATCCCGTTGTGGACCACGTACACTTATGACACACTTATGACTTAAGGTATGTAATTTTACAAAAAAAACTTATTTAAAGAAAATTCTAATTCATACTATTACAATACGTCTGACGAAATGTTTTTATGAAAACACCCTTCCCTTCCCACTACGCTATTCTAGAAAGTAAATTTTTTCATAACTTAAAATTATAAACCTAATTTTTCTGCATAAATTTAACTGTACGGTTTTTCGCCACATCCGAAAACCTGTTAGATTTATGTATATTTACGATGGGTAAAGGGCAAACATTACTTCAAACACATCCGTCAAAAACGATGAATACGTCTACCATTTCTGTAAGTGGGCGAGCTTCACCCATTCCGTTACATGAAAAAATCCGTTATTTTAGTGAAAAATATAGAAAATTACCTCGCTTCAATATAAAGTGTTATTTCTCTCGACCTCCTCTATCATCACTTGAAAATGCGGTTAAATCTGGCACCTTGTATGTAATGTATGCACTTATATATGCGCTCGTTCGAAACAAACAGCGCAGCTCAAAATTTCCCTTCTTATGTTTTAAAGCTAAAAACTGATGCAGAAAATTTAAACTTTTCGACCCAGTGATCAGAGAGGGGTCTCATGAGTTATAAGATTATAAGGTTATCAGGAAGGATGAAAAAGATTAGTTAATTTTTGTGCCCTCCGTATTTAATTAGTTTTGTGAATTTATTTTTAATCGTTTGTATAGCTAGCTTTGTTCGTCATCAATTGTTAATAGTGCGCTTAATTTTGCTTATTGTGTGTTTTTTGCTTTTCCGTTTGGCTTTGCACATTTTTTTTTCTGTAAACTTGGTGACCGCTTGCTGTGGGGATTTTTTTTTCTACCTGCTGGTTGTGCTCTTTTGCACTGGAATTTTGTTTATGCATTTCACGTTGTGGTATCTATGGAATCATTTTCTATGCTACTAATATACTTCATTGAATAACGTAATAATTACAGGAATTTTTCGGTTGTATTTAGTTGTTTATATAACTCCCTTATAGTTTTATCGCCATCTGTCAGTCCGAGTTCCCACCACTGTGATATCGGAGGCTTTTCATGCTTGCCCTGGCATAATCCTTCTTTTTTAATTAACGCACAAGTCTGTGACACTCTTCTGTTTTACAGCTTGCACTGTGTAATCATGACCCCATGTGATGTATGCTCGTCTTCCAACAATGAAGATGGTCTGGTTCTGGTTAGTTGCGGAATTTGTGAGCAATCTTTTCTTTTCTTACCTGCGCCGTATTGTAAGGAGTTCTGTGTTTGTCACAACCTCTGGCGAGCGCTTAGCGATTAAGCCATGTCATGTTCTACGACTTATCATAGGTATCTGTTTTGTAATTTAGCTGTAATCGACAACTACAGCTAGATTACAGGGTGTAGATTTAGGTGCGTAGTGTAGCGGTGTGTAAAATGATAAGAGATAATGATCCCAATTGCATTAGTTACATTAGTTCTATTCTATCCAGTTAATTTACTTCACTATAATTACTGATTATTTTAATCAATTTTTAAATCGCATATGTAATTAACATGTCGTATATTGGCATATGATTAATTAAATGCAATTTATAACGATCTACAAGTTGACCACGATTTACGCACTACCTTTTTAATTCACTTCAATCTTAAAGTACCTTAACTACGTTGTTTCTTTGCATATGTCATTAAAATGCCAGATTTAGCATATGTTTAATTTTATGCAAGAATCTTAAACTAAATACACACACTAATTATTAGTATTAACACAATACTTGTCTTAGCCAAATAAATCCTGTTCTTCTGCCCACACCAACTGCACAAAACTTGTAGCATATATAATAATGTACCTTGGTACTTTTTATTCTATGCTTAATTGCTGAAAATTCAAGAAAACTTTTAATTAAAGAAAACACTGCGTATTACTTGAATCGAATGCTTATGCATATGAGATCGCTGTCACAAAACTAATTTATTTTATATTATCCACGAATTCTTCCCATTTATTTATTTAAATATTTTACTTCTGCTGAAAATCATCAATACGGCGGCCCCTGCCATATTATGACAATTTCCGATGTGGAACGTATATATTTCTCAGTTCTCCATCTCGTTCCAACATCCTTCTCTTTCTCACTCATTATGGGAATTAGTTTCACCTTTTTTGTTAAATTTTGGTAATACCTGGTGAATTTCGCACCTCTGAAGCTTGATAAACAGGTTGCGCGCATTCGAATTCACCAAATTAACCTTTCAGCGACTCAATTTGACAGTTGCAATCGCGGTATTTAAGTACGAAAGTGTCGTGTTTGTTTTGTGTGTTAAGGTAAGGATATTTTATTGCTTTTTATGTGTTTATTATAAGTATTTGTGAGTTGCAGCATGAATAATTTGCAAAAAACATGCAAATTCTGTTAAATTATTTATGTTGGAAAAGTGATTTCCGAAATGTCAACAATGCTACAAATTGTCGAGTTTCATTAATTATGATATTCATATATGTTGCGAATTCATGTAGATCTCATATTCAAATATATTTGCATGTTTTGCAAATGTGTATAATGTTAACATTTGCATATGTTCGTTGCCTCCTCTCAACGTGGCTTGTATTCCTTATTTTGGTCTGGGTTTTTCTTTTTAATTAATTAAACACCACACTTTGTTTACATTTTGTTTTTCTTTTATTCTTTAAACTATTTTTTTTTTTCAAAACATTCCTGTATTTTTACGAACTAACAAAACTTTCCACCCTTTATGTTGTAAATTAACAAAATTTTTTCTAATAATTTATTAAATTTATACCGCGCCCGACTTTTAGAGCCAACACCAACGCCTCTCGCTTTTTTTGTTAAAAAACCGACTACAACTTTTTGCGCTACCGCCGCGTAGAAAAATTTAAATCATAACTCGCGATCCGCCGTAGTGAGAATTTAAAAACCAACTCGGCTCTTGATTACTTTTGCCGCGATCAAGAGCCTTCGTTCAGGGTAGAAAATGCATAGTTGCATTTTCACCCTGAGAAAATTTTCATTTATTCTGGACTTGATTAAACAAGTCCAGAATATTTTTTTCGTTGGACGGAGGTTTGAAATTTGATGCTTTGATAAACATCAGCCACTGCCACGACGATTAGAGTTGCCGCGTGCGTATACATACAATGTATTTTCGCGGCGCGCTCTTCTTATCGTGAAAGCTTTTTTGTGATATGTATGTACGTTCGTACATACATATTGCAATTTTCACGACAAATCGTACTGAAGGTACGATTTGTCTTTTGCTTTATTTTTTTTTTTAAAATTAAATAATTTTGTTTCACTCTATGGAATGTGAAGAAAATTGCTGATGCAATTTTCTTCACTGATCGAGTAGATAAGCTAATCATGTTTTTAAGCATGAATAGCTTGTTGAAAATTTATATGAATGCATTCTTTTAATTAAAAATTGTTTGTTACCCTTTTTCAGGTATGGTGTTAGATCTATAACAATCCCTCCCCCGCAAAAAAGAGAGTTATTCTTTGGAGAGGAATAACTCTCGGGGGAAAGAGTTCGTTCCATTGAATATTTTTATTGATTTGGGACTCCTTATCATGGGTTTTTGATTACATTTTGTTTTTGTTTGGATGTTGAATACTTTGTTGCGGTTATTTATTTCGGTGTACCGTTTGAAACAATCCGTCGCATTCGAGCGTAATCTTTTACCGTGGACACTTCGCGAAGTCATTTTAAATTCTTTTCGTTTTCTTTTTTTTTTGTGTGCACTATCATAGGAAAGACAGGATGTTGATCACCATAAGGGTGGAGCATCAACCGCCATACTATAGCCCTTCCGGGATCACCTCGATGGCGTATGGGATCACCATTGTTCATGTGAACCCTTCGTGGCGCGGTCCCATTCGCCTGATGCTTTTGAGGCGGGGGCATCGCCCTTTCACCGCCTGGAGCGCCCCGGCTGTGGCTGGGGCACATCACCGTACAATGATACCTCTATACCCGCATCGGGGGCAAGCTTGGGTTGCTGCAGGTAAGGGCTACTGTCCGCTCCTAAGATAATTATTTTTTATTTACTTATTATCTTGTTTTCAGGAGGAACCCTCGACATCATTGGGGAGTATGGGTTATGCGCCTGTTGCCATCCCATATTTAGCCCGGCAATAACTGCTATTGTGCGACGCCTTACGGCTACTCCACCCCCCCTGAAGCTGCCGCTGACCCAGGCCAACCGGCTGCGCTTGCTGTCGCTGCTCGGGAGGATGCCGCCGACCAGGACGAGGTTTAAGTGCGAGGCCACTCCACCATATCTTTTTTTTTATATACTTCGCGTCAATCTATCCTGCCTCTCCTTCTTTTTTCTATTGATTTTTTTTAAAAAATAACATTTTGTATTTAGAAAAAATCAAAATAAAAAAATAATAATTGTCAAATGTATCAAAATGTTGTTCTGTTTTCCCCTCTATCCCCCTTTTCTGCTCGTTTTGTTTTGGTTTTTTCGTTATCTTCTCACCGTTCCTTTTGAAAAGACAATTAAAATGTACTGGGGGGTCAGAGAGATATAAAAAGAAGCTGGTTTTTCTGGATACTATGTAGCTACTATCTGGGCTTGGCGTGGGCTCGGTTATGCCTTATATTCTTGGTTGTGATCCTATAAAATTTTGGTTGTTGAGAGTTGTTGCCCCTTTTTTTTTCTAGCCTAATTAAAAACTATTTAGCATATGATGCTCTATGCTATTCCGGTTTAGTTTAGACATTTTAACGCTATTTATTTATTTTATTTATTGTACTACTCGTCTACTTATGTCTTTTAATTTGCAGTAGCTTGGTAAATTTTTTCCTCTATGTTCTAATTGTTTAGACTTTTAAGGCATTTTTCTTTTTAGTTATACTATTATATTTCATATTCTGGTCATAATTCGACTTATTTTTTATTCTAATTTGTTTTTAATTTTAATGCATTTTAATTTTATTTTGTGGTACTTTGCATCTTTTTTTTTTTGTACTTGATCTTTAATTGTTTGTTTTTCTTTTTTTTTTGTTACTTCTACTGTTCGAGTAGGTACTGTATGTTTTTTCATTTTCCTATTTTATATTTAATTCTAGGACATTTTCCTTTAATTCTATAGTTTCTTTGAAGTAATTTTAGTTTTAATTTATTTATTTTATGCCTTTGTACATGTGTCCAGGTCTACTTTTTACAACTGTTTTATTTATTATTTTATTTCTACTACTTCCTTTATTATTATTATTGTGGGTGCTATTTTGGCGGCCCGGATTCGGCGGTCGGTTCGGCTTGGCTTTACATTTTGGTGATTTAATTTTCTAATTTTTTGAAAGGTTCTTACCTCTCTTTTCTTATTTTGTTGTTCTCTACCTCAGTTAACAAATTTTTGTTTTTCTGATTAGCTTGTACGTATTTGTTACAATTTCTTACTGTTTTTATTTATTATTTTACTAGTTTAATTTTAATCCTATAACCATTTCGTTGTTACCTAGTAGCCTGGTATTAATGTTTTTTTTTTTTCTGTTAATTTTATACATTTTTCTTTTTATATGCATTTTTTGTTCTCTTTAATTCCAACATTTCTACTACCTATTTTTATTCATTCTAACTTAACTTAATTTTAATACATTTTTTCCTTTTGACACCTTAGGTCTGTTTTATTTCTGTTTATATTTTTACTACAATTTGTTTTGTTTTTATGCTTTGTACATGTGTCCAGGTCTACTTTTTCTACAAGTTCTACTTTGATTTGGTGAGCCATGTGAACAGTGTCCGTGTTCCGTTTTTTAAACAATTTGGATTGATTTTGTTTTGGAGAGGCTTCTGGCTCGCCTTAAACTGGGTTGGGGAGCGGGAGTGCGCTCTTCTAAAGGAATTCCCTCTGATAAAACTTCGGGGTTACCTTGTGGTTGATTTCTCTGTTGTCTCATCTTGATGACAACAGGGTTAAGATATTTTACAGCCACAGCGATCATTATGGCCAGAACTAGTAGGCTCGTAAATGATAGAGAAGTTGTGGACAGGATATGGGAGTTTTTACTTGATATCTTTTCTTGGTATTTTATAATTTTGTTTTGGATTTCTTCCAGCGAATGGGTGTCGGTATAAATTGATTTATGGATATTGTCTCCCGTTAAGATTTCGATTTTCCCCAGACTGTGGTTTTGAGTTCCTTGTAAAATTTCAGTCAGGTTTACGTTGAGTAGAGAGTGGTTGAGCTCAGGAAACTGATTCGGCTGGATAATTTTTAGTGGAAATTTACTCTGACCTTCGTATTTAAGCACTTTGTCACCTATTTGAACTTGACATGTTTGCGTTATCTCTAATATCCCTTGTCCTTCCAGTTTCGAGATTACAAAGTGATCTGGACATGTGATGTGTAGCACCGTGGAGGTGATAAAAGAAAATAGCCACGTATTGGGCTTACTTAATTTGATCAGCATGTCTTTTTGTGGGATTTGTACTCTGGTCTTGCATTTGGGCACTTCACTTAGAGGGTTGTATAGCAATTTAATGGCACATTCGTTGGACGTTGCCGCTTTGATTATAGGCGTGTTCAGCCGGCCTACATACGTGTTTTCTTCCAAATTACTTGTTATTTTTTTGAAATTTTTCATGTCATCGCCTCTTAATAAGAGAAATTCCTGAGTTTTTTCGCTATTGGCTATGTATGAATAACCAGGGTCTGGAATTAATGAGTAATTTGCTGACTTGGATACAGGATAGCATTGAATCTGTTGTAGCCTCATTTTTGGCAGATTGAAAATTGGGAGAGTAATTCTCACCACCAATTTATTCTGCATAAGGAGCGACTGAGCTCCTGCTGTCTGATATAGGACAGATAGACAATTTTGGTCATTTGGGCAATTCGAGGCCGTCTTGCGGTATATCTCCAACAGATTTTTGGGAGACATTAGGAGTGGATGAATATGATTGGTTTTATTAGCCATTATTATATCCAGGAGGGCTTGTTGTCGATATTCAACTTCGATGATTTGGAGCAATAAGCTTGATATAATCTCTTGTCTCAGTTGCCTCCTAGTTAAATCATCGGCCACATGGTGGAGATCGTTTATCTGGTGGGCTATTTTTTGTTGTCTGTCTATTAACATTGCCAGCGGTTTTTGAATCTTTTCCAAGGTAGTTTTTACAACACTGATTTGTTGTTTCTCTAGCTCGGCTAGGGCTTGTGTATTCGATTCAAGTTCTGCTAATCTGCTGTAAATTTCTTTTTCGTTGTTGCTGTCCATAGTTCCAAACAAATAGTGCATGGCATTGCCTATTCCATCAAATAGCGATCTGGCCTTGCGTTTTCCTGGTACTAGTTCCCTAATAGTTTCCGTGCGCTTTCGTACGCTGTCTATAATAGCGTGTATGTGTAGTTGCTGCACGTTACAGAGGTCTTCTGGGTTTGTTATATTTATGCAGAGTTTATGCACTAAGTGCTCTGCATATTCTGCTAGCTTTATCTGTGCATCTAGTTCATCCAAGTCTATCTCGGTGAGGACATTCCAGGTGTCATGATATACCATCAGATTTCCTAGGTCCTCGAAAAATATACCCGAGCCATTTAGCTGGGTTATTACATAAGGTTTGTCAGCGGTTGCTCCAGTTGTGTACTGGATGAAGAGGACAACTATGATGAATTTTAGCGCCAGTTCTGTGGACAATTCTGGAGAAGAAAACAATCCTTTAAGCATTCTTGTACGTACATTGTGCCGATTTAAACTGGGCAGTGGAGTGACTCCACCGCAAATGTTTATGGGGAGGTATTGAAATGAGGTTTAATGGATACTATAGTGGGAATTTCAAGTCAACCTGGTTCATTTTTGTTTGATATATTTTTATTCGAAATATGGTTTCAAACGGTTATTATGTACCGTTACCGTTCGCTTACCAATTTTGATTGTGGTATTCACATCACTTGGTATTGCGATTACCTGATAAGGTCCTACCCAGATTTGGGAAAGCTTATGTTTTCTGCTTTCATTCTTGATGAGGACCTTGTCTCCTACATGGAAAGTTAAGGGCCGTACTGTACTGTGGTATTGGTCCCATGTTTTGGGATTTTCATCTACGATTGTTCGCAGGTATTCAATCAGTGGCCTGTGGGCACGCTCTAGTGCTCCGTTAGACTGTGGGTGGTATGCCGAAGTCTATAACTTCTTTACCTTTAGAAGCTTACATACTCTTTTGAATAATTCACTCAGGAAATTTGTTCCCTGATCGGTGAGTATTCTTTTGGGTATGCGATAGCGCGTAACGATTTCATCAAAGAAAACTTGCGCTACTGTGACTGCTTCTGCATTAGGTATTGCATACCAGTCGACAAATTTTGTTAAATTATCTTGGAAGGTCAAGATATATTTGTTACCTGATGTGGTCTCTTCTAATGGACCTACAATATCGAGGTAAACTTTGTCGAGCGGTTGCTCTGCGATGTCCGTGATAACCATTGGCATTTTATATTGTGGAGATGCTTTCATCGTCTGGCACTTTGGGCATTTTTTAATGTATTTTTTAATATCGCTAAGCATGTGTCTCCACCAATACTTGCGTCTTATGCGTTTGTAAGTTTTTATGACACCTTGATGGCCACCAAATGGAGAATCGTGATAGTCTTTTAAGATTGTTCGGATTTCCGTCGCGCTCGTGATAACTTCGGGTGTCTTGCCAGTACTCACTTTTTGCTCAAGCGATGCTGGGTTTAGTGTTTCCGCCTCAGTGTGTTGAATTTCGTTTTGGTCCGCTTTCGTGTGCTCTTCTGTCTCCACACTGGAGCTATTTAATGTCTCTTGAGCCTTTTGCTTCTGAGCTCGAGTCACGACGAAACAATGAGCGGATTTCTTCTTTCTCTTGTTATTTGTTGAATTGTTTTCCTCCACATCTGAGTCCATCGTGTGGTGGACTAGGGCTTCTACCGTTAAGGTATTGCCTAAACTGTCTTCTTTTAATGCTTGAGGGATGCGACTTAGTGCATCGGCATTAGTGTTGTACTTCCCTGGTTTATATTCGATGTTGTAATCGAATTCAGATAATTTGTGGTGAAATCTCACCAAACGGGAAGTAGGGTCTTTCACATTGAAGACACCTTTGAGAGGTTTATGGTCAGTATAGACCGTGAATTTCCGGCCTTGAAGATAGCACCTGAAATTCTTGGTAGCCCAGACAATAGCCAATAACTCTTTCTCTATAGTAGAGTAATTTCTTTCGGCTTTGTTTAATGTGCGGCTTGCATAGGCAATGGGCTGGTCCTTTCCGACTTCTCCTTGAGAAAGAACAGCTCCTAGAGCCTCGTTACTTGCGTCTGTAGTGAGATTAAAAGATTTCGAAAAATCTGGGTAAATTAAAAGTGGTGGAGAAATTAAAGCATTTTTTATGCTTTGAAATGCTTCTTGGCATTTCTCTGTCCAAGTGAATTTTACATCCTTTCGGAGTAAATTTGTGATTGGACGTACAATTTTGGAGAAGTCTGGAATGAATTTCCTGTAGTAATTGGCAAGTCCTAAAAATGACTGGACTTGCCTTACTGTTCTTGGAACAGGAAATGTTTGGACGCAGGCCGTCTTACTTGGGTCTGGTAGGGCTCCTTCGCTAGAACATTTATGTCCTAGGTAAACAACTTCTCTTCGTAGAAACTGGCACTTTTCTGGCTGCAGTTTTAAGTTGTTTTCTCTCAACTTATTGAAGACTTTCCTCAACTTTTCGTTGTGGTCGTTTAAATTTTTACCATAGATGACAATGTCATCTAGGTAGACAAAACATTCGAGGCCTTGTAGGCCTGTTAGGACGAAATTCATTAGGCGTTGAAATGTGGCGGGGGCTCCATTGAGCCCGAATGGCATACGCTTGAACTCGTAGTGCCCATAACTTGTGCTGAAAGCAGTTTTATGTCGATCTTTTTTGTCGACAAGGACTTGGTGATAGCCGTTGGCCAAATTGAGTGTGCTGAAATACCTTGCGTGACCTAGTTGGTCGAGAATATCCTCGATTCGGGGTAGCGGGAATGCATCTCCAATTGTCTTTTCGTTTAATTTACGAAAATCGACAACGACGCGCCACCTTTTTTCACCGTCAGGTCCCGCTTTCTTGGGGACAACTAGTAGAGGTGAATTCCAAGGGCTCTTACTAGACTGGACTATCCCGCTGTCTAGCATTTCTTTTAGCTGCTCGTTGATGACTTTCCGCTGTGTTTCAGGTAAGCGGTACATTTTTTGATTGATTGGTGCTTGATCTTGCACCAATGGAATATTATGCGTTATCGCATTTGTATAGGTGAGTTTGTCACCTTTGAGGAAGAAGATATCGTTATACTCTTCGCAGAGTTCTGATATCGAAATTTTTTCTTCCGCGGTTAAATTAGGGTCTAGGCTGAGTTCTTGCTCTAACCTAGAAATACGCGGATATTGTTTTGGGTCGTCCGGAGTCTCATTATCCGGGTATAGATATCGTACATGTTGTAATATTGCCGTTTTGTCGGCTGAACCTTGGTTTGACTTACTCTTCCTTTTAGGTTTTTGACCTGTAGATAGATGAGGATTTTGCGATTGCTTTTGAGGCTGTATTTCGTTGCTCTTAATAATTGACAGGGTATTTGCTTCCTGCCTTGTTGACGGCTGAGTTTGGTACACCTGTGTGGTCTTTGCCTTAGGTTGTGTGGGATACTCATTCGCGTCACTGCTACTGCTTTTTGACCATGTAGAATTTTTTGTGTTGTGTGACGGTGGAGTAATATGCACCTTTAATATAGGCTTTAGCGACTCGCTACCGTTTTTATATGGCCGTTGTTTGTTTAAGAGTGATTTATGCCTCGGGATTTTGGACGGAAGAGTTATATGCACCTTTTTGGCAGGCTTTAGACACTCAGTTCCGTCTCTTGTGTTGTTTGATATTGCCTCTAAATTTGGTAGTGGAATGTGTGTTCTTTTGTGGTCTTTTGTTGTGTGTTAATGGGACTAATATGTAGTCGTTTATTGGCAATAGCTGTAACTTTAAGCTATGTATGACTACTTGATGACTGTTAGCGTTGAGGATACTGACCAGCACTAATTCTTCTCCAGATGACAGCAAACTGTTTGCCAAGAAGACTCCATCGCTGATCTCTTGTGATAAACAGAGCATTTCTTCTTGAGTTTGTAACGGGACTGGGGCGACAATTTGAGAGCGGGCAGGTATGCAGATTGGTTCCTTAAAGGTAACCAATTGCTGCCTGATTTCATCGGTCTCTTGTTTGCCCAGACAGCCTTTTTCACTTTCCTTGGGCTCTTTTGGAGCTGGGCAGCCAGCTTTCGCGTTTGAGAAGCCTTGAAGACACTGCAGGTGGATAGTTCAGCCTGGTTAGACTCTACCTCTTCTGCAAGTGTTCTTACTTCGACTGCTTTTTCAGAATGTAGCTTGTCCGTTTCAAACTCTAATGGCAAAGCAAATTCTTCTGGATTAGTTTCCGTGCGAGGAAACCTTAGTGCCTTATTAGGACCCTCAACGTTACAGTTTTTTGCTAGGAAATCATTTCCTAGAAGTTCATCATCGGAAAGACCAGGCAAGTTCTTTACGACTTGAAACTTGCAGGGAATTTTGTCTTTGAAAACGAAGTTTCCCTGGCAATTTCCCCAGCGTCTTTCCGGTACCAAATGGGGTCTGAAGTGTACATGCCTCATTGTGGTTAATTTCTTTGAGATCTTTTAATGACCTTTTCTTTATTATACTAACCTCAGCGCCTGTTCTACTACTAGTTTAGCTTGGCCGTTCAGGCCTATGTCTAAGGCTAGTTTTACTGTCGCGACACTGTAATCGGGCTGCTGAGGGGACCCTATTTTATTAGACGGGAGATTTATAGTCGAGCCGGGGAGTTTTGGGTCGACTGTACGTCGTTTCCCTGACTCCGGCCTCCCATTTACGTTTTTGTTGGCAGTTATTTACTGCATGTCCAGAACGACCACAAAATTCACACCTTTTTCTTACGTTATATACTCTGGAATTGTTATTGGAATTCTGCGGCTCTCTAGGGCGTTGATTCGATGGTCCCCCATTGTTGTGTGGTCTCTGGAAACTATTATTGTTTTTTCTGCAGTCACGCACGTCATGGTTAGACATTTTACAATTCACACAATAAGGCGTATTTTTCCTTTTGAGGCAATCAGCATATGTGTGGCCTCTTAGATTACAAAAACTACAACTGATTTTATTTAAATAATTATTTTTATTGTTTACATTAAAATTTCTATTTGGTGATTTTGGCTCCTGTTTTATATTTGCCTGTGTGAACTGTGATGGAAATGTACTGGTGCTTGCATTGGTGGGCACACTGTTTTGCCAGGTATCCTGTGCGCATGGTATTATGCCTGGATTATATATGGGGTGATTTGCAGGCGAATTATTTAGAATCCCTTGCGGATTACTTATCACAGGTGCATTTATTGACTGTGGTATTGGGTTCTGCACTGTACTGAATTGAAAGTGCCCTGGAGGTTGCAGAAATAGAGCACTTTGCTGGAGACGCTCCATGTCAAGCGCTCTTTGTACGAGGTCATCCACCGTGCCGTCTGTCATTGTCAGAAGGTATTGGCACATATACGGGTTATTGACGCCTGTTTTTAGTGCGTTTTTCGCGAAGTCTTCTAGCTGTGTTTTCACAGCGGGGGCTGCTGTAGCGCCATATTTGGACTCTGCTGCTTCATTACAGAGTGCCAGCATTTGTTTCACTCGTGCCGTGAAGGCTGTGAGGTTTTCCAAAGGATACTGCCTTGTAGTAATTAATTTATTTACCAGTTCCTGATAAGTTTCCCTAGGCAGGTATGTACGATTTAGCCGTTCTTCTACCTCTTTGAAAGTAGTAGGCATATTTGCGGCAAACAGCTGGTAAGCTTCGCCTCGAAGTCTTGTGGGGAAGATTTGCAAAAATGCCGATAGTTCCTCCACCGAAATGCACTGGATTACCTGCCTGCAGCATCCTAGGAAAGTTTGGAGCTCCAGGCTCAATTTTGGGTGCTGCTCTCCCTAGAATAGGGGAACGAGCTGGGCAGTTAACTTGGCGATTTTCGCGTAATCTGCCATGTTTATATTGGGGATTCTGAAGCTTAAGTTTGATACTTTTGGGGAGCTAGTTTCTTCTATGCTGGTTTCCAAAAGGGAGTCGCCCAGCCAATTCTATAGGATTTCACTCACGGTGGACTCACTGACACTGTCTTCAATGGCACCTTCTCTTAATTCTACACTATTGTTTGTAATTTCTGTTTCGAGAGAGTGCGAGAGTTCCCCAAACTGCTTTAAGCTTTCTTTAAATTTTTCCGTACTTTCTTTGAATTGCGCGATTTGCTCAAGACGCCGTTCACGGGTCCTTTTGAGCTGTTTATCGATAGAATCGCACTGTACAACACAAAGTTCGGAGGAGTCTCGCACTTTCCCCTCTAGATATTTTAAATAATTTTCTAAGTTTAAATTAGAAGGTCTTACTTGTGGGGGACCTGTAAGGATTGTCCCACTCCTTAATGTTACTCCTGGTGCTGTTGAATTTGTTGGGGGTGTTTGATTAGCACCCTCTGTTGCAGATGTTGCTCCCTCGTTGCCTCCTTCGTACCGGGACGGATCTTCCTGTGCGTCGCCCGGTGAGGAAGATTGTTGAGGAGTTGGTGGAATTGGTGAGATTTCCGGCGGCGTCTCCTGGTGGGAGCTTTCCTCGCTCATGGACCACCGTATGTAGAATTTGCAGCTAGGGGGGCTTCTGCCGTCTTAATTCCCTTGGTTCAAATTGAGAGGGGGGCTTATTGCCTTCTTCGAGGTCCCTCTCAATTCAGGATCGCTGGTTTTTGTGATTGAAGTTCTTTTGCTGCCGGGGGGGCCCGTGGCCTTCTTAAATTCCCCTGGATAAAAGCTGAAAGGGGGGCGCGTTGCCTACTTCGAAGTCCCTTTCAGCTCCGGATCGCAGATTGTCGGTTGAGGATTCTTCCTTCAAGTTTCGCTTTGAAATTTTCGGCTGTGGACGTCTTATGTTCCTGGGCTGGGATGAAGCCCGCTATTGTCCCACGTTGGCACTTTGTGCTTTGATGAGGGGGTGGCTGCGTGTTTTTCAAACAGAGGCAGTTAAAGCTGTCCGACCCCGAGCGTTGGGAGCCGACTAGATCGAAATACTCCTGAAGCCAGACTCAACTTCAGGCGAAGGGTAGGGTGTCTTGCCCAGTATTCGATTTCGTCCTCAACTCCTTTTGATTCGTAGGATAGAGGGTTTTCGAGCGCTTATACTTTTGTTTTTTTAAAGTAGGCTTCCTCTATCCTACCGGCTGCGCCAATTGTTATATTGTAAAAGCTTCTGGTAGTACTCACAGCTTTGCCTCCTCTCAACGTGGCTTGTATTCCTTATTTTGGTCTGGGTTTTTCTTTTTAATTAATTAAACACCACACTTTGTTTACATTTTGTTTTTCTTTTATTCTTTAAACTATTTTTTTTTCAAAACATTCCTGTATTTTTACGAACTAACAAAACTTTCCACCCTTTATGTTGTAAATTAACAAAATTTTTTCTAATAATTTATTAAATTTATACCGCGCCCGACTTTTAGAGCCAACACCAATGCCTCTCGCTTTTTTTGTTAAAAAAACCGACTACAACTTTTTGCGCTACCGCCGCGTAGAAAAATTTAAATCATAACTCGCGATCCGCCGTAGTGAGAATTTAAAAACCAACTCGGCTCTTGATTACTTTTGCCGCGATCAAGAGCCTTCGTTCAGGGTAGAAAAAGCATAGTTGCATTTTCACCCTGAGAAAATTTTCATTTATTCTGGACTTGATTAAACAAGTCAATGTATACAATGTATTTTCGCGGCGCGCTCTTCTTATCGTGAAAGCTTTTTTGTGATATGTATGTACGTTCGTACATACATATTGCAATTTTCACGACAAATCGTACTGAAGGTACGATTTGTCTTTTGCTTTATTTTTTTTTTTTAAATTAAATATTTCTACTGGCAAATTTTGCTGAAGGCAAAATTTGCCATTAGAATAATTTTGTTTCACTCTATGGAATGTGAAGAAAATTGCTGATGCAATTTTCTTCACTGATCGAGTAGATAAGCTAATCATGTTTTTAAGCATGAATAGCTTGTTGAAAATTTATATGAATGCATTCTTTTAATTAAAAATTGTTTGTTACCCTTTTTCAGGTATGGTGTTAGATCTATAACATTGTACTGCCAAGAAATTCGTGTCATGGCAGTTTCCCATGTAATTTGAAAAGATGTAGTTATTTTATTCACCAGTTTGTTTTATAATTCAATTTGAACTAATTTATGTAATGTCTTTTAATTTTAGCAGAGTTAATTGGATGTGGATGTACACGACATCTTTTGGTGAAATTGTGCTGGACACATATAGGGAAGTAGTAATTACATTATGTAAGAGATTCTAATGTTTTATTTTATTTCAGGTGTGTTCAACAGTATCTTCGATTCGTTTTCAAGTGACCAGTTCTTTATTGCGGATAGTGTAATCACATATCCGCCAACTGGTCGTACCTCAATGCTTACTTCGAGGACTTTAATACCTTCAATTCAAAACTCGACAAGCTTCTTCATTTTTCAGAGGCACTAGTTTCAAACTCAACGCTCTTACTTGATAAGTTGCATGCCCTCCCCACTCGCCTTGAATATATATCTGACGTCCACTGTTTGTGATAATTGCGAACCGCTGAACAATTTTAATGCGCCTCTTTCACCACTTGGTGCAGACATTGTTTTAACCGTCTCAGAAGATGTGCGGGACAAGTTATCGGATCCCACATTTTGGCCTTCTGGCAAGTTTATTAAATTGCTTGTACATTCCGGGCACCAATTTAGAAATGCATCTAAAATAAGCGGCAATATTACAAAATACTCAAATCGCTCTCCCTTTACTATCAGAACGTAAGAGGGAATCGTATAAAACTGCACGAATCTTAAAAAACTCTTCTGCGAATTCTTTCCATATAGTTGCTTTCACTGAAACTTTTCTGTATCATGGCTTTCGCGATGCTAACAGCTTTGACAATTCATATCAGGTTTTTAGAAGAGATAGACACAATGAGTCTGTTGCTCGAGGTGGCGGCGTACGCCTGCAAAACCCAGTTTAATTGCAGCCAGGTTGAGCTTCCCAGTTTCTTCAATACTCTCGGCATTGTACTTATTGCTCTCAAGTTATCTCTTTTAAGATCTGACTTAAACATTATTAGTTGCTATATTCCTCCACACTCCGTAAATATTGTTGATGACAAAGGTCAGAATATTTAAGACCTACTCATTCAATATCTTATTTTAGCCAAGGTATCACTACTAATTGACGATTTTAATTTACCCCATATACAATGGGCACTAAATGAAGTTGACGATGAATATCTTCCACTTAATAACTTGACAGCAAGGTAATCACTTTTCCTTGACACTATTTTACCTCTTGGGCTCAGCAAAATCAGTAATGTAAAGAATGACATTGGCAGGTAGTTAGTCCTGGTATTTTCTACTGACTGACCCGGGTAATGTATTATTTGAACCTAGCCCCAGTTATAATGTTTACTCTTGACAAATATCACCCCCTCTACTAATTACATATTGCTATGAAACGAAAAACTTAACATAGTGTGACAAAATACAATACTTTTTCAATGTTAGAAAGGCTAACTTTTCGGAACTTTCCAGTAGACTTGCATCTATTGACTTCAACACATTACTGTCTAGCAATAGTGTTGACGGAGACGTTACTAAATATTACATAATTCTTTTTGATTTATTTTCCTCTCACGTTCCCCGTGAGCATCAGGAGCTCTCTAAAACATCTCCGCCATAGTTCAATAAAGAACTGAAGCATATTAATAATAGAAACAATAAATTGTGGAAAAGGTAAATGACGGATAAAACCATTATAAGTGACAACAACTTCCTAACATCATTTAATTAGTGCAAAGAAATTTCCTCTGTACTTCATGATGAGTATATTCAAAGCATGCGTACGAAATTATTTATGGACCCACGCATGTTTTTTTTTCGTTTATTAATATGAAGAAAAGAACAGACAACTACCCAATACCATGGAGTACAAAGATTCCGCTAGTGATGAGTTGTCTGAAATTTGCGATATGTTTGCATCTTTGTTTGATAATGCTTTTGCCTCGTCAAAATTGCAACCTCAAAATAGCAACTTCAGTCATATGAATTATTCTCATAACGTTTCACTTACTCCCCCTTCAATTTCAGCGAGCTTCCAAATTACTTCACAACTGGTCCTGTTGGAATCCCCCCCCCCGCCTTTTTTAATTCATGCTGCCCTAACAGCTCCACTGAGAATTATTTTCCAAAAATCGCCCGATAGTCGTGGTTTCCTGCAGCTCTTTTATCACACCTATCCACGAAAAATGTAGTTAAAATGAAATTTTTAACTATAGGCCTATTGCAAAATTATCTTGCATGCCCAAATTATTCGAATCGATCATTTACTGTCAACTATCAACTTCCTGTAAGAGTTTGCTCTCTTCAACCCATTACGGGTTTATTTCGGGCAGGTCTACAACCACCAATTTGTTGGAATTCGTCTCTAAAATGGACAACAGAACCTACCAACTCTTATTCCGCCTATTCGCTTATTAGGAAAAGATGAATGGTAGGGTCCTTTAGGTTTTGTAGCCATACTTAAGTTCTCACCTTCCAATAGGTCAATAAAAGATGCGTGTTAATCAGTAAATCAAACCCCAATTAAGGAATACCGCCGACCAACCAAAAAGAAGAGTAAGGGTGGAATCGGTAAGTACCCCAATAGTATACATAACAGGTAGTTGTAAGCAGTATCTCTAATAGTAGATCTTTAAAGTGTTACAATTGTGACCATTTAGGTCATGTTGCCAGATTCTGTCGTGCAAATATTCGCTGTTCTGGTTGCTGTGCAGAGGGCGTTATTCGCCCCAATTGTTGTAATTGTAAAAATAGTATACGCGAAACGAACAACAACTGAAGGGGTCAAGGGCAAAACATGCAGGGAAACGAAAGTGGAACTTAACCGCAAGCGACAAATTGAGTTCAAGAATAATCGCAGAAGCCGCACGAAGTAGGAATCTTGTCAAGAATATGTCAGCATCTGAAGATCGGAGAGCGTTATCTAATATCGATAAAATTACCAATTCTTATACATTACAATTTCAATACATTACGACTAAATTTACTTCCAGGCTTCCAAAACTGCAATAACTAATACAAGTGTATAAATGTTATATGTACATTAAGTAGGTGTACGAAGAGAAGATTGTGTTTAAAAGGAATTTTCTACAGCAAGTAGGTTCAACTTTTTCTTGGATCTTCTCATTCATGTTGACTGTTATTTTTTCTTGAGGATGACTAAATTAAAATCCGCTCCTTCCTGATCTTCACTCTACACTTCCATATATATCCGGGGCATCATAATACATTAGGTGGGTGATGTGCATCAGGTTAGTGCACTTATGCTCTGCATGAACAGTGCAGTACAATAGCGAGGAGTATGTCATAAATCGACATCAATATAAGGCATTCGAACGAGATTGACTAAAAAGGAAAAACTCAGCTGTATCGCGAGTTCGAATAAGAACACAAAGGATATGAACGACACATAACACATATGAAGCTAAACCTCCTTGAGGACTGTAACATACCTCCTCTTCCTTGCGGAGATTGCCTTGAAATCTCAAGAAACATCCATAATTATTTTTCCTGAAAATAGTCATTTTGGTGAATGGCAATGATTGCCATCTTACGTTACCTAGATAGTATTTGACCCCTTTACAAGAATCTCCTAACAAGATTTTTACTCGTCTTCAAGCCAAGGGGACGAGTACGGTCACAAATCTTTAGCATTCCATGTCCCTGCATGCTTCCGTGAGTCGTTATTTAGCTCATAGGTCCATGGCGCTAGATATGCGTTGCAATATTTACTGGAATCTGAAAGGACCTAATTCCTTTTCCAAACAAGATCGTTTACGTAAAACCTGTAGGTCCTTCTTCGAATGTCATATGATGTCTTAGATTTTTCAGCCGCCTTTCGCAAACTTCTTTTCACATCACTGATAAATTTTTCTAGAAATTCGGATCGCGAGTTGGGATCATAGGTCTCATCATTATTCGTAGTCGTATAAAACTTCCCATGAGTTTCCACTTCGCGTCCGAATTTAATGAAATACCGTGTGAGTTTCGTTACCTCTTCAGCAGTGGGTCTGATAGCGCAAGCCACTTTCCCTAGTAACGTATCCTAGATGCGCTGATTATCCACCACATAATCCCTAAGCATTGCTTTAACTGATTGGTATTTTCATTCAGCGGGATTATCTTGGGGATGATAATAGGCGGTGTAATTAATGTTCATCCCATAGTTCTCACATAACTTGTTAGATTGCAATTTTTAAAGTGTGACCCATTATCACACACTTTACCTCTTAGTACTCCAAATAATAAGAAAACTGAGTCTTCTAGAGCTTTTATAATGGGACCTGTGGATGCCAGATGTAAGAGGAAAAGTAGGAGAAATTTGCTGAATTGATCAACCATGGTCAAAATGTAATTATAGCCTTTACTAGAACGCGGGAGTGACCTACTAAATCTGCGCTAATTATCTCCCACGGTTTATCCTCAATTTTACGCGTGAACATGAGACCAGCTGGTTTCTTTAGGTCCTGTTTTGCGGACTGACATACTACACCGCCTTACGTAGCTCGCGATATCAGGTTTCATCTTCGGCCAAGAATACTTTTGAGGAATTCGGTCGAAAGTTTTCTGAGCTCCACAGTATCCAGATGTCGGAACATCGCGGTTTCTGTAAATAATCCTCTTTCCTCTTTCTTTCGTCCTCTAGCTTCCAGTCTGAATATCTACCTCGGTTTTCTTGTACTTGCGAATTTGTCTTTTGGTACCATTTATCGTTTGTCTCGGGACTTAGTTCGATACTGTCTATCATAGCAACCGAACGAGATAAAAAATCCGGGAGTAGGTGTTCTTTCCCCTTTCTATGAATAATCTCGTAGTCATACTGCTGCATACGTATGGCCCTTCTAGCGAGCCTACCAGTAGGGTCCTTTAGGCTTTGTAGCCATACTTAAGTTCGCACCTTCCAAATATGGTCTTAGCTTATCGACTGCCCAAAGTACCACTAATCATTCGCGCTCAGTCGTTGAATAATTTTTCTCACAACGTGTCAGCGATTGACTTAAAAATGCAATGACCTTCTCTTCATCGTTTATGTAATGGGTGAGAGCTGGACCTAAGCCACAGCCAGACGCATCGGTATGAACGGCGAATGGAAAATCAAAATCAGGATAATTTAATATGGGTGCACTGATCAATTCCTCTTTTACCGTCCGAAAAACTTGTTCGCATTCACTGGACCAGATGAACTTCTTATTCTTTTTCAGGAGGTCTGTGATTGGTGATTGTGATAGACTAGAGAAATTTTGAACAAAGCGCCTGTACCAGGTTAGTACACCAATGAATCTCCGTACTTCTTATACCGTTTTTGGGGATCGAATATCTAATATGCTTTGTACTTTGTCGGGATCAACTTGGAGGCCATTTTCACCTATAAGATACCCGGGAAATCGAAGGTCTGTCCGACAAAGGTGGTCGGTTACTGTGGAATTCGAAAGCAGAAGAAGACTTTTCAAAATTATAATTATTCACCAGAATGTAGCTGGTGGTTGTACCATTCGATAAGTGGAAAATTTAAAGAGAAAATAAATAAAGAATAGGTCAATAAAAGTTCTGTGTTCATCAATAAATCAAACCCCAATTAAGGAATACCGCCGACCAACCAAAAAGAGGAGTAAGAGTGACTCGGTGAGTACCCCAATAGTATACATAACAGGTAGTTGTAAGCAGTATCTTTAATAGTAGATCTTTATAGTGTTACAATTGTGCCCAACTGCAAGAACTAATACATGTGTATAAATGTTATATGTACATTACGTAGGTGTAGGAAGAGAAGATTGTGTTTAAAAGAATTTTCTACAGCAAGTAGGTTCAACTTTTGCTTGGGTCTTCTCATTCATGTTGACTGTTAGTTTTCCTTGAGGATGACTAAATTAAAATCCACCCCTTCATGATCTTCACTCTACTCTTCTATATATATCCGGGGCATCATAATACATTTGGTGGATGATGGACATCAGGTTGGAGTACTTATGTTGTTAAAAGTTTACTGGAAAACTACATTGGTAACTCAGTCAATTAGAATTAATTTAAACATATGTGTAGTTGAATATGTATTGTCTAGAATTGCCTAATTTGATGTATTGAAATGTATTTTTATATAGCAGAGTAAGTTTAGTCTCAATCTAGAATTTGTTGTGTACGGTTGCTACCAATCAAAAAACTTATATAGAGTAAATACGTTGAAATAAATTATAATTAAAGTCAATCTGAAAGGAACCGGTGTTTTTATTAACGAAGTATATAAAAGTGGTTGCCGAAACCCGGAATATATGTGAATCGAATCGGACTTTAAATCGAAATATTTGAAACGGATTGGTAGCAACTTAACGGGATCGCGATTGTAAAAAAGTTTACGGTCGAAAATGGATATTGCCTCAAGCGCTACGTACAGAGGGCAAATTACTAAACGTCGCTAAAAGCGCTATGGAGTATCTAGAATCGCCTGCTGCTCAAATACTCGATGACGAGGAAAAATTGGATGTAATGCAGGAAGAACTGAATGTGTTCCTATCTCGACTCAAGGCAGCTAGTGACAATTTGAAAAAAGCAAATAGTGACGTACGTGCTTTATTAAAGCCCGAGGATTTCGAAAGGGAAGCTAAAATAATCGCTGAGTATGACGATAAGGCTTTAACCATTATTTCTCGGCTCAATCAAAGATTACCGAAGGTGCACCAGCGTCAAATCGGCTAAATTCTACCATCATGCCCCACAACACCGACCCAACAAATAACTGTTCAAAATCATCAGATTCCAAAATGGGAGCAGTTAAATTACCCAAATTGCAGCTTAGGAAATTTTCTGGCGATCCTCATGACTGGATTCCGTTTTGGGAACAATACAAAAGTGTAGTTCACGAAAACCAATCGCTAACCGCGTGGATAAATTTAATTATCTTCAGTCAGCAGTAGGTGGACGAGCGGCTGAAACTATTGCAGGCTTAACTCCCACCAAAGCCTGCTATGAGAGCGCTATATCATTACTTAATGAGGAATACGGCAATACAGATAAAATTGTCGATGTGATGATGCAGCGTATGTTGTCTGTACAGCAGGTCTCTTCAAGAACAGACGTAATAGGACTGCGACGTATGTACAACCAGATCACCTCATGTACACGATCTCTGACAGCGTTGGGAATTTCAGCTGATAATTATTTCATAATGTTAAAGGGCGTACTCCTGCGTTGCTTGCCTTATGAATTACGAGTCGATTTTCATCGTCATTGTATTGACCTTGGCGATAATTTTAATGAAAAGGCCGATAAAGATGCAGCGCTCGTGGCAAAAAATGAAGATGACGCTGCAAGTACTTCATCTGTTGTCAGTGCAACTATCTCTTCTGCTCTTGGAGATAAAAACGTAAGGGGTCTCTTAAGGTTTTGAAGAGAGAAGTGGAATCTTTGGGAAAAGGCACATGAAGCTAAACCCAATTCTCATCGTATTCAATCTCACACAAACGCTGCTAAATCGTTCAAAACACAAACTGCTGTCGGATTATTTACCACAAACACATCGATAATATTTGCTTGTTTTGTAAAACATCGGCACACGGCTCGAAGGAGTGTGACAGTAAACAAACACTTACAGAACGAAAACATATATTGAAAAATGATGGAAGGTGTTTTAGGTGCTGCCGGCGCGGGACATAATTCCAGAACGTGTAAAAATCACTATATCGCATGTAAAAAAATGTAATGCAGACACGCCACAAGTATGTGTGACCCTGAATTTTGTAAGCTAAAGGTGTGGCAGAAATCGTCGGGGGGAAAACGGTAGCAACTCCACTACAAACATACAGCCATTACAAAAAACTGTGAATTTGTACACAACAAACTCGTCAAAACGGATTAAAAATGTGTTTTTGCACACTGCTTGTGTCTTTGCCTCTAACCCAAAGGATAACTTTAGCAGCAATTCATACATACGTATCATTATGGATGGCGGTAGTCAGTTGACGTACGTTAAATCCAGCGTAGCAACGAAAGTTAAAATTGCCAGTGGTAGGTTCTTACAATTTATGTGTTTTCCCGTTTGGAAGTGAAAAAAGAGCGCCCAGCAAGATTTGCAATGTTGTGTTGGTGAAACTGCAGAGTCAGCACGATAGCGATAATAATCCAACTGTATGGGAGGCAATCGAGATTCCCGAAATATGTGTAGACGTATTATCAGCTCCTAATGTATCCGACATACTCAATAAAAAACTTCAGCTAGCAGATGCAAGGTTGGCTGGTGTTCAACTTGAAGAGGGAATCAGTCTCTTAGTTGGTGCGGACACGTACTGGAACTTCGCTACTGGAGAACACGAGAGAATTACAGATAAACTGGTTGCCATTAATACTATTTTCGGCTGGACTCTGCAAGGGCCGTCAAATTCAACTGTTTTTCAATCAGCTGTGTCGCCTTGTCATACATCTTTAATTAGCACTTGTGCGTGTGACGAGGCTAAGAAAATCTGGGAATTGGAGATTGTGGGGATAAAGACCAGCAATAAATCTGAAGGTGAGAATATTTTTCAATTTGGTGATTTCGTAAAAAGAGTGGAAAATAGATTTATAGCTAGACTTCCCTGGAAAAATATGGAATGCGAGTTAGATAACAATCGAGATGGTGCATGTGCGAGATTGAATATGCTGGTACGAAAGTTGTCGCGACAGGCAGAAAATTTAACGGAGTATGATGTTGCGATGCAGGAGATGATAACCAACGGCCTAGCAGAAAGGGTATCAAACGATGACACAGTAGATCGTATTTACTACATGCCACATCGTCCCGTGTATCGTTTGGATAAGGCTACGTCACGAATGCGCATAGTTTTTGATGCGTCTGCTCACGCTTGCAATAAATTGTACTTAAATGAACATCTCGAGGTTGGTGATAATTTATTACCGGACATTTTAAAAATGATGTTAAACTTTCGCTGTGGAAAAATAGCATGAGTTGCCGATATAGAGAAGGCCTTCCTCCAGGTTATTTTGGATGAAGCTGATCGTAACAGCCATCGATTCTTTTGGTTCTCCAAGAAACTGAACTCTGATTATCCGCTTCCGCCAATTCAAACCTACAGGATGACACGTGTTACCTTTGGTGTCAAGTCAAGCCCATTTTTGCTGGGAGCTGCTATTAACGAACATCTGAAAAATGAAAAGAGCCGTTTCCCCGAAGTGTGTACCCTACTTCAAGAAAGCTTTTACATGGACGATCTTGTAACAAGTGTAGATAGTGAGGAAATAGCACAGGATATATATCGCTATGCGAGCTTGATCATGAAGGAAATATCTATGGTACTTAGAAAGTGGAATATCAATAACGCCAATCTTCGAAATCAGTTTTCTGGAAAGGAGATGATGACAGACATCCAAAATGTCCTGGGAATTAAATGGTTTACTCTCACTGATGAGCTTGCAGTTAATTTGGAACTAGCGAGGACGCTTTTAGAGGGATATTTAGATGGCACCAAACGAAACTTACTGAAGGTAATTGGCAAAATATATGATCCTTTAGGTGTGTTGGGTCCATTTACTGTACGGTTAAAATTGATTTTTCAAAATCTTTGGCGTATGAAAGTGGATTGGGATGAGCGTTTGCCAATCGAAATAATGAACCTTTGGAGCTCATGTTGTGAAGATCTTTTTAAATTAAACGAAATGACAATCCCACGCTCTGTTGGTGGTATTGAAGGAATTAGCAGGCAGCTCCATATTTTTGCCGACTCTAGCCTACAAGCGTTCGGAGCCGTGGCATACATCAGAGAGGTCAACATAAATGGTACAATATCGACACAATATCTTTGCTCAAAGAACAGAATCGCGCCCATAAAGGAAAAGGGAAGCAAGGAGATAACTCTTCCGAAGTTGGAACTAACCGCAGCCCTCATTGCTTCCCGTTTAGCGGACTATCTGCGCCAGAACTTTAAATTACGTATTCCTGAAGTTTGGCTCTGAAGCGATTCTAAAATAACCCTTTATTGGATTAAGGGAAACAAAGGTAAATGGAAGCCATATGTTCAGAATAGAGTTAGAGAAATTCGAAGTTTGACATCCGTTGCCTATTGGAGATATTGCCCAGGTACTGAAAATCCTGCCGATATGATTACAAGGGGTATCAATGCGAAAACACTGCTCAATTCTTCTTTATGGCTGCATGGACCAGACTGGCTCTCAGATGTTGAAGAGAACTGGCCTGGTAAGCATTTAAATATCGACGCGATGGAATCATATCCAGGTACCGCTTGTCTTATAACTGCGAACGATACTGATGTAGAAATACAATCCATCGAAAATGATTTAAAGCCTATAGTATCAGTCAAGGACTTCAGCTCTTGGACTAAGCCTTTGCGAACAACAGCATATGTTTTCCGCTATATCTCCTTACTTCGGGGCAATCCTAAGCCATCAAGGTATCTTAGTTCAGCCGAAATTTATCGAGCAGAAAAATATTGGATCGAGATTGCTCAAATAGATCACTTCAAAAACGAAATTTCATCGCTTCGAAATGGAAAAGGTATTCCTTCTTATTCGAAATTAATAACTTTGAATCCCTTTCTAGACGAGGCTGGCCTTTTACGAGTTGGAGGATGGTTGCAATTACTAAATAATGTCGAAAATGCTCACCCGATTATCTTGCCGAAATCGTCTCATCTTACTTCATTACTAGTAATGAACGTACACGAAAAAATGTTTCACGGGGGAAGCTCACTGGTCCTTTCCCGTATTCGACAGAAATTCTGGATCCCACAAGGGAGACAGCTGATTAGAACAATCATGCAAAAGTGTACAGTATGCAGAATTCTGAAGGGCAAACCTATGCAACAGCCTTTTGCTCCTCTTCCACGCGATAGATTCTTGCAATCGCGACCATTTGAAATAACTGGCTTAGATTTTGCTGGACCGTTATACACGACGAATTCTGATGATGTGCGACGGAAGGTATACATCATGTTATTTACTTGCGCCTCTATTAGAGCCGTACACCTTGAGCTGACACCTGATTTAACAACTGAAAGCTGCTTATTAGGGCTCCGAAGATTCATGGCGCGCCGAAGAATTCCTCGAGTGGTATACTCTGACAACGCAAAAACGTTCAAAAAGACATCCTTGGAATTACGCAAACTTGACAAATTCATTGATAATAAAAGGCTCCATGGTATTGTAAGCGATCTCGGCATTAATTGGAAGTTTATTGTGGAACGAGCCCCTTGCTGGGGAGGATTTTGGGAGAGACTCGTAGGTGTCGTAAAGTCAGCTTTGAAGGCTGTTATTCAAAGATCTTCACTTAATGACGATCAATTGCGGACATTACTTGTTGAGGTGGAAAGCGCCGTCAACGAAAGACCACTAACTTTTTTGGGCGAAGACCCTCATGAACTGTCACCGCTTACTCCGGCTCACTTTTTCCCAATCTGCCGCACCAACCACGTTACCCTTTCCTTATGACAATAAAGAAGAAAGGGAGTTTTCCGGCCAAAACTTACCCTTTCAGTGGAAGCAACGACTTAGAGCACTTAACCAACTTCGAAGACGTTGGCACAATGAGTATTTACAGCAACTCCGTTCTGCTCATCATGTCATCAAGGGAAACTTCTCAACCGTTGCGAAACCAGGTGATTTGGTGTTAATGCATGATCCCGCATTGCCGAATTTTTTTTGGATAATGGCTATAATCGAAGAGGTATATCCGGGTCGTGATGGAAAAATTCGCTCCTGTCTAATTCGACCAAAACTAAAGCGGCCCGTCCAACGACTTTATCCTATTGCAATGAATTGATTTTCGGTGCCCGGAGAGTGTTAAAAGATTACTGGAAAACTACATTGGTAACTCAGTCAATTAGAATTAATTTTAAACATGTGTGTAGTTGAATATGTATTGTCTAGAATTGCCTAATTTGAAATGTATTTTTATAGAGCAGAGTAAGTTTAGGTCTCAATCTAGAATTTGTAGTGTTCGGTTGCTACCAATCAAACTTAGATAGAGTAAATACGTTGAAATAAATTATAATTAAAGTCAATCTAAAAGGAACCGGTGTTTTTATTAACGAAGTATATAAAATATGCCCTTTTATGAACAGCACAGTACGATGGCGAGGAGTATGTCCTCAATCGACATTAATATAGGGCATTCGAAGGAGATTGACTAAAAAGGAAAAATTCACCTTTATCACGAGTTCGAATAGGAATATTAAGTTAAAACACACCGGAAATGAACGACACATAACACATATGAACCCAAACCTCCTTGAGGGCTGTAACAACTTTGAAAAATTTTCAATTGGTGCAAGAGCAATAATTGGGTACTCAGCATGGATAAATTTGAGGTTATGACATTACATAGGAATCAGACACCAATCACATAAGATTATGAGTTCTCGGATACCTCGATTCGCCGCGTGGGCTCTCTTTCTGATTTGGTTGTCAAATGTGACCATAGATTGAATCTTATCTCCCATATAAAGTACATACATGATATCTAGTATATCTAGTATATCTAGTATGCTACGCTTTATAAAATGTTGGTCCCGAGTGTCTTCGAATCCTACCATAACATTGCGTTTGTACGTTGCTTTGTGAGACCACTTGTGGAATACACTAGCCAGGTCTGGTCTCCATTTTACGGTACACACATCGACCGTATCGTCTGTGCAGCGAGACTTCTTACGATTTGCTCTCTGACACCTACCCTGGAATAATTCGTTAATGCTTCTACCATATGAGGATCGCTTGAAGCTTTTCATTATGTACTACCATGAGAAACGTCGCATGGTTGCCGATGTAACTTTTGTGCACCAACTCTTAAACGCGAATATTGACTCTCCGCTGTTATTTAATAAAATCTCTTTTCGCGATAGCAAGGCACAATTTGAGAAGGCTACCTCTGTTGCATGTTAGCTATTCAAGGTCAAACTTTAGCATGTATAAAACCTATTAATCGCATGTGCATTACTGTTAATAATTTAGCGGAGCATTTTGTTGTTGACGTTTCTAAGATGTTCTATTTAATTTAATTTTATTTTTTCCTTTTTTGTTCTATGTTGCTCTGCATGTAATTTCATCTGGTGTTTGTGTTTATATTTTGTTTAACATACTAATACTAACACCGACTAAGTGATTAAACGCAGGTATTAAACGTGTCACTACAGTGAGCTTGTGTAAGGTGCTTCTGATGTAAAAAAATAAAAGAAAAAAAATAGACCCCTTACTGATCGCCGGATCGAAAATTTTATTTTTCTGAATTCATTTTGAGCTTTAAAATGTGGAACTTTTCGGAAATGAACAGGGAGTATGTTAATAAGGCTTAACTTTTTGAGTAAAATTACTAGCCTATATTTTATGTTTTCTTATTACAATTAATTAATTCACAATAAGGCTGCATATTAGCATACGTTAAAACATTTTTTTAACACATTAAATAATGGTGAAATCAGCCTCTTGTTTCCGATGACTTTGAAGGCAGAATTAGGTATTTTGAGTTATGAGGGAATTCGCTTAACGTTCCCATTTAGTCCAATTTGATTTGCTGTAAAACTTGCTTGGAAATCGGGCTTAGAGGACAAGCAGAATCGCATAGGTAGTTATTCAGGAATATTTACGTTATCTTGCCTTGAATTTGGGAATTTATCCAACTTAAAAGTGCATATATTTTTTTAAATTTCACTTCGAAGTTAAGTAAAATTTTGGGAGAAAGAAAATACTAAGAAAATTTTCCTCGGACTTAGAAAAATTTTCTTATTTATTTCCTATTTATTTGTTGACATTACTTTTAGGGCCTAATTTAAGGCATTATGAAGTAATATTGCCTTCTTATTTTACCCCATAGGAGAATAGCCTGTCAGATTAAACTACTAAGTCTAGTTTACGTTATTTTAACCAAAATAGGTCGATCGGCCTTCGATGATAGGAAATTCAACCTCCAATGTTACTTGATAATGTAATACATCAAACAGATATAATTTATATTTTCTTTATTTAAGTAACCATTTGATACACGGTAAATATTTTCGTTGTAGCTTCGAGCTCATTTACAAAATTGAATGGCTTCGCATTACAAGTTCCCCGCCCTTTTATATTATTTGTATGTTTTGGCGAAGGTAGCGTAAAGTTCGGCGCGAATAAATGAGGGTGGGGACTATGGAATTCGTGGAAAGGTTTATGGAAAAGCAGTAGCGGCGTGCTAGATAGAAAAGCAGTGGTGGCGTGCTACATTCTTCCCCTCTGACGCTGCGATCGTCTCGATGAAGTGTCAGTATTGGAATGGCACGCTGTAGAGGTAATGGTTTTCTTGGGTCTCCCTCGTTTCCTTATTGGTACGATTGGTTTGGGTGTACTAGTTCCCTCAGGTTCATCATAAGCTGAAAGTGCGGACGTATGATATGATCCTGCAGGTATTGTTGGTGTGGTAGGATGCGAAATCTCATAAGTTGTAGTTCCGCGTCGTTGCAGAACAATATAAGGTCCATCTTGTCAAGGGCTAATTTCGATGAAAAGCGGTTGGCAGCGTAACTGCGTGTATTTGTTCGTACCCAAACTCTATCTCCAGGATTATATGTTGGGTCAGGTCGTCGCTTGTTGCCACTGTACTCTTGGTTTCTTTCCTGTACTTTAAGTTGAGTCTCCTTTACCCTTCTTAGCGTATCTGTGAGTTTAAGAAGATAAGGCGTTACCTGCGGCACGAAGTTCTCAGCTTCTACTATTCTACGAAGATCATGGCTAACGTCTTCTGCAGATCGGAGTTCTCTCCCAAAGGTGAGGTAAGCGACCGAGTGGCCTGTGCTCTTACAATGAGAAGTATTCATAGCAAACCTGATTGCTCCTAAATGTTCGGGCCAAGATGTGTGATCCTTTCCAACCAATATGGCCAGTTGGGTTTTTAAATCACGGTTCTTTCGCTCCACTGGATTGAATTGCGGATGATAGACTGGTGTAAATGATTGCTGTATTCCAAGACAAAAAGTTAGGTATTGTACTATAGTTGAAATGAATTGTGTGCAATTATCACTAATCATACGACGCGGTATTATGGAGCGAAAGAAGAATTCATTTAGTAGCACTTTTGCACAAGCATCTGCCGTTGCTTCTGCTAGAGCATAGAGCCCTACCCATCGGCTTGCGGTGTCCTCCGCAACCAGTATCCATCTTTTACCATCTGTAGATTCTGGCAGAGGTCCAAATAGGTCGACCGAAATAATTTCAAATCACATCTTACTAGGCATTGTTTGGTACAGCTCTGCTGGTTTCAGGTTTGTAGACTTATATCTCTGACATTCGAGGCACTTAGATATGTATTTTGCTATATCCTTTCGCATTCCATCCCAGTAGTACCATTCAGAAATTCCTTTGCAAGTGCGTTCTATACCATAATGACCAGAAGTTGGTGCATCGTGATATGCCTGTAAAATAGTTGATTGCTCGTGTTTGGGTATGACTAACTGTGTTGTGACTCAAGTGCCCAATGCCTCGAATCACAACCATAATAGCGATACATCAATATATCGTCCAATACGATGTATTGATGTAGCATTAATTGACGTTGAAAATGAAAATTTATTTTATTTTTAAATCTCATTCAAAATTTAAAATGCATTTAGAAATGCATTCCCATATTATAACAAAATGCAATTTAGCATAAATTGCATTTTGTTATCAGACACACATTCCACTCACACGGTATGCACACTTACCTACATATAGTGTCTTCTTACTTTTTTTCCGTATGTACGCTGTACATACGTACATTACTTACTTAATCCAATCTAATTGTATGTACATACACATACAATTATTCGCGCTCTCTTAAAATTAATATTTCAAGACGGGCGCACAAGTGCATATCGGATTACAGTTTTGCATTGATGCATATAGCTCGCATCAAAAAAACTTTTGCATTTTCTCACGTACGTTTTTTCAGCGTCGGCGTCGTGATAAAGCAATAAAAATGAACAAAGAGCTTTAAAGCGATCATGGGTACCTAGGTGCAATTTGCCCAAACCTCGAGGAGTTCAATTTTTAAACACCGTCAAGTAAAGTTCTCTCTGGAGAAAAGTGCAATTCTTCCTATAAAAAAAATATTCAGGTGATTTTCTTATTATAAATATAGAAAAGTGCAATTCTTCCAATAAAAATATTAAAGTAACATTTATGTTATAAATGTAGAAAAGTGAAATTCTCCTTATAAATATATTAAAAGCAATTCCTTTATGAATATACTTATTAAACTTAATTCTTCCTATAAATACTTTAAATAAATGTTTTTCCGAACCTGAGTGTATTTATCTTGTGAAACTCATCGCATCACGTTAAACCTAGAAGCGCGAACGGTTGAACTACAACAAATTGGAGGCAGCGGTGTACCTACCGAGAATCAGTACGCTTAAAAACCTTACTTAAACCAAATATTGAACTCGTTGCACAAATATTGGGATGATTTTCAAGCATCACTTAATGAAAAAATCTTGAATGTTGGCCCAAACGACAAAGATAGCGAATACTTCGTGAATGATGTTTACATAAACATGGAAACATCATTCTCAGACACTGTAATTGCGCTGCAAGAACAGTTGGACTCGAGATTCCAAAACATAACAAATACTACAAATAATTCCACAGAGCATCACGACAATGTCTCTTTCAGAGACCAATCAAATTTTTTCCTAACTGACGCGAGAACATTAATTCCCAATTTCAATGGAAATTCGAAAGATCCCCACAAATTCATTTCAAGCTGTGATGATTCATATGCAACAGCAACGACGGCAAGCGAAAAGCACTCCCTCCTTAGTTTAATAGGGAGTAAATTATCCGCAGAGGCCTACGATATCTTCAGGTACAATCAAAATGAAGATTGGCCTACTTTAAAACCAATTTTAACTCAAACTTTCGAGGAAAAAAATCCCAGAACTGTGCTACAGTCTCAATTAAATAATTCCAAACAGAGATTAAGGGAAAGCGTGAAAGACTTTCTGCAGAGACTTAACACAAGTCTATCCAACTTAAATGAAGCAACACACTCACATACAAGCGATAGAGTTCTTTTGAAGTCCCTTTTACAAGCACAAGTCCACAGGAATCCCAGGACAATATCGACGGAAAAGTTGGCAGCAAGAAAATAATTCAAATCCTTGTTCAAATAAATAAAAATTCTTTAACTCTTTCTTTGCCTGTTGACATCTGCTGGGCTCCAAAACTTACATTTTTAATTGATACTGGAGCAGAGATCAGCCTAATAAAACTCCATCCACTGAAACTAGACAGTATCTGCTACAGAGATGCTGTCTGCAATATTAATACATTATTTATATACATATATACATACTTGCAAAATTGAATTTGAATTCTACCTAATTTAACTCCATCCTAGAGCACCCATTTCAAATTGTGGGAAATAACTCCACCCTCTCATACGATGGCCTACTTGGTCATGATTTTCTACCTCGATACAATGCGACTATCAACTACAAAAATAAATTTATTTCTCTAGAAGTAAATGAATCGAACGAATTCTACCCGTATGAAGAATATTACACTAACTACCCATACGTTTATTTGAAAAGCGAAGACGCAGAAAGGAGGTCTCAAACAAAGAGTCTGTTATATACAGGGATAACAGTCTCCAATAAAGATATTAATACAATTCCATCTCCATCAATTGCTTTGAAAAGCAATGTAAATTGATCCCAAGCCAATGCTTCACAAGAAATGAAGCATAAATGTAGAAATCTATCTCCATCTATAGCCACACAAGAGGCTGAAGTAAATAAAATTCTATCTCCATCCAAGGCTTCACAAGATATGAAGCAAAAACGTAAAAGTATATCTCCATCTACAGCCACACAAAAAGCTTTATCTAGTAAAATTCTATCTCCTTCATAAATAAGTTCACAAAAAGTGAATTCCAAGAACAAATCAAAGAAGTCAAAGAATTTCAATAAAGTCTTATCTCCTTCAAATTCTATCGAGTCGGAATCATGGAATATCTCTTTCAAAATTCTCCTTCCTATAAAAATCCGAAAGAATCGGATAACTTAAATAAAATTAAAATTCCGGTTCGATCAGAGTTAATTATTGAAATTCCAACTCCTTCTATTCAACATCAATCGGTCTGTTTCAAGAAGGAAATAAGGCCAGGTTTGTTTCTTGGAAATTCAATAGTCGAACCAGTCAATGATATAGCAAAAGTCCTAATCCTCAACACAAATGAGGAGGACGCCGATCTGGTACCTTACGAGGTGAACCCAGTTTACCAAGACTTGGACGATTTTGTGGTCATCTCCACAGACTCTGAAAGAGATCCAATTAAGGGCAGAATAATTAAACTGCAAAACTTTATAAAATTGGATCACTGTAATTCAGAGGAATCTGAGAGTATCGCAATATCTGTAGGGAACTCAACGATCTCTTCTTCATAGAAGGGAATTTCCTTTCATATACAGATGCGATTACCCACAAAATCGAGATACTCTAAGACAAACCGCCCATATCTACCAAGCCTTATGGACTTCCTGAAGCAAGCAGAACTGAAATAAATAGGCAAATACAAGAAATGCGTGAGACAGACATCATCAGACGTTCACATAGTCCCTGGAATTCTCCACTTCTCCTGGTTACTAAAAAACCAGATGAAAATGGAAACAAAAAGTGGCGAGTAGTGGTAAACTTTCGTCGTATTAACGACACAACAATTGGCGATGCGTACCCACTGCCTAATATCACAGATATATTAGACCAGTTGAGGAAGAAGCCGAAATAATTTACCACACTCGACTTAGCCAGTGGATTCCACCAGATAAAAATGGACTCGAAGGACAGGGACAAAACTGTCTTTAGCACACCCTATGGCCACTAAGAATACAATCGAATGCCATTTGGTGTAAAAGGATCCCCTGCTACTATTCAACGAGCCATGAATAATGTCTTATCTGGCCTTCAAGGCATCTATTGCTTCGTATACATGGACGATATTGTAGTCCATGGATACAATCTCAAAGACCACAATGCCAGACTCATAGCAGTATTCAGCCGTCTCCGAAATTTTAACTTGAAACTCCAACTCGACAAGTGCCAATTGTGGCATACCTACATATAAATATATCGACATATCTACATATAAACATCCCTACATACATATGCACATATAAACATACCTACATATAAACACACCTACCTACATACATAAATATCTGCCTACCTACCTACATATCTACATACATACCTACCTGCATTCATAATGTTATGACATACTTATTGGCCAAGCACAATGAGTACTCATAACATTAAAATGCTTCCGACACTTGTCATACTTGAAGAAATGCGAGACTAGGTCACCCTTACCCAATACACAATCGCATCAACATAAACAAACTAAATCTAATAACGCGACCCACTAAAGTAGCGCGCAAGTAACAACCAGTGACGAAATATCGATCACTGACCGCGATTCAACATGAGGGCTTCGATAGAGAAATAATAATAAAATAAGTAATCATAATAGCAATTATTGTTACCCTAAGCTAATTTTAAGTTGTATAAATAAGCTAAGAAAATTAAAGAAAGCGATCATTATCAAAAGTTCACTCAACGTGTTTTTTTTTAAAACTTAGGTGGAGTTCTGCTACCTAGCTGCTCCCCGTATATAGAAACCGGAGTTAACGCTCTAATAGCTGCTCACGTTAAGAGTAAAGCCCATAGGCTGCTCTTCGTGCATTTAACTGGATAAACCAGGCAACGAAATTAAAGGTTTATCACATGGCGACCGTGACATCGTAGCTAAATCGACTCTACAATCTTCGAGAAGACCGTGACAAGTTACAATCTTCGGACAATTTCATCTCGGACAACAACCTAGAGCCATACATACCGAAACCAGTAGCAAAGTCAACTGAAGAAATACGACAATACAAGGCAGGCCCGAAAAGGTTGACAATTGAAGAATATAGGCAGCGGCATACGAGCTCAAAGACAACAAAAATATCAAAACCAGCCCGTAGAGGCCGACGAGCGTTCCTTAACGAGGAAATAAGGAAATTTAAACAACTGGTACAGATTGCAGTAACAAACACTGAAAAGAGGAAATACGAAATCCTGCTAGGAAACACGAAGAAAGAACTGAATAAGTTGAAAGGAGCAAGGAAGTAAAAAAAAAAAATTTGTCAATAGATCTATATCGTTATAATAATATTATTATTTTTTTAACAAAATGTAATTCATAGTTTAACCGCACAATAAAAAAAAAGAAAAAACTTAAGCTCCTCCATGAATAATTAACTTTAAATTTAAACAGAAGAAATACATTTTTTTTTCTCTCAATATGAATAATACTATAAATAATAGATAGATAATTTAAATTGACATAGGTAAAGATTATAAAAATAAAATTATAAAGTGTCATTATCGATGAACAAGAAATCAGCTAAATGATAGCAATTAGAATTCATTCATTTTGCATTCAAACGTGGTACGAAATTTTTTTTTTCCTGTACTGACCAGGTGTCTTATTTTCATTAAAAGCTTGATCAAACAATTAATCAGTACATACTTCTGAGCTAGAGAACACGTATGGACAAACTAGCAAAAATCGAGGACGAACTAATAAGAACTCTAGAAAATTTCAAGAAAGCTAAAAATAGGCCGTATACAGAAAAAACATTACAAGAAAAAGAAGAATTAATATACAAACTTCACGAAGAGGCAACGGAAATAGTATCGGTGCCAACAGAAGTGGCTACAATATTACAATACAAAATAATTTATGACAAAATCAAGGTATTGGCCCAAGATATTCTAAAACTAGTAAAAGATCAAAAAGGCTACACCATGGCATTCGATATTAAAACTGCAACATCCCTGCTTCAAACCTATGATGGGAAGCACGAGGAAACGGAAACATTCGTTGAATCAATGGAACTGCTAGATGAACTAACGTCAGCAGAACATAAAAAAATATTGATCAAGTTCATTAAAACGCGAACAACAGGGAAAGCGAAACTTGCAATAACAGGAGATGTTAACACAGTCGAGGCAATAAAAACAAAGATACGCCAAAAATTCTCAGTCAAACTTTCATCTGACGCGGTACTGGCTCAATTAAACACGTGCCAGCAAGAAAATAGAAAATTAGTAGATTTTACACACCAAATTGAAAACGTCTCCAGCCAGCTAACAAGAGCACTGATAATTGAAAAAGTGGCGACAGGAGAAGCAGCTGAAAAATTGGCTGACAAATTTGCAATACAGTCCTTCATTAATAATGTGACCAGTCAAGAAACATCGCTTATATTAAAAACCAGCAATCTAACAACATTGCCGGAAATAACAACAAAAGCGGCGATGGTGGACAAAGAGCAGGCGCATAACATTCTTCATTTTAACAGCACCCAACATGGGAGATCAGGTAACTACCCAAAATAATAGTAGAAACAGTTGGCATGGCTACAGCAATTACAATAGAAATAATAACAGTAATAGACAAGAATACTACAACCGAAATAGACCAATCTATAGCAATAATAGCAACAGAAATTACCGGCCCATGCAAGCATAACAAGCAAGTCAAAGGCAGAACACTCACACTCATAGGAGCTCGCAAAACAGAAGAGTTCAGCACTTTGAATCGGGGAATACCAAAACCCCCAGCCAGAACCAGAACCGGAAAGGTTGGGGGTGGTACCATCAACATGCACACACCAAGAATATTAAACATAAACCTCTCCCTAACTAATTTTATAAAAGCATATGTCGAGATGTGCGGAGTAGTATGCACCTTTATAGTGGATACGGGGGCAGATATTTCAATATTTAAAAGAGCCGATCAATTATACCAACCAAAAAATACATGCTTTATACAGGGTATAACAGATTATAAAAGGCAATCAATAGGGGCAACAAATACAAAAATAACTTTCAACGATCAATTTTCAATAGTTTTTTCAAATAGTTAGTGACGTTTTTTCTATAGGCGCTGACGCAATTCTGGGACTAGATTTTTTAACAAAAAACAAAGCAAGTATTGATTACGATACTTGGACGCTGACCATAAATACGTCAGATGGAATAACAGAGGTACCCATACTTAGCGGTCCTTCTCCAAACTCAATAGTCATACCACCAAGATGTGAAATAATTCGAAAAGTTCCTATACAAGAACAAAATGATTCAAAAAATCTGGTCATAGCAAGACAAGAAGTACAACCAGGGATATTCATTACAGGATCTATTATCTCAAAAAGTAACCCACTGGTAAAAATACTAAATACATCAAACAAAACAGTTACACTTCAAAATTTAAAACTTTCAACAAAACCACTTTCAGACTTCAATATAATTAAAACACCTAAAGACAAAAGATCAGAAAAAGTAATTTCAAATTTAAAACTCGAAACTATCCCAAGCTATGCTAGATCACAATTTGAAAAACTATGTCACGATTTCAGTGATATTTTTGCATCAGATGACGAACCACTAACTTCAAATAATTTCTATAAACAACATATAGAAGTGGCAGATAACGTACCTGTTTATACAAAAATCTACCGAATTCCCGAAGCTCATAAAACTGAAATAGACCAGCAGCTAGACAAAATGTTAACTGACGGAGTTATAGAAAATTCAGTCTCGCAATACAATTCACCCATATTACTAGTCCCCAAGAAATCAGGCGACCAAAACAGAAAATGGCGTTTAGTAGTAGACTTTAGGAATCTGAACAAAAAAGTTCTGGCCGACAAATTCCCATTACCTAGAATAGAAGAAATACTCGACCAAATGGGTAGAGCAAAATATTTCTTTACTCTAGATTTAATGTCAGGATTTCACCAAATCTCTCTGGACAAACAATCCAGGAAGTTTACAGCATTCTTAACCAATAAAGGCCATTTCCACTACACCAGACTACCTTTCGGACTTAACATCAGTCCAAATAGTTTTCAAAGAATGATGGCAATAGCCATGGCAGGGTTACCACCAGAAACAGCATTTTTATATATCGACGATATTATACTCGTCGGATGCTCCCAGCAACATCATTTGAAAAATCTCTTAACAATCTTCAAAAGGTTAAGAGAAAGAAACCTTAAGTTGAATCCAGAAAAGTGTAAATTCTTTCAGACAGAAATCACCTACCTAGGACACAAAATATCAGCAGAAGGCATTAGCCTAGACACCTCGAAATACGAGGCTATAAAAAATTATCCTAAAAATACCGACGACGTTAGACGATTTGTAGCCTTTTGCAACTACTATCGCCGATTTGTACCTAATTTTGCAGAAATCACGCTGCCTCTAAATAAACTACTAAAGAAAAAATCCCAATTTGAGTGAAACGAAAATCAGCAGAAAGCATTCGAAACACTAAAATCAATGTTAACGTCACCAATAATATTACAGTACCCAGTGCCATATTATCACAAAATATTAATGGAAAAGAACTCCCCATCGCATATGCCAGTAAAACTTTTACACAAGGAGAAAGTAATAAATCAACCATTGAGAAGGAGCTAACAGCCATACATTGGGCTATAACGCATTTCAAACCATACGTATATGGACGAAGATTTACAATAAAAACGGATCACAGACCTTTAGCATATTTATTTGGTATGAAAAACCCAACGTCTAAATTAACAAGAATGAGACTAGATCTCGAAGAATTCGATTTTGAAATTCAATACGTTAAAGGAAAAGAGAATGTTGGCCCAGATGCGTTATCAAGAATTAAACTTGACATAAATGATTTAAAGGACATCAACATATTAAAAGTACAAACTCGAGCAATGCACAAACAAAATAACCAATCAATTAAGAAAATAAGCTCAATAGAAGAAAATAACGAAAAACAACTGCATCCTGATAAACCGCATGTCATGGAAGTACTATCCCCAGACGAGGCTATAAACCTACCAGAATTACAAATAGAAACCAACAGTTGCAGCAACGAGCGAACTAAACTAGATATAAAAATCGTCCACAGATTAGGAAATGTTTATGAGCGGCATATAAATACAAAGTACAATCTGCAAACAGGTATTTAAAGTGTTGGAAAATGGTATACAATTTCAGACCAAGACCCTGAAACTTTCTACAGAGAGCGAAATATTTAAATTAATTACAATAACCGCATTTAAAGAAATAGGCAACAAAACGCTAAGAAATATACATATTATAATATATAAACCACCGAGATACATCAAAAACAAAGCGCAGATTAATAACCTACTACATGATTTTCACTCAACACCTACTGGAGGACATCTAGGACAAACTAGAATGCACAAAAAACTAAAAGCGATATATAGATGGAAAAGGATGAAGAATACCATCGCAAGATATGTAAACAATTGTGAACTCTGCGCGAAAAACAAACACCAGACGCACAATAGAGAAAGCTTAGAAATTACAACAACACCAGCGAAGGTATTCGACGTAGTATCCTTAGATACTGTGGGACCATTTACGAAAACAACCTGTGACAATAGATACGCAGTAACCATGCAATGCGATTTAAGCAAATATGTAGTAATAGTTCCTACGAGAGATAAGGAAGCCAAAACTATTGCACAAGCAATAGTCAGCGGATTTATACTAATTTATGGACCAATGAGTAAAATAAAATCAGATCTCGGAACTGAGTATAAAAACCAAATCCTCTCGGAAGTATGCAATATATTGAAAATAAAGCAACTTTTCGCAACCGCTGCACACCCCGAAACTATAGGGTCCCTGGAAAGAAACCACAAATGTCTTAACGAATACCTTAGATGTTTCGTAAATGATAACAGAGATGACTGGGATACGTGGATACCGTACTACTCATTTTGCTACAACACTACTCCAAACAGCGTTCACAACTACACACATTTTGAACTAGTATTCGCAAAAAGAGTGAACCTTCCTACTGAGCTCACAGTTGCTACTCCAGAGCACATCTATAACTACGACTTATATAGCAAAGAAGTTAAAGCTAGGTTACAAAAAACACTAAGTAAAGCAAAGCAGTACCTAGAGCATTCGAAAGAAATAAGAAAACAAAACAGTGATATTAACTGCAACCCCCTATTAATTCAAATAGGTGATCAAGTATTAATTACAGCACCGAATAGAAAAAAATTGGATCCTCTATACAAAGGACCATATAAAGTAATCGATTTTGACACTGTTAATTGTATTATTGAAGACAGGCATAAGGTTAGGTCTAAGATACTTAAAAATAGACTAAGAAAGATCAATATATAAGAAAAAAAATAATAAGATAGAGTAGGAATTAAATCTAATAATTACAACATCAATAAGGTATTATTGAGTTAATATACAAATAAGAACATAAAAAAAAAAAAAATGTGTGTAAAATTTTAAAATGTTTATTACAACGAACACTATGTATATAAATGAAAATAAGGGCATATTAATGTGCCACAAACTGTAAGCGTTATATAATGGAAGCAAACTTTGAGAAAACAAAAAGAACAACAAAACGAACAAAAATATATAACAAAACATCACTATATGGAAGACTAATAGCATCGAAAATATGCAGTAATTCTTCTAACAAAAACGTGTAATTCAAAGATGATTGGGTACGTCTTTGAAAACATGCTACAAAATCTGTAAGAAGATTACTGTTAAATTTCGATGAAAATAATTTCGACAAAAAAGAATAAAAATAGAAGTAAACCAATGAGTAGAACTTCCATTAGAGCAAGAAAATCGAAATATTTGAGCGGTATATAAAAATAGAAGTAAACCAATGAGTAGAACTTGCATTAGAGCAAGCAAATCGAAATATTGGAAGTCAACCAATGAGTAGAACCCGCACTAGAGCAGGAAAATCGAAAGATTGGAGATTGACTTTAATTAAAAATATCAGACCAAGAGTCTGACGTGCTCTGCAGAAAGCCAAATAAATAATTTAATTAATATAGCCGCATTTAAAGAAAGAAGATAAAAATCAAGAAACATTAAAAGCACAAAAATATATATACGAGAAATGAATAAACCACAAACCTAAGGCCATTAAAAATAATGATAAAATAAGGTTAACGGCCACTAATTATTGAAAAATAAAGTTTTGTTCGAAAATAACAAAAGAAATTACGCCCATTAGATAACGTACACGTACATAGTCAAAGGAACAGATACGATTAATAAATATTATTAAAAAGTTAATATGCATTCATGAAAATTGTAATTAAAATCATTAACGGAAATCATACAAAATGTAAAAAAAAAAATTGACGAAAATCATTAACACAAATTAAAAAAAAAAAAAAAATCAATGAAAACAATTAACTCAATTAATTAGAAACGTCAATGAAAATTATCTGATCGATGTAAAGATAGATATAGAAAATATACATATAAATGTAACATATACTTTAAGTAGATTTTAAACAACTAATAATCTAAATGTTCACTATTCCATAATTTAATTCACTTATTCCATAAAACTAAATCTAATAACGCGACCCACTAAAGTAGCGCGCAAGTAAGAAGAAGTGACGAAATGTCGATCACTGACCGCGATTCAACATGAGGGCTTCGATGGAGAAATAATAATAAAATAAGTAATCATAATAGCAATTATTGTTACCCTAAGCTAATTTTAAGTTGTATAAATAAGCTAAGAAAATTAAAGATAGCGATCTTTATCAAAAGTTCACTCAACGTGTTTTTTTAAAACATAGGTGGAGTTCTGCTACCTAGCTGCTCCCCGTATATAGATCACCGGAGTTAACGCTCTAATAGCTGCTCCTATTTAAATCACGTTAAGAGTAAAGCCCATAGGCTGCTCTTCGTGCATTTAACTGGATAAACCAGGCAACGAAATTAAAGGTTTATCACACAATTCCTAAGGAAGGAAATTATGTATTTAGGGCACATAACTACAGAAGATGGAGTGAAACCAGACCCTGCAAAAATAAAATCAGTTCAGTCATATCCCAGACCCAAAAGGAAAATGATATCTAAGCCTTCCTTGGTTTCGTCGGCTACTATCGCCGCTTCATTCCAAATTTTTCGAAGATAGCTAAACCACTCACAAATCTTTTGAAAAAAGGTACGCCTTTCAAGTTCGACGCAATCTGCGACGAGGCATTTTGCGAATTACGCAATAAACTTATTTCGGCACCAATTCTATCATATCCCGATTTTGACAAAGAATTTTTTGTCACCTCCGATGCCAGTGACTACGCCATCGGAACAGTTCTTTCTCCAGTTGATGATCAAGGAGCCGAGTTCTCAATGGTGCAGAGACTCGTTACTCAGCAATAGAAAAGGAGCTCTTAGCTATCGTGTTTGCAGTTGAGCAATTCAGACCATACGTTTATGGCAGACAGTTTACAATTATAACTGACCATAAACCATTAGTATGGCTCATGAATCTGAAAGATCACTCTTCAAGACTGATGAGATGGAGAATACGTCTTGAGGAATATGAGTACAAAATAGACCATAAATCAGGTAAGCTCAACACAAATGCAGACGCTCTCAGTAGAGCTATTCCAGATAGTATCGAAAATTTCGCAGAACCTACCACCTACGTAAATGTGGTAACAAGGAATCAAGCTAGAGCTCAGGCAAATTTGAACATTCCCGACACGAGTATTATTACTCCAAACCCAGCTCCCTCGTCATCAAACAATTCCTCAGTCATAATAACTGAGACTAATTTTCCTCTTTTACTGACTAAAAATGCGAATCCTAAATTTTTCATCTTGCCAATGCAAGATACAGAACTTGAAAGAGTGTTGGCTTCGAACCTAAAACTTTCAGATAAATCTCCACTTTTAAAAACTGAACTGAACTTCTTCACAAAAAAGGACTCTAAAATAAGCATTTCAAAAACTAATTTACCTTGTCGATTTCAAAGACATAGATCAGACCTCGAAAAGATTTTAACAGAAATCTACTCATACACAGAAGCAAATCAGTTAAAACAAATAAATATCTCCTTCCCTATATTAGATCCACAGAATCTAATAATTATTAAGAACACTTTTGTCCAGATCTTCGCTAATAAACAAATAAACATTCAACTTCATCAGGATTCAATAAAATATTTATACGACATTAAGGACATTGAACAAGTTTTAAAAGATTTTCACTCATTACCAACGGGAGGCCATCAAGGTATTTCCCGTACTATTAAAAGAATCAAAAACCAATTCTACTGTAAACTTTGTCAGGTGAACAAAGTATCCAGAAACCCTAAAATACCAATGAAAATCTCGAGCATTATCTCCAAACCTTTCGAAAGAGTGTACCTAGATGTTGTAGTACCTCTCCCAGTTTCACATTCTGGAAATAAATATCTCCTTACATTCCAAGACGACCTTTCAACATTTTCCGAGCCTATTCCCATAGTCGACACCGAGTCTAAGACATTAGCGGAAGCCTTCACGACAACGATAGTTTGTCGACATGGTATTCCAGAAAGTATCCTCACAGACCAAGGCTCTAACCTCATAAGTGGCATGTTCGCCGAGGTATCTAAATTGCTAAGAATAAAACGATTTAAAACTACTCCACATTACTCTCAAACGAATGGTGCGTTGGAGACAAGTCACAGAACCTTAGCAGAATATCTCCGATCTTATGTAGCAAAAGATCCACAAGACTGGGATACATGGATTCCTTATGCCATGTTTGTATATCATACAACCCCTCATTCGAGTACTAATTAAACTCCTCGCGAACTCCTATACGGATTCCCAGCCGAAATCCCAAATAATTCAAAATCATCTCCAACCGTTTGCTATAATTACGACAATTATGCCAACAAGTTAAAAGCACGTCTACAGCATAGCTTCAAAATAGCTAAAGACATATCCATGGCAAATAAAGAAAGATCAAAATTGCAATACGATAAGAACTCCGTCCAAAAATCTTTTAATACTGGTGATAAAGTCTTACTGAAAAGCAGAGTGAGAGATAATAAGTTCTCACCACTATGGTCAGGTCCATATGAGATAATAGAGATTAATTCCCCCGAAAATTCCAAAATAAAGGTCAACAATAAAAATAAAAGAGTCCATAATAATGACTTGAAACTTTTCACAGATTAATGCCAGTAATTTCATCCTTCCCAAAAAAAACATTCCAAATCATCTTCCAGGTTTCCAAAATGATGCATACAGCCTTCATTTTGATTTTCATCCCTATCGTCTACGGCTCAAGAATAGAAGTCAATCAGCTAAATGCCACTGCAGGCATTTATTTTGACGAAATTGGCAAAGCCAACCTCTACACCAATGAGTGGAAGATAGTGACATACTATGACATGACAAATTTCAAGTCCGAATTCCAGAATATCCAGTTCACCGCAGAACAAAAAACAGTAACTTTCCAGAAACTCAATAGCAATTCAGTGAAAGCCCATACTTGTAACGGTACGTCGTTACAAATAAATCTTATATTAGCAAACATAGAATATAAGAATATGTTACTTGTGACCCAAAATAAGAAACAAAGAGCACTATTTAATGCAATAGGCTCAATCTCCAAAGCTCTTTTCGGCACATAAGACGAAGATGATGCCAAGCTATATGATGAACAAATCCGAAATCTCACCCTTAACCAAAACTCCCTCCTATTACTTATGAAAAGCCAAACTGCGATGGGCGAAGGAACCGCAAATGTTTTCAAAAAAACTAAAGCCGCAATTGAAAAGGAGTTCATGGTCATGCATCAAAAACTAATATTAGTGCAGATAGCCACTACATTGATGGAAAATAGGTCACTTGATAACAAAATATGAATTGAACTGGAATCACTCATTTCACTAGTCTCAGTAATGGCATTCAGATATCAAAATACCCAGGCAGAATTAATAGATCATCTAACGGAATCAACGCATGGAAAATTTCATCCTACACTAATAACTTCTACAAAAATAGATGAATTGTTATCAAATATCAGGCACGAAATACCAATTACAATGATGCTTCCCATAAATCCCAGAGAAAATACATTATCACAAATTTATAAATTAAGTACAATCTCTGCGAACATTTTTAACAACAAAATAAAGAACTCAGAATCCCCATTCCTTTCAAGGAACCATATCAAATCTTTAAAACAATAGCATTGCTTACTATCCTTAAAAAAATCGCTCGTATATATTGAACCATCAAAGGAATATATACTAATCGACTACAATCGCGAACACTATCTCGAATTAACAGTCGAAGGTATTCACAACTGCGGAACGTTGGATTATACGCACTTTTACTGCCTGATGTAATGAGTCATTACTTTCATAAAGACTCATATGGCTCTTGGGGCAAAGACCTCACTCATTCCCTATGAACGCAATAAATTATTTTTTTTCATTATTGAAAATTGCAAAAGCTGGCGACTTACATTAATTTTGCAATCAATCGCATTATTCAATGACCCCATCAAATTACATATATGAAATAGCCAAAAAGCTTAATCAGCAGCCGGGGCTTTTGCACTTGAGGCGAATGCACTTCGCTTTTACATAAGCCGTTTCCCCTACATTACTATGTATGAATGATGCGCCAATCACTTTGAGCGATATTCAGCAATGAAAGGTAATTAGGGGTGTTACCGCTGAGATATCGATGTATGCCTCAATAAAAAAAGTAATGAGATATCGATATATGCCTCAATAAAAAAAGTAATGAGGAGCATTGGTGGGTCAGTCAGGCAGTTTTTGTCAAGTCTTGAAATAAAGAAAAATTATCGAACTTAGTAAAAATTTTGTGATTCTTAACTAAAAATTATTGTACTATAATATAATTTGAATTTATATGTATATAAACTAAATTATTGTGCTTTTGTTTTTTTTTAATAAACATCGAAATAAGTGCGAGAAACAAATTGTTTCCTTGAGTTAAATTTTGAAGTGAATGTGGCATTGAAACCATTGAAAACAAGAGGGGCTGGTGATCTTCTCATTTAATTGAAAGCACTCCCAAGTCCTGTTGCGGATGACGTCCAATACGCATCAGCCGTAACAAAATTTTGGTGGCAGCGGAGCTGATTTTATTCCCAGCTACCTGTGCAACTAAACCAACTTAGTATAAAAGGTAACCTAAGCCAGGCGCTTAGGAGTACCCAAGGTTGTTAAGAAAAAACAACCCAATCCCAGCCAGGTGCTCAGGGATTGTGTAAAACAGTGAAAAAAGCTAAACAACTTAAAAAACTTTAACCATAAGACCTCACCCATGGACAGTAAGGACAGTAAAACTAATGAAATAAAGGAGGTGGAGCAGGCAATTGCAGAGATCGAAGGAAAATCCCCCGATTCTGACGAGGAGACATCCGATTTCCAAGAATATATAGGCTACAAGCGACGACTTCTTTTATTAAAAGAGAACGAAGGAAATTCAATGTAAGTGAGCTCTCGTAAAATTTTTGTTTTTTTTTTACTAAGATACTTGATTTATTATCTATTAAATAATTTCTTTACAATAATATATACAGAATATATAACATATATATTTATTGCATATACCTTGATAAATTTAAAATTTTCTTTTATATGTGAAAGTTATTCCTTTTTTTTTGTAATGCTTTCGTGAAAACTTGTTTTTTTTTTGTTGTTTTGTTGACTCGAGGATACAAATCCTGAGCACTAATTTATCTTTTTACATATACTAATATTGACCAATGTATAATTGACCAGTGACAAGTGCTGCAATTAGGAAAAGGTGAATCTATCAAAATAGTTGTAACTTGGTCAGGAAAGCGAGGAGCTCCGACTCCAGGTAGTCGCCGATTTGCAGCTACTCGTTTCATTCGCGCCACTCGGTTTGTGCATTTAAACAATTCTTCAAATATGCCGACAGACTCCCCTCCTAATCCAGCTGATAAAGCTGTAAGCCTTCAAATATCGCTATCCGATGCACGAAATATGGTCCCAGAATTCGATGGAAAATCTTGAGATCTGCATCGTTTTATTGCATGCTGCGAGTTATTGTTCTCGCAAGCGAAAGGTGCCGCGGATCGAAAAATTTTCCTTATAGTAGTAAAAACAAAGCTAATCAGCGCGGCTTCCGATATCTTGAAACACACAGATTTCCAAGATTGGGATGAATTGAAAACCGAGCTGAACGCTCAATTTCAAGATAAGAGACCGCGATTAAAGGTAAAATGACGCGTCTCAAACAAGGTCCTCACGAAGATTTGAACGAGTTTGCGAACAGACTCACAAAAAAGTTGTCCGATTTAAACTCAGTGACTAGTGAAGCTGTCGAATCGTCTTCCCGAAAGTACTTGCTCAGTGAGAATGAATAAAATGCTATACGTGTATTTGAGGACGGAATTAGAAACGAACAACTTAAGACTTTCGTGAAAGCTCGAGGTAAAAAAAATTTACAAAAGCTAACCACCTTTGCAGCAGAGCATTCATATAGAATAGAAGAGGCCCAGCAAACTACACCCCGCTCAAGCCATTCTCCCACTTGCGATCATTGTGGAAAAAAGGCCACACTAAGGAAACCTGTTTTAAAAGAAGGCAGTTTCCTACATTCCCTTCTTATCCAAACGTCAAAAAAGAAGTAAATAGGTTTATCTGTGGATATTGTAACAAACCCAATCACAATCTAAATGAATGCCGTACTCGCATATACCATGAGCAATTAAAGCTGTCATTCACCATCAATCCCTACAAAGAGTACCAAAATTGTAAGGGTACCAATAAAAACTTCTTGCATTCACTAACCGTTTCCTTCCAAACAAGTATATCCAAATTAGCTCCACCGACTGTTATTCTTGATACAGGTGCGGAAATAAGCCTGATAAAAGCTGAATCCACCCGCGATGATGCACTAGTGAACGAGGATAAACGCTGCCTCATAACTATTCTAGCAGGCGATAGTTTTCCATCATATGGTGTAACCTGTGGCTGAATTCCATTAACCACTCAAAATGAGTTATTACATATGGAACACCCATTCCATATAGTTCCAGAAAAAAGTAAATTGCCCTGCGACGGCATAATAGGAAATGATTTCCTCAAAAAATATAAATGTACAATAAATTATTCAAAGGTATATCTAGAACTCAACTTAGAAGCAAGTATCCAATATTCGAGTCCAAGTGAAACAAATATAAAAAGGAAAATTTCTAATATGCGGGAAAGCAACCCAAGATATTTAAAGAGTGATAAAGACAATGAAAACGACAGAAATTTTAAAATTAATGACGGCAGAATTAGCCGAGAAGGTGAAAATAAAAAAACCTATAAAAAGGAAAATGATTATAAAGAATTAAATAGCAGAAGAGAAACTGTGAATGAATCGGTATGTGAGAGTTCAATTAAGGCATTGCAAGCGAGCCCCACTGCCTACGAGATTCATTCCGAAAACTCTTCCTCTTGTATGAATAATAATATTTCAAGAGTTAACAAAGATCATATTACAAATAATAATGAAAACCTAAGCCAATATCATCGAAACTATATGACATCAGCACAATTTGCTGATGACGGAGGTGATCATTCCGGCACTAATTTAAAACAAGAAAACAGTCACTCACTTGAACAAATCAAATTTCCCCCACGTTCGGAAATAATAGTAAATATTCCTGTAGACTTTAACGATGAAGCATTATGCATAAAAAAGGAAATACAATCGGGTTTTTCATAGGAGATACCTTAGTAAATCGACATGGTAAATCAGCAAAAACTCGATGTTGAATTCTACTTCTGATATTGTCAAATAAATCGCCAAAAAATTATTCCTACTTGGGAAAAATTAAGTAGCTATGACATCATTTACGCTCATTATGACCGAGACCCTGTCTTGAATCGATTAAAACACTTAGAAAACTATTTGGTTTTAGATCATTGCAATTCTGAAGATCGGCAGTCCATTCTCAATATCTGCCGTGATTTCAACGATCTCTACTTTTTAGAAGGTGACTATATTACCTACACTGATGCTGCTAGCCACAAAATACCAATCCTTAATAATGCAGGTCCGATACACGTAAAACCATATCGTCTCCTCGAAATGCAAAAGGATGAAATAAACAGACAAATGAAGGAAATGTTGAACCAGGACATTATCAGTCCAAGTCCAAGTCCCTGGAATTCTTCTTTATTACTTGTTCCTAAAAAGCCTGATGAAACAGGTAATAAACGTTGGCGAGTTGTAGTTATATTGGATATTGGACCAACTAGGGAAATCGAAGTACTTCTCTACTCTCGACTTAGCAAACGGGTTTCATCAAATTCCTATGGAGGCAGGAGATAGAGACAAAACAGCATTCAGTACACCATTTGGCCACTTTCATTTCAACCGAATACCATTTGGTTTGAAAGGTGCCCCTGCCACGTTCCAGAGGCTAATGAATACAGTTCTGACTGGTCTTTAAGGTTTGCACTTTTTCGTATACTTGGATGATATAGTCATTTATGGTTATAACTTAAAAGACCATAATTCGAAACTCATACAAGTACTACAAAGACTAAGGGACCACCGTCTCAAACTACAGCCGGATAAATGTCATTTCTTACAAAAAGAAATAGCCTATCTGGGACACGTGGTAGGTGAAAATGGAGTCATGCCAGACCCGAATAAGATAAAAGCCGTCATAACATATCCAACTCCTAAGAAAGCCAAAGATATCAAGGCATTCTTGGGTTTTGCTGGCTATTATAGACGCTTTATCCCTAATTTCTCGAGGATGGCAAAGCCTCTCACAGCCCTACTAAAAAAGCATGCTCCATTCAAATGGGATTCATTCTGCGACGAATCTTTTAGGACCCTAAAAGAAAAACTGATTACGGCACCTATTCCGGCCTATCCGGAGTTCGACAGAGAATTGTGTTATGCGAGTCGAACGTTAAATCCTGCGGAAACTAGGTACTCTACCATAGAGAAAGATCTCCTAGCCACAGTTTATGCGGTGGAACAATTCCGACCCTACCTCTACGGTAGACAATTTAACATCATCACAGATCATAAACTCTTGGTCTGGCTAATGAACTTGAAAGATTCCTCCTCTCGGCTCATGCGTTGGAGGATAAAATTGGAGGAATACGATTATAAGATTATGCATAAACCCGGATCACTCAATTCAAATACCGACGCTTTAAGTCATTTAGTACCAAGCCAAGTCAAAACGACCGCAACCAAATAGATTCAGAGAGTATTTACAACAAATTTATATCCTCCCCTCATGTTAATATTAACCTCATCCACGAAAAAACGGAAAGTTTAATAGACCCATAAGCATTTCCTATTACCAAGTACGGAAAACGAAATCAAAGTATATTTAAAGGAAATATTTCCAGAGCTGGATACCTCAAACCGGCAACTAACAGTTCAGGAGAGAAACAAGCAAACGTTTATAATATTGAAAACAACGTATCCAATGCGCACAAAACAGGATTAAAAACGGATAATAGAAACGTTGTACAATTTCAAAAATAAATGGTTAGAATATAGTCAAAATGAAATCAATATATATACATATATCAAAAACAGACCCATTTCGAATTGAAGGGCCTTATCTCACTTATCTTTGGAAAAAAACAGTCACGCTGTTTCCTTCGGAAATAATTAACGTAACCGACAAAAAGGTCCAGAAAGATAAATTTGAATTGTGCCACAATAAGCCATTAGGTGGGCACCAGGGTATCACACGAACTATAAAAAAAATTCAAACTATGTATAACTGGCCAGGTTTAACTCAAGATGTGAAGCAATACATCAACACCTGCAGCTTCTGTCAAACCAATAAGCTTAGTAAAAATCCCAAAATACCTATGAAAATCACGTCAATCAATTCGAGACCCTTCGAGAGGGTTTCACTAGACATTGCCGGCCCTTTGCCAGTGAGTCACGAAGGTAATAGGTATCTTCTTACCTTCCAAGACGACCTCACTAAGTACACGGAAGCTATTCCTTTACAAAATGCCGAATCTAGAAATGCGGCTGAAGCTTTTGTAACCAATATAGTTTGTAGGCACGGCATCCCAGAGTCCATATTAACGGACCAAGGCTCGAACTTTTTGAGTGAGATGTTTTTACAAATGTGCAAGTTACTACATATCAAGAAATTACAGACGACGCCGTACCATCCTCAAACGAATGGCGCTTTAGAAAGGAGTCATCGCCCACTGGCTGAATACTTGCGTCATTATGTAAATCGAGATCCACTAACATGGGATTCATGGATCCCGTATGCAATGTATGTATACAACACCAATATCCATAGTAGTACTAACTATCCGCCGTATGAATTATTGTATGGTTACCCGCCAAGGATTCCTTCATTAATGAAAAGAAGCCAGAGTGTTAGTTACAATTATGACAATTATAATAACGAATTGAGAGCCCGAATGCAACACAGTTATATAATTGCAAAGGAAAACTTGTTAAAAAATAAGCGTAAATCCAAAGCCTTATATGATAGAGCTACTAAAGAAAAAATTTTCTCTCTCAGAGATAAGGTCCTGTTAAAGAACCACACGCGGAGAAACAAGTTGTCACCGCTGTGGACAGGACCATATGAAATAGAAAAAATAAACTCAACAGAAAATTCAACAATTAGAATAGACAACAAGCTTAAGACTGTACACAACAACAATCTAAAACTCTTTCGAGACTAACACTAATTCTAAATTCCGTATATATAATAACCGTAGGAAGTTGTTCCTGGTTGCTGCCTTGATATTGTGGGCCAATACATTGGAAGTCACCTGCAACCTGAAGATTACTCCATTAACCTCTAACCCGGGAAACTATTTCGAGGAGGTGGGCCGTGTTGGGTTGTATAGCAAGAATGGCAGGTAATGGTATACTATGATATCACAGAATTTAATTTTGAACTAGATAAGCTCGCAAATTGTACAGAAACTGCACAAAAACTTTGTGATTCAATAAAATACCACCATAATAAACTCCCGCTCTGTGACGATATTACGTACCAATTACATATCCTCATACGTATACTGAAACAAAACTCAGAAATACTGAAAGAGAAAGGAAATAGGTATTAAAGGGGACTATTCAATGCTGTAGGTACGGTTAGTAAAACACTTTTCGGAACCTTAGATGAGGATGATGCATTGCAGCTCAATAACCACATAGACAGCCTTAAAACTAACCAAGACCATTTGTTAAATTTATTAAGAAATCAAACACTACTAGTTGGTACCACCGTTAACATCTTCAACAAAACTCGGTACGCCATAAAAGAACAGTTTATTCATTTAGACAAAAAGTTTGAATCTCTAATCATTGTGAGTTATCGACTCTCTGTAGAGAACCTTAAACAAAATATTACCATAGAATTAGACACTATGGTATCCCTGACCACTCTGATGATGATAAGATACCAGACTACTCAAAACCTTCTCAATGACTTGATAACAGATGTACGTCACGGTAAACCTCACCCTTCCATTATAACACCCCAACAAATGGATAACGTACTAGAAACCATCCAGAAAGAAATCCCAACTGCCTAACCTTACCAATCAATAAGGACAAGAACAACTTCTTGCAAATTTACCAAATCAGCAATGTTCGCACAGCAGTAATAGATAATAAAATAATTTTCCTCCTAAAGATTCCCCTACCGTTTAAAGAAAATTATCAGTTAATGAAAGTATATCCACTCCCTACACCACACCAAGACAGAATAGCCTACATCAAACCATCCTTAGAGTATCCAGTAATAGACTACAATCGAGACCACTATTACTCACTGAACAATTTTGAACTGCAAAACTGTGGAACTACTGATCTAATTAATTACTTATGCCGAGTAGTACACCCTATATTCAATATGCACTCAGTAAATAACCTGTGCGAAATAGACCTATTAAAACACTCTAACACCGTTCCTCCTCAGTGCGAGATCCAAATAGTAGCAAAACTAGATTTCTGGATGCAATTTTCACAACCGAATAAGTGGTTGTTTTCTATGAAAGCGCCTGTGATAATCGATACTGTGTGTAAAGACAAAATAATTCCACACGAACTTAACGCTACTGGAATATTGGAGCTCTCGGTAGGCTGTTATCTAAGAACGAAAGATCTTATCATCCAGGCCCACAATGTAAAAGAAATCAAATTGAATAATCATTATCTACCCACAATCAACCTCACGTATACCATTCCCTCATACCCACAGCAGCAAAACTTAGTCAACCCTAAAGTCCACAACATAAAGTTTCATGACCAACAAGAGCTCAATATCGCGATTCAATCACAAAAACTAGAAGAAAAGCTAAAAAACACTGACCTATCCCCACATATTTTTCACCATTATACCTTGCTCTACCTGCTGATCGCAGCACTACTAAGCACGGTCACGGTCATTTGTTTTAAAAAGCTCAAAAGAACCTCGCAGAAACAAGTAAACGTAAACAATGCAGATGAAATACGAGATGCAACGACCGACTACCGGTTAACCATGCAAACTTAAAAAAAAAACAAAACAATAAAAAACAAGGTACTCAAAGCAAATTATAAAAAAGAAAATTGTATTTTTGGAATGTTAAGTTTAAATTTTCACAATCACCATCCAATTTTGTATGATTTACGGCAGAATTTTATTTATACATTCATATATAACACATGTTGTAATATAATAATAAAGTAGGTCAATGTAAAAAACAAAAACAAAAAAGGGTGATTAATTAGTGGTTACCTGTGGAAACATATTAATAACAAAAAAAGAAGAAGAAAACCGAGGAAGTCAGGGAATATTGCCTTTTTGGCTTTTTTCCCTCAACTCTGTAATAATAAAAATAATTTAATATAATACAACATTTTATAATTTTATAAGTTGTCTTAGGGAAAAATAAGAGAGTTTTATTTATACCTCCAAATATTTTAGTTTTTAGTATATTAGTATAAATAATCTACCATCATATTTTACATTATAACATATACATATGTATATAAGTATATATCAAGTAAAAAGAAGTAAAATGGTAAGCTTGAAATTACGCAATGTAATTACCAATCAATTTTAGCAGATGTAATATTATACTTAATTAAATAGGACAAGTAGGTTAATGTAATAGCGGAGTAGATTTCTCTAAAACAAAAAGAAAAACAAGAAATTTATAATTTTAGAGGAATTCTGAACTTATATACAAATGTAAGATGCATTGTAACGATATCAAACATATAACCTGCGTAACTTTTAACTTGACAAAAACTAAATTATGTACTTCACTTGTTTTTAGCGAAAATCCACATGAGGATTTTCTTTCCAAAGGGGGATGGTGTAATGAGTCGCTGGATGCACTCATTACTTTCATAAAGACTCATATGGCTTTTGTGGCAAAGACCTCACTCATTCCCTATGAACGCAATAAATTGTTTTTTTTTTCATTATTGAAAATTGCAAAAGCTGGTGACTTACATTAATTTTGCAATCAATAATTGCTGTCGCATTATTCATTGACCCCATCAAATAACATATATGAAATAGCCAAAAAGCTTAATCAGCAGCCGGGTCTTTTGCACTTGAGGCGAATGCACTTCGCTTGTACATAAGCCGTTTCCCCTACATTACTATGTATGAATGATGCGCCAATCACTTTAAGCGATATTCAGCAATGATAGGTAATTAGGGGGTGTTACCGCTGAGATATCGATATATGCCTCAATAAAAAAAGTAATGAGGAGCATTGGTGGGTAAGTCAGGCAGTTTTTGTCAAGTCTTGAAGTCGGGCAGGAAACAAAGAAAAATTATCGAACTTAGTAAAAATTTTGTGATTCTTAACTAAAAATTATTGTACTATAATATAATTTGAATTTATATGTATATATACTAAATTATTGTGCTTTTGTTTTTTTTAATAAACATCGAAATATGTGCGAGAAACAAATTGTTTCCTTGAGTTAAATTTTGAAGTGAATGTGGCATTGAAACCATTGAAAACAATAAGGGCTGGTGATCTTCTCATTTAATTGAAAGCATTCCCAAGTCCTGTTGTGGATGACGTCCAATACGCATCAGCCCTAACACAGATCACATCCCCAATCTTAAATGCAAATACTAGGGTAAATCAATGCGAGATTAATTTAATAAAAAAGGAGCCGATTACACCCGATTGTAAAATTTTAACATTAGAACAAGATTGTTTTTGGACGTAATAATCGCAGCAGAACGCTTGGCTTTTCTCCCTAAAAGATTCCATCCACATAGATATTATTTGCCAAAATTCCATTAGCTCGAAAGTTCTGGAAGGATCAGGAACAATGTATATCTATCCCGATTGCTATGTGCGAAACAAAGAATTCATCTTGCACGGACATAGCGTAAAAGTTTCTAAATTTAATTCTTATTTTATCCCAACAATAAACATTTCCAGTATAATATCGAATATGACGTCCTCCCCATTAGGATCGCATATAAAAGTACATTCTTTGAATTTCACGAACAATATGGATCTAGATGCACTTCTAGAATCCATTCGATTCCAAAAAATTCAAGAATAATTTCCTCTCAATCCCATTAATGGTCATCATATTCATCATTACGCACGGTCATAGTTAACAGTGTCTTTGATCGTATCTATTCTATGCAAATATCTATACATGAGATATAAATCAAGGGACCGCAAAGCTAAAAATATTCCGCCTAACTGGAAGATGTGCCTAGACCAGCACCACGAAAACTGAGTTTCAAAACAACTCCTGCTCCCACCAGAAAAAATACAGAAAATGTATAATATAATTTGCATACATATATACTATTGATATCTATGGGCATCCCATGGACTCATGCTTCCACTCTAAAGTTCTAAAATATACAAACTACGACAAACATAAGATACGGACAACAGTATCCTGTTATTCCCAATTTTCATCATTTTTTTCAACAAACCCTATCCTTAATCCCAACAATCAAACGCACTCTATAACGAAAAAAAAAAACATAAAACTAGAAATTTATAAAAAAAAGAACTAAACATAAAAATAAATATAAATAGTAGGTTCTTTACAAATTAACATTCTACAAATATATAATATAATAAACAAAATAAAGAAAACAAAAGGAATCTATAGACTAGACACTACATATGAATATAATATAACGTAATAATTAATTAAGGTTTTTCTATTTTCATAAATAACGTTTAAAGCTTTTATTTAAGAAATGATTACAGAGATCTATTATGTATATATATATGTATTTATAAGATGTAATAATTAGTAACATAAAACAATAATTAGTTACGTGAGAGAAAAAAATGTTGTATAGCCCTTTTAATTTTTTTTTTAATAAATATTAAATACTTTCGAACCATAATAAAAGTATATACATAATACCCAAAAGAGGTTATAAACTAATGTAGTAGTAATGCTAAGTTTAAGAGCTCTAGAACTACAAATTTTCGTTTCTCTCTAGCATATAAATAAGTATGTATTATAGTATATTTAGTATAATATATCCGTTTGTACAACTTCTTAGTAACAGCATATAAATAAATATGTATTATAGTATATTTAGTATAATATTATATATCCGTTTGTACAACTTCTTAGTAACGACAAAGAAAGTTCTCTTCTAGAAAGAATAAAACTTTCTTTTCCCCAGGGGGAGGGATGTTGTGACTCAGGTGCCCAATGCCCCGAATCACAACCGTAATACCGATACATTAATATATCGTCCAATACGATATATTGATGTACCATTAATAGACCCTGAAAATGAAAAATTATTTCAATTTTAAATCTCATTCAAAATTTGAAACGCATTTAGAAATGCATTCCCATATTATAACCAAATGCAATTTAGCATAAATTGCATTTTGTTATCAGCACACATTCCACTCACACGGTATGCACACTTACCTACATACAGTGCCTTCTTACTTTTTTCCGTATGTACGCTTTACATACGTACATAACCTACTTAATCCAATCTAATTCATACATACATACAATTATCAAAATTATTCGCGCCCTCTTAAAATTAATATTTCAAGACGGGCGCACAAGTGCATATCGGATTACAGTTTTGCATTGATGCATATAGCTCGCATCAAAAAGCTTTTGCATTTTCTCACGTACGTTTTTTCAACGTCGTGAGAAAACAATAAAAATGAAAAAAGAGCTTTAAAGCGATCAAGGGTACCAGGGTGCAATTTGCCCAAACCTCGAGGAGTTCAATTTTTAAACACCGCCAAGTAAAGTTCGCTCTGCAGAAAAGTGCAATTCTTCCTATAAAAAAAAAATATTAAGGTGATTTTCTAATTATAAATATAGAAAAGTGCAATTCTTCCAATAAAAATATTAAAGTGACATTTTTGTTATAAATGTAGAAAAGTGAAATTCTCCTTATAAATATATTTAAAGCAATTCCTTTATGAATATACTTATTAAACTTAATTCTTCCTATAAATACTTTAAATTAATACTTTTCCGAACCTGAGTGTATTTATCTTGTGAAACTCATCGCATCGGCCGTTTCTTCACGTTAAACCTAGGAGCACGAACGGTCGAACTACAACAACTGTCCCTCTTCTTTGTCCTCAAGGTGGAAGGTGGAAGGTATCTATGGAGTACACCATGGTTCATGAGGTATTCTCTACTAGCCCATCGTACGTATTTTTCGGTGTTTCCGGTATCTTCAAGACATTTTATTATTTCTGTTAGTGCTGGATCTTTAAGTTGCTCTATCCTTACATCCTCTGCCCCTCGTCGGGGTAAATCAATTTGTGTGCTACAAATTTCACGTGATGCAGAAGTACTATCCGTACAAGGTGGTCATAATAATCCATCCGCTATTACGTTCGATTTTCCTGGTGAATATGTGATTTGAATATCGTAAGGTTGCAACTGTAGTGCCCATCTAGCCAACCTCCCCGTAAGTGACTTCATTGAAATTAACCATTTAAGTGGCTGATGGTAAGTAACAACAGTCACTTGCGAGCCTTCTATGTAACCTCGAAATCTGTTTATGGCTCATATTATATCAAGAGCTTCACTGTCTGTAGTGGAATAATTCCTTTCTGCTTGAATTAGTAGCCTACTAACATATTCAAATAAGTGCTCATCACCGCCCTCCCTATGCACTAATACTGCTCCCGAAGCGTGGTTGCTAGCATCTGTTTTTAGTATAAAAGGGAGATTCTCGTCTGCTTGTTTAAGAACAGGAGCTGACGTTAACAGAATCTTTAGATTTTCAAAAGCCTTTAGCTGCTCTGCTTCCCATTTCCATACTGCATTTTTCTTTAACAGCTTGGTCATAGGTTGACTTATGTCTGCATACCGTGGAATGAAACGTCTGTACCATGAGCAGGTTTGCAGAAAGGATAGACGATGCTTTCGGTTCTTGGGTATAGGCTATAGCTATAGCTTCTATTTTCTGAGGGTTTGGTATGATTCCATCATTTGTTATCAAATGTCCCAAATACTTCACCGTTTCAGAACATATGTTGCATTTGCTTCGGTTAATTTTAAGCTTAAAAAGTCGTAGGCGTTGAAAAACCTTGCCTAAGTCATTTAGGTGTTGACGGAAAGTAGATGAACATAATATTAAATCATCGAGCTAAATGAGTATTTTTATACCATCAAGTCCCGATTTAAATCTATCCATTAATCTTTGGAACGTCGCTGGAGCGTTCCGTAATCCAAATGGCATCCTTTTAAATCTGAAGATGCCAAAAGGTGTTATGAAGGATGTCTTATCTTTGTCGTTATTATTCATCTGTATTTGCCAATATCCAGAGCGTAAATCTAAAGTAGACATATATTGGGTGCTTTTTGCTTTTTGTAACAAATCATCCATGCGCGGTAAGGGATATCTATCAGGTATAGTTATCATATTTAGCTGACGATAGTCTACACAACTGGTGCTGCCCACGCTGATTCGCATTCTTCTATAATATCTTCCGTTAACAATTTATGGACTCAATTCTTAGCTGTTCTCGTTTAATAGGAGATAAACGATATGATGGTACAGCGATAGGCTGGTGGTCCGAAATTTTTATGCAATGCGTTATGTATGGCGTATATTCCCCTTGATATTCAAAAATATCTCTATTTGATATCAGCAAGACATTTATTTGCCGCCTTTCTGACTCATTTATGTTTCTTGCTTCGTTCTGTCGCAATTTTACTTCTACTGAGTGAAAGTGGACAGCGAACAATTTAGTTCTCTTGGGAGGCTTTGGAAACAGTAGCGATTTTCTTGGATCTACTTGCCGTGGTGTTAACACTCCGGCTGGTACGGAATCTTTGAAAATTTCCGATATTTTATTCGGAGAGTAATCATTTGAGCTTGATGAAAGTGATGACCTTCTTTCAGTAGTAGCTATTTTGAAAAGCTCCCAACGTGGTTGATTTGATGAGATGTGCTCCTTCATCGGATCTACAAATGGAGAGGTATCACATTCTAGGTACCAATCTAAGAAAGGTGACTTGATTGAGCTGTTAACTACAGCAATTGTGTTATCAACCGCTGAATTGTTTTCACATGTTACTTCCACTGAAGAAAATTGAACGACTTCGGTGGTCAAAAATTCAAAGTGCTTATCACTTTGATCTATGAAACTCCAAGATCTTTGTGGAAGACTTAATATAATTCCAGCTTGTTCAAGGAAATCAATTCCCAACAGAGTTCTGTTATCTGTTGCTTCAGGCAGAGCTAGAAAATTACCGGAAATTTTACGATTGTCTAGTGTGACTTCAATATTTGCCGCAAGGACATCTTGGCGTTTACAGGAACCGTCGGTTAGACTAACTTCAGCAATTAATGACTGAAATACATGTTTCCTTGCCTTTAGAAGCTTTAATAAGCTAGAGCCAATAATACTTGTTCTGGCGGCCGTATCGAAATGCGCATTCGTGCCATAAATTCAAATTATAACGGTTGGTGGTATTCTTCTTAAGTTAATGGTGGTGTTAATTGACTGAAAGTTTACATGAGGTGATGCTTCTCCTTTCTTTGATTTGCAGGTTGGGCAGTTACTTCTATAGTAACCTGCGGATCCGCATCCATTACAGGACACTTGATTTTTATCCATAATGTCTTTGGCGTTTTCCATCAATGCTGTTTTAGAGGTACTCGGTTGTACGTTTGTTGTTTTGCGCTTACGACATACTTCAGCGGAGTGTCCTCTGTATCCACAAAACCTACATGGTTCCTTTTTATTTCCCTTAGGATTGATGGCTACACGTTCAACTGATTCATCGCTTAATTCTTTAGCATAACGTGCCTTATTCAAGAGATCGGAAAAGGTAGAGACCGACGTTAGAGTAATATTTCCACGAATTTTTTGGTTAAGAAGACCATAAATAAGGTCTAACTTCGTTTGATCATCATGCCTATTCTTCGGAAGTTGTGAAAGAAGAGCACGTTTCTTACAAATAAATGCATCTGTTGGAACTCCAGGAAATTGCTTTCCTCTAAAAAGTTCAATGTACACCTGATGTGCTTGTTTAGCTGGTGCAAAATTATGTCGTAATAGGTCTAATGCTTGTTGCCATGTTCTGACCTCCTCCTTCACCCCTTGCCACCAAGAGTAAAGTAAAGTCGGAAATTTTCTCTATTTCCTTAAAGATGTTAATTGTGGCAAGAAAGGATTCAATTTTATTAAAATCTCTTTCTCCACTAAATCTCGCCGTGCAGTTACTAAAACTGCCAGCCTTTCCCGGAACTGTAGTTGTTCCCTCAGCTTGCCTTACTGACGTTAACAATTCTTGGAATTGCTCGGTTGTCATTTGAATTGCTGTCAAGCTGGAATTATTAAGTCGCTCACTTCTTCTTATAGGAAATGCAGAATATTTTTTCCTGGATGAGGCCACGTTTCTCAGAATCCAAAACGTTTAGTTTACACCAACTCCAAGTAATAATTCTCGTTGCTATCAAATATTGATTGAGTCACGCACTTCTTCTTATAGCAAATGCAGAATATTTGCCTCGATAGGCCCACGATTCTCAGAATCCAAATCGTTTCGTTTATACCACTTTCAAGTAATAATTCTCAATGAATTGTCAAGTAAAGGAAGACCAATCAAAGCCCTTAAAGCGAATGATTTATAGAACTTAACCTTGCACAACTTCGACGTATTATTCGTTTTTTTTTTCCAAAGCAGACTGATTCAAAGCCTTAATCTTAAGCCTTAAGCCTTCGTATATTACAAAGACTTTGAGGTAACCAGTGACGAATGTAATAACAAAATTAACCTTTTGCAAGAAGACAGATCAAAGCCGAAAGCGAATGAATATCGAACTTGTGCAAAGGAATATATATTTAATTATGCTTTTTTTTGTTATGAATATTACAAAGACGCTGGTGTAACCAGTGATGAATGCAATATCAAGAAATAACTTTTGCAAGACGACAGATCAAAGCAAAAAGCGAATGATTTGACGAACTTGTGAAAACGTATTTTTTGTTTTTTATATGAATATTACAAAGACGCTGGTGTAACCAGTGACGAATGCAATATCAAGAAATAACTTTTGCAAGAAGACAGATCAAAGCCCAAAGCGAATGATTTGACGAACTTGTGCAAAAGTATTTTTTTTTTTAATGTTCAAAGCCACGAGTTGGACGCCAAATGTAATACATCAAACAGATATAATTTATATTTGCTTTATTTAAGTAACAATTTGATACACGGTAAATATTTTGGTTGCAGCTTCGAGCTCATTTACAAAATTGATTGGCTTCGCATTACAAGTTCCTCGCCCTTTTATATTATTTGGGTGTTTTGGCGATGGTAGCGTAAAGTTCGGCGCGAATAAATGAGGGTGGGGACTATGGAATTCGTGGAAAGGTTTATGGAAAAGCAGTAGCGGCGTGCTAGATAGAAAAGCAGTGGTGACGTGCTACAATAATCTAATTGCCGGCAATAAACCTACGCAAAATATCTGCATTAAACAAGATATTATTATAGTATTTCCTTACATTGTTGAAGTGTCACTACTATTACCCGAAAATAGGGGAAGGCAGTAAGGTTTGTGATCTTGTACATTATTTCTGTCGCTATGAGGGCTTTCCCCGACCAACTTTTTAGCATTTTTATCTACAAAATGCAGCTAGTATTTTATGACACTCCACAATATGTACTGTGGGCGAGGAAGCCGGTTGAAGCTGAGTAGTGGCAGTGGGCCCAAACCACCGAAAACCGAAATTTAACCAGCCGATTGAACATTTTATTTGATGCATTTCAGGTCCTAAGTGGAAAAAATGTTTGGACAACTACTAAAATAGGACTTCTGAGTATTGTCGATAAAATGGGTTAACAGGCATATAAATTTTACTATTTTTATTATAAAAATATTCTTCTTCCTCATGAACTTCCTCCTCGGTCGAGTAGATTGAGCAACTGATGTGATTCAAACACTTTCATATTGGTCTACTTTTGTTGGCAGGGGTGTGAGACCTATCTTAGTTTCAAGTTTCATTTTCGCTTTAACGGTCATTTTACAAGCTCAACAAATTCCAAATATATTCAAAATTTTTATTTTTATTGGAAGCTTATCTCCTATGACATCAAGAATTCCTTAAACTCGATTTTTAAGGAAATAAAATTAAGCAGTTTTTGTCTGCCTATCCCTAAAAATAGCTATGGGAGACAGAGAAAGGATTACAAATGTTATATTGCCATCTATTTCTATTCTATATATTCATTTGGAAAATCCACTGAACTGAAACTGAACTAAGGTGGACTTTGTATAGAACTTATTATTTCAAGTTCAGTGGAATCCAGTCGTTAAACTAAAAAGAGACGACTGTAGAAAAGTGATCCCATGATAATGTAAGCGATTTCAGTGGTGTCAGCGATCTATGTTATACATGTCAGGGGATTCTAACTACATTTTTAAGGCACATCGAACAGCGTAAACCGAAAAGTTCTACACTAAAAATTCGCTTTTGTTTACACATCAAAAGCCGAAAAGTTTTTACGGTCAAATAAAAGTGACACTTAATTTTCATAAAAACTATGTGATGAGGGCTCATACGAAAAAGGGTCTTTTAATGTTATGCTATAAATGGTGGATCTTCAAAACTTTAAAGTAAGACGATATTGTGTGCGGGCCTTGAACAAAGTTAGGACGAGACATGGAGAGTTTTTTACTGTAGTAGAAAATTTTTTAATGTAGTTAACAAATTTTCCCTTCAGGTATTTTCAGTACTTCCGGATGTCTAAAGAAAAGTTTGAAGCCATCGTGATGCTAATAAAACGGGAAACATCTCCTAAAACGAACAATTTTAGGAGATATACAATATCAGCAAATTAGAGGCTTGTGCTTACATTACGGGAAAGTGTACCGACTTTCAAAAAAATGTCAGCACTAAAGTAATTTATTTTTTAGATTTCTTGCAACCGGAGCTAGTTTTATCGATTTGGCCATTTGGCATGGGCAGGATCTAGAGTACGTAAATGCAGTGTCCAGACCATAGATGTAATAATTTTAAAAATGCAGGAAATATGTATGGCAACTACTGTAATGCTAAACGTTTCTTGGATAGATGGGACTGCCCGAATTGCCTTGGAGAAGTCGATGGGAAGGAAATGCTGAAATTTGCTCCTAACAATACTGGAAGCCTATATTTTAATTTCAAAAAAAGCTTCTTCACAATTTTAATGGGAGTAGATGCTGATTATAAATTTATAATGGTGGATATAGGTGCATTGGGATCTAATTTGAGTTCTGCCATAATTCAGCCACTCAAATTTTGGGAATGATTGGTTAAATAATCCGAGCAACCTAAAAATATGATTGCCCACCTCTCGGCACTTTGATTCGATCAATTATCGGAGAGACAGCAAATTGATTTTATCTTTTAATATTGCTATTCTACAACATTATTATATTTCAGGCTATCAAGTACTCGCCGTATTGTTGATAATGCTTTCGGAATACTTGCCCACACTTTTCGTATTTTATTAAAGAGCATCGAAGTTCAGTGTTCCCATGATAAATCAAATAATATTGTGCTGCCGTGTGTTATAAAATTATTTAAAAATGAATCAAGCAGCAACAATTGTAACACCAGAGCCTGCTTTTGGCTACCCATGAGGTCAGAACAGCGAGGAGCCCCTGTCTCGTACTGTTCATGTCCATTGCGGAAAAAGTGGTGTATATCGGATGAAGATTGGATTTTCAATATAAAATTGTTTAAGAAAAAGCTTTGCCTTTATTACAGATACATGTATTTCTTTAATCTATTTTTTCTTTTAGAAATATGTATTAAAAAAAATAGTACCTCCTTGGGCCTTACTGCATTGTTATTGTAATTAAAAATAAATATTACAGAACTATATTTCCTTTAGAGGTATTGCTTAGTTTTGCATATCAGTTCCTTCAAACTCAAACTCAACTTCTTAAAGACGAAGCTGCTGACCTCTGCTTGTTGTTCAAGTGACAAAAAGAAATTGCTCATAGCAGAAGGAATTTCCTCACTTGTGAAAGGGTTCCATTGGCTTTATCAGTCTTAGACTGTTTTAATGCTAGTGATTTAGTCTGAGAGGTGGATGGAAGAGGAAGCTGGATAGTTTCGTTACCTCTTTCATCAAATATAGTAGGTGCTGCTGTTGACAACGAAGCCTTTGCTCGTAAATAAACATTTTTAACGCAATTTTCCGGACATAAATTAACTTTGGTGCAAAGAATTTTCAATTATAGGCAAGAAAACAATTTCTTTATTACATATTACATATACCACGTCACCGTAGTTTTCTTTTAACGCAGGCTTTCTAAGGCAGGAAGAACTGTTCAAAATGCCTTTGGTATACAAGCCCATACCTGGCGGATTCTATTAAAAAAAGTAGAAATTCAAAGTTCAACAATAAATAAAATTATTTTTGCCTGCTGTATCTTGGATAATTATATATGGATGAATATGTCGATACTACTGTCAACGAAGTGATGAATTTGCCTAATTCAAACCAGAATTACAGACCAGCCTCTAAATCAATAGATGTTAGAAATGATTTCTCGAAATGGTGCGTCACAGAGGGTGATTTTGACTTTCAGCATAAAACGATTTAAGATAGCTTTCATTATAAAAGTACTTTATTTTGTTAGAATTACAGCATTGAAATAAAATAGCATTCCTGTCAAAAAAACAAAAATCAGTTCTATATTCCTTGCATGTAAATATCTTCCATTTTTCAGGCCAAAAACAAGACACTTTCAGATCTATATTCCTCTTCTACAAACTCTCACTTCACTAATCACAGTAGTGTGCATAGCCTTCTAGTTAAGAAATAAAAGATTGCTGATAGCTCAAGTTTCCTTTTTGGGCGGAACAGATTCAATTGCATTCAATATATCCATTATAGTGTTATCGGCATCTGAGATTTTCCCAACCTCTTTTTAACTTATACTTGATCAATTCCTGATATAGATGAAAACTCCAAAAATTAGCGGTTTGGTACTTACGTCGATATTTTCCATGTTGAGTTTAGATTTATTATAATTTCCCGCTCTATTTATTGGGTAATATTTTTGTTCTATTCTAGAGTAGTAAAGTTTTGTAAATAACTTATCTTGGTACTTTTACAAAAGAAATTAAAAGCTGAAGAGCTTCAAAATGCACCCACTTAGTGCACTTTGTACTTCCAGAACCACTTGAAACACTGCTCTCAGCCTTGAAATATGCTCGAAATGAATCTGTTAGATTTCCCATTTCTTTGTGCATTCTGTTGCTAAAGAAGAAAGTGATGTAATTTCTGACATCGCTTTTTACTAAAATGCCTTATTGATTCTTCCAAGTATTTTTGCAAAGTCCTCCTACCTGGTCGTTTTTTTATACCCGTCCTTGTACTCGGGGCATGTCTTGCCGTATAAGCACTTATGTGCGTCGCATTCTATAATTAATTTTATTTCAAAATCTCTTTCCATTACCTAAAAGTTAATATTTTATAAATATATATCTTAATTGTACATAGGTAGTTAAGTACAAAACTTACAAGATTTTCTTCTGCAAAAAAAAAAAAAAACAAAAGTAAAACAACTGACATTCATTCAATATAAACAAAGCGAATAATGAGCTTTGCCGAGGGATTTGCTCGGTGCTATTAGATCCACGTAAAACTTGTAGGCAGACAATATCTCGCATCTATGGGACTGAAATTCAATGAAAATAATATTAATGAGTTTCTATAATGAATTGAAAACGCAGAAAAAACCAAACTTTTCGACCCAGCGATCAGAGAGGTCACATCAGTATGGTTATCTCTGATCGACTAGCATAGAAGTTCGATAATATGTAGGGACACCCAATTGCCCATCCAAATACTTTTTATCAAAAGTGCGTTGTGATTTTTAAACATATGGTAGCAAGATTCTCATTGCAATTTACACAAATCCACAGTGTGGAATCCTAGTAGGGTTTGGCAGTTTTGTCCGATATTTTGTTTTACAGACAACAAGACATGAACATGTTTATTAATTTTTATGTCTGATGCGTATTAAATATTGCCCAAGATAAACTTTCAGCTTAAAGCCTCTATTTTTACTTTTAAGTCTTGCGAGGGGCAATGTTCGGTTCAAGTTTTTCTTTATAATGGATAATCTGGCAGAAATATTCTGCGATTCATATTTGTTGACAGCGGGGTCAAACGAAAATATGCATAATTACCCTACCCCGCTTTAAAAATCTAAACTAAGTTACATGTTGATTTAGGAAATAAATATTAAAATTGTAATCTACAGTTCTAAAAAACACACACTTTTAAACAAAACATTAACAAAATCTGACAAATTTCATTTTTATGTGCCATGTATGTAACTCTGGAGACATATATTTCACAGTTCTCTGGAATGACCTCAAAACTACATTACCAACCTCTTTTCTCCTGTAAAAGTTAAATATTGGCCATAATCGTAATATTTAATGTGACTTCTCTCAACGTTTTTTTTCTTCTATAGGTTTCAAGACTCCTTCACCAGCACTTCGTGTTGCCAAGATATGCACAAAATGATATCATAACAAAACGGCCTGCATAATTGAAACGAACGCCCTATGCAAATTGAATTACAGCAGCAGAACCACCGATATTTTATTGGAAGACAACTCCAGGACAGACATTTATTCAGGCGGTGTAACAGCTACCTATATACACTGGGAATGTGTTTCAATGTTGTGAATATGTACATAAATGATTTCTGAATTATGAATGGGTAGAGAACGGAATGTTACAAGGGCAGTAACTTTGAGCATTAGGACATTGGAATACTTGAAAGGAATTGAACTGAATTAAACTGGATAGAGTTAAAGGAATACAAAGGTGAAAGGTTTGGCAAAATATAAGGATTGTTAAGCAGACTGCATCGTAAATTTTACTATATCTAGGAGCATATACATATGTTCATAGTAAGCGGCAGGAATATAACATTATTGTAGAGCGTAAAGGCATTTTCACATCAAAAACAAGAACCGAAAAATGTAAATAGAAAAACTCAATTTATTCCACTTTTAAGCAAGATTTTTGCTCCAATAATTAATAAATTCCAGAGAAATAGGATAAACTAAGAATTTTACTAATAAAATAGTAGATTTATCTCAGATTTTAAAGAAAAACACAACTTTTATGTTTTATCGGCCGAAATAATTTTTCGGACGAAGAATTCGTGCAAAAAAAGAAGAAATCTGATATCAGATTGTATCAAGAAGTCATTGAGTCAGCTTGAGCTTCTCCTACTGCAGGTTTCTGTGTGAGCTCAACTTTTGGCTGAATTTAAAAGTGTAAAAATGTTATTAGTGTTCGTTAGATCCTTTTATATAAAACTAATCCGTGTATTAACTCTCCATTCAGCCTTAATATAATCATTACAAAACCTAGTCGAGAAAAGTTAAGTATTATGTTGTGACCATTTGTATACTTTTCAGAAGCTCGAAAACTCAGTTATTTTCATTATTTTCATGATTAGGTTCAGATTTACTTACATATATGAAGTTCAACCGATTTGTTACCGCAATTTATTTATTGAACTTTAGTTGCGAAATACTATCGTATACAAATGTATGTATGCTGTTCGATATTGTATGGAGGAGGATGTTGCTTAAGCATGGAGGATGACGGAAGTGCTGGGTATAGATTTTGCTACTATGAAGCTTTCGGATGGATAAGACTAAAATATCTAGAAAAGACGTGTCCATCGCCCGAGGATATTACATGCATAGCCCGGAGCATTCAGGTTTTCTTAAATACCTTAATTTCGAATGGCGCCATACGACACCAGGAAGTAATGTTAAAAAGGTCACAAAGATCGAAGTGACTAGATGTGAGATGGAATCTCTGTTTGCATCCCTCATATTATATAATAATAATAACGACATTCGTATACAACTCAAAATTTCTAGCTATTATAGAATTTATTAAGACTGTTAAAACAGCCACTCAAAGCTCTGCGTTTAAGTAGGAAAAAGCTATAGCCGGTCGAAATTAAATTTTGGTGATACTCTGCATTATTATCTGTGTATATTATTATTATTATTTTTTTTTTATATATTTCCGTTAGATCGTTTGAACTGTTTATTGAGCTGTAAAAATGTATTAGCTTTTTCATAGGTTTTATGCTTTGCGGTTCAGTTTTCATTAGAAATGTTTGCGATTTGCAGTTTTCCACAGTAAAAAGAATTTCCCTAAAATGAGTGACAGCAATTTATTCCACAAGGCTTTGGTATTTTTCGAGAAGATTAGGGAAAGCTCCACCTTAGAAAACATAGATTAGGTTTTTATTCCTGAAATGCAGGTAGATTTTTTCCACAAAATGTAAGGAATATTCCATACAGTGTAGGAAATTAAAATTTTTTTTTGTTTTCCCCTAAAATGTAGGGAATATTCCCGAATATGTAGGGATTTTTTTTTTTAAATGTAAGGAATAGGTAGTAACTAGACCTGTGAAAAACATAGGAATGAGCTAAATAACTCATTTCTTATGTGCCATATATGCCAGAGATCTCTGATCGCTGCGTCGAAAAGTTCGATTTCTCTGCATTCTCAAACAAAATAGTTCAAATCAATATATGACTTGTATTCAAAAACAATGTGTGGATTATATTTACGAAAATATATTTGTAAGTATTCCACAAAATATGTAGAATAATACCTAATTTATTTAATGTTCTCTTCCTTATATCCGAGAAAGCTTAACATTTCGTACTATATAGGTCTTCTGGGGCCAGGTAATTACCTAAATTCATTAAATGTTCCATTGATGTGGGTAAAATAAATGGATTTTCCCTTTCTAAAAGTGAAAATTATATTTATTTCAAGGAAAAATTATGTCTTAAATTTAGGGAATTGTCCTACTTTTTTTACAGTATAGGTACGTAAAAACCGAAATTTGTGTACACAAATTCTAAGAATCACTTGCTCGATTTTATAATTTTTCTAACTTGGATCCCAAGTTGTTATAATTTGAAGAAAAAGACGCAATACTACTTTAATAATTAATTCAAAAATACAAAACTTAGTGAATGCTATCCGGGCGGCTGTTCGGAAAGTAAGAATGACAGACAGCTTTTTTGCATATAAACTTCACCAAGGTGCGTTTATCAAAAGCAAAATAGGGCAGCCTATTTGCGAACTTTAACATTCTCCTCCTCCTAAGGAATTTATTTGCTACACATTGATGCAAGTCTGGGTTCCATCCTCGTTTATAAAACGACCACAAAATAATATTACGCCGGTTTTGCTATTTTACAAAATAATAGGTATTGATATTGAAATCTTAACTTACTCTTTGACTTCTTCTTATTGTAGGTATATTTTCAGTATTTCTATTCTCTTCAAATTGTGTACACTTCTTATCTCCTAAGCTAATTACCTTAGAATCTGTATTAAATTCTAAAGTTGAAGTATTTGGAGCATGTGTGTTAGTGATATTGGTATCTCTATTAGATTGCAAACTAGGCGTACGTGAAGAAAGTGATGGTTGTGGATGTTCAGTGTATCTAGGAATATCAGGAAATGGACTATCATTCTCATTTTCATCTTCCGACCCAATTTTATGAATTTAGTCTGAATATCTCCGCTATGTCCTACCATAGTTTAGATTAACAATGAAGTGCAGTTTACCTACACTGTAAAAAATGGTCCACAACTTTACCATTATAAATGTTGTAAAATGCTACAGCCTTTTTATGTCTGCACATCAACTGTATGGAATTTTACTACAATCAATGTGAATACAAAATATTTCCTTCAAATTTATGTAAAATAGCAAACATTTTTATTAAAATTCCAGAGTAAAATTCAATTTTTCATTAAGAATTTTTAAATAGGATTATGTAGAATTCAAATTTCCATTATGACTTTTTACATAAGATTGTGGAAAAAGTCTGGAATTGGCAATACTTTGTGTGTGAAATCGTGAGTCATGATAGAGAAATAAAGTGATGATGAAAAACTGTGAATTTTTGTTTATTCCATTCTTAAGAGCAGTTGAGTGCAGTTCGGTTCTGAAATTTTAGTTATTTGCTGAAAATGTATTTTAGTGCGTGATATCTGTTTAAGTGAAATGTGAGTACATATAACTTTTATTTAATTTACTATATCCTCATTCTGGTAATTAACTGTAGTTAACATTATTGGATATACATAAATATGAATTCAAATTTGCACTAAATACTGGAATGGAAGAATTTAGAATTTGATTGAAATATGCAGGAATGTCTAAATTGTCTGGAAAAGTTTACAAGTGCTAAAGCGAATAATCGTCACCTTTTTAAGCATCGTCTACAAAATAATTGTGTGTTCAAATGTGCAGAACAGCGTTGCGGTATTGTACTGACCTAGTACACTTTTTTTAAAAGTCATTATTATAGAAAACATTCTAAGAACTCCAAAAATAATATGCTTTCCGAAAATTTATATTGGATGTACCAGAATGTTCATATACTACAAATGTTGTGCGTTACATCACTTCACATATACAAAAGTATTTTCCAAATATTGGTAACGTTTTTTGTCCTTTTACGGGTTATTCAAAATCATTCTCAATTAAAAATACATTTCGTAGCCACAGCAGGATAATTGTGTTCTTGATTCTACATATACTGATGAAATTGTAAATAAAGATATCTCTAAAAATTATTTTTCTTCTGACTCAAATAATTTCAATTGTACTGAGGGTGTGTGCGACTCTTATTACAACTTAAATCGAAATTTGTTGTGCCTGATGTGGCTGTAAATTATCTCGTTAATGAATTAAACAATTTATTCGAAAATTTAAATTTTCATCAAATAGAAAATATTGCTAGAATATGTCAGTTAAAATACTTAACCTCGCATCAAAGCTCCCTTGAAAGTGATTTGATAATTAGTAATCCATTCCCTTCATTCGAATCTTCTTATAAACGGAACAAGTACTTTAAGGAACATTTTCAATTCATTGAACTCGTTCAAATATATTTAGGAAAGGATAATTCTCATAATGACTGTTATTATTACTATGTTCCGGACTTAAAAACAATTTCTTTAATTGTAAATGCTTTCGTCAATAATGGTGATTTTTTAAACCCTATATGCTCCAATAATATGTATGAAGATTATTGTGATGGGTCTTTTTATAGAGGTAACCAATTTTTTCAGTCACTTCGAGGAAATTGGAAATAATCCTTTATTTTGATGGATTCAATTTATGTAATCCTTTAGGGAGCGTTAAAAATAAACATAAAATGTTTGCTGTATACATGACTGTTGGAAATTTACCGCCACATGAAAGATCAATATTATCTAATATGCAATTAGTGATTTTATGCAACGAGCAATTAATCACAGAACTCTCATTGAACGTGATATTGGAAAAACTTATATTTGATCTTAAATTACTCGAACTAGAGGGCATTTTAGTTAAAAAAAATAATAAGGTAGTAGGGAGCGTTTTAGCAATTATTTGGGATAATTTAGCAGCGCATCAAGTTGGTGGTTATGTCGAAAATTTTAGCAGGTGTGACTTCTTTTGCAGATTCTGTTATTGCACTAGGATCTAGGGATTCTTACAATAATGACCTAAAAGATAAGTATAATAATTCTTCCTTACTTCACGTACGGAGCGTAAAACTAAATTCGGCTTTAAATGAATAAAATTTCTATCACGTTACCAATCCTGGCCTCCCACCTTGTATTGCTCACGATTTATTTGAAGGGGTAGTTCACCGAGATTTACAATTACTTCTAAAATTATTTATTGGAAAAAAATGTTTGACTTATAATTCTTTTCGAATGAATATGGCTTCGATACAGCGAAAGTTGTTAATAAGCAATTCTTTTACAATTGATATAAAAAATTGTAAGATTAGAGGAAAAACTCATGATATTTGGATTTCCTTAATTATCTTACCATTTTGTTTTATTGGACTTTGATTCTATTGAATGGCGATTACTAATTTGATTGATCGAAATTATTAGAACAGTATCTAGTCGTTCAATATCGCAAAGTAGAATTGATTACTTACGCCAAATTCTCTCTGAATATTTTTCGTTGCGCAAAGAAGTTTTCCCCACGGATAAACTTATACCTAAGCACCATTTTATGATGCATTATCCAGACTTAATTGAAAAATTGGACCGCTTATAAATTTCTGGACATTGAAGTTTGAGAGTAAGCATCAGTTTTTTAAAGATATAATAAATCATTTAAAAATTTTTAAAAATTTTGGGAAAATGCTATCGAACATTCGCCAATTTTATCAAGCAAGTTTTTGTGATAATAGGAACTCCAACCTAGTTCAGTGCAATTCCGCAGTAATTATCTCTGACAATATGTTCAATATTGATTTACCAAGTCATATTAAATTTACAACTAAACGAGCATTTCTAAATGGTATAACATATTCCACTAACAACTTTATTATCATTGGCAGAAACAATCACTCTTCAGATTTAAATGTAATGAAAATTGAAACAGTATTTATTAGTGAAAGTTATTCAACATTAATTTTTTACGGAAAAACAACAACATTTTGCTATAATTATAAATTGGGCCTTTATCAAGAACGTTCTAAATTTTTAAAATATTCTACTTGTTCATACGAAAGCTTACCTATGCATGATACCGTGTACGTTTTCGTACAAAAAAACACACATTATATATCTCTGCAGTGTACATATGAAGGAATTTTATTCAGAATAATGTATTGATAATTTTAGTTGCTGTACATACATATACGGCTAATTTATATAAGATAGCTGACTGGTCACTGAGTGGTGTGATATAACTTGGTGAGGGGGAAAAAATTATATCGCCAGAGACACCATTTTCCTGTGCCAGGATTTACAAGCAGTTGAAATTTTTTCTGCTAATTTTTCATAAACAGGTGGATGTTCATGAACTCAGCACTCAGGGGGTGATAGTGAATGCTGAAAACATCTATAAGCCTGCTTCTTTTTGTACACAATATTTTGTTCCTCTCAGCATCTTCTATCACACTTCCTGCAGCAGTGCAGAGTGCAAATGTAAAATCTGTCTTGAAGGACGAAAGTTGCTGCGTTTAAATGCGGAAAGTTAGCAGACCTAGCTTCACGACGGAACTTTCATAAAAAAATAAGAAAAACATTTGAAGTTCCTGTAACTCCTAAGGATTTATTAACCGCTGCTACACTTTTTTGTTCATCTTGTCATATTACTCTGTGTCTTATGCAAAATATCGTATGCTTGTATTTTAATTTCCTATATTTTATATAGATGGACACGATAGTTTGTTTTAAAGTCTGGGACAGTTCTAGAACTACTGAGAAGTTCCTCTCAAGCAAACCAACTCTAAACGATTTAATTACAGCAGGTAAAATAATGCATTAATATTAAAGGTTTTAGCTAAAAATTATATTATCAGCAAATTCTTCTGGAATGCCAGGTTGTAAGCTTGTTTTGGAATCCGATGCTACTGCCGTTGAAGATTCCCAAGCTCTTCAATATTGTTCAAAGGACACACTAATAATTTTAAACGTCACAGAACAATGGTTGAATCGAAATATTTCTCCGAATAAAGTCACGAAGTAGTTACTAGACATGTCATTGGAAACTTCTCCTTGTAATGTAGAAAATGACAACAAATCACTTGCAACTACCTTATCAATGTCTAGTGGGGCGTTGTCTGATGAAACTCCTTACACAATCGCTCTGGGAAATAAATTGTTTTCGACTTTTGAGATAGCGTGGGAAAATATGCCGTCTTTTGTAAAAAGTAAGTTGGAAAAGAAAGAACACATCGGATCTGCCATCAATAACTTTATTCATTTAATTGTAAGCCATTTACGGCTCATATCATTTTACATACCAACATCTGTATTTCGGAACGTGACGGAGGCAATATATTTAAAATATCCTCGTACTTTTTCTGCAAAAGACGAAAGCGGAAATTTGCGAAATAATGAAATATGCTTGATTACCAAAATGTTGAATCATAATAATTATTTGAATAGATCTCACAAATCAGTTTTACGGCCTGATATTCCGCTAAAAAAGAGAAGAACATCAAAAGCTCTCGAAGAATCTTGTGCAAATTGGCAGCCTTCCCGCAAATGAAACAGAAGCAACTATTGCTGAAAAAAAAAATTGTGTGCAAATGGTTTGTGGAAAGAGTCTTTCTGAAGAGGAAAAGAAAACAGTCAGGCGAAATATGGAATTGTGCTTTGGTACAATCAGACAATTTTTAAATGAAGGAATAGATGCCCCACCGACGGTAGATGCTGTGAAAAAACAATGGCCATTTTTCTTTGAAAGGGAACATATTTACCTGCATTTCAATTGTTTAATGGACAAATATGTGGATATCTTCTCACAAAGCTTCAGAAAAAATTGTGAGAAAATTATAAAATTAGGAATAAGTATGAAGAAAAGAAATATTGTGGAATTCTTTGCAAATTTTGGGCACACAGATAAGGATTTTCTCGTACTAAAGTTTATATTAGAATATTTCTCCGAGCCGGCTGATCATATTTTTAAAGAATATCCAGTAAGTGTAAAAATATTTAGTAAGTGATACAAATAATAATTTGCTGATATATTTTAGATTGGCACTCTGCTATCGGATATATCCCCAACTGTAATTACGCCTTGCATAGCCATAGCTGTTGTAGGTAACTATTAATTTTTTTCGTCTACGTTTTTCTACTTCACCAATCTTATTAACCGCGTTCTCTATTCACTGACCTGAAATGGCTCAGTTCAGATCAGTTAATAAAGTGCGCAGTTATTGACTATTTTCGTATATAGTCAAAATTTCCTTTACTTTATGTATTTAAATTGCCAGTAAATGTTTTCAAAATTTAATATCAGTGTTTCAATGATCAGAAAAAAATTTCAATAAAAATGTGTATGAAAGAAGTTATATTATATTATAATAGTATGCAGTGCAAAAATTACTATTAACTTCATATTGATAACATTAAACAAAATTTCCTTATTACAGTGAGAACAAAAACTATTACCTGTACCTGGAACAAAGGTTAATTAACACAGCTCCTCGTCAAGTAATGATGCCCTTCAACAATATTTAATTTAAGATATAATGTCAACGCTTCTCTACCAATGGCATTATTACAGCGTTTCTTTATTAAGCGGTGGCTAGCGGCATTTGTATAATCTGAATAAAGTTGAAACTTTAATCGGAAAATTAGATAAAATCTGAAATTTTATACATGTAGTAAGTTTTACATGAAGACTAATTAGATACAAAAATGTGACTTTTTTTTTTTAAGAATTTAATAATATATTTTTAGTTTAGAATTATGAAAAATTATGACACTTTACAGGTGCATACATTTAAAGTTATATTCCCAATTTTTATACATGTATCTAATTTAGAAAGCTGAAATATTTTTACACTTCTAAACATGGTAAACATGCTCCTCCTAAGTTTTTGAAATTAAAATATTTTTTTGTTGATGGAAGAATTGGTATTTTTTCTTTTATAATATAAATATATTTGGAACATTTCCCGCTAATATTCTTTATTTAAATTTTAAATATTAAAGCGTATTACGCCGTTTGGGTGGAATGAACATTTCAAGGGCTTCAATTAGGACCATTGAACCTCCAATGAAATATTATATGGACATATCCGAGTAGAGTTAATCAGCTTTTTACAGTTTGAGTGTTTAGAATATAAAGAAAAGAGAATTTATGTATAGAACTAATGTATTGGCTTTATTCGGTGTATCTAAAGCCAGACAGGGCAACTTCAAGTAGCAAATATATTTTTTAGACGTCCGAAGTTAAGTGACTTTGAGAACAGATAAAGTTAACACAATTCGCTGTCAATTTTCCAACTTCAAGTGAATTACGACAATTTTCGTACTGTGTGAAATTCAACGAAGGTTAGCGAAATTTGTGTTGCCTTTATATCGCTTAATCTAATTAAAGTTGGACTTTAAAGCTAGAAATATCAAGTGAAACACTAATAAAGGTACTAACTATTAATACAGAAATGATTTTTAAAATATCTATTACAATCTATAATCTGTTACAGGTGAGTTGCTCATAAAACGAAAACTGTTAATCTTTCACTGCATAACAAAGTACAGTAGTTATGTAGAGAAGTAATCTGAACAAAAAATTTGTAAACAAAATTGAATGTATTCTTCATTAATATCGTGACTTTTACAGCTAATTTCTCCCTAAAAGAATCCATTCACCTGTTATTATATGCCAAAAAAGAAAACAAAATTAGAAGCGTAAGGAGGATTTTCCTATGGGAACCACAGAATTCAAGAAGAAGACTGACAACATATTTTTCTTCAAAACGAATTCTCTATTTACTGTATTCTTAGCGATAAAATCATTCGCATGTACGTACATTACACTTGGCGCGTCACTGCAAACTCTTCATGAGTTTTTTTATGAAATCTTTATTTAGAAAATTTAACGAAAATGTATTAAGAATTCTGCAGAGCATCATCAATATGGTCGGTCTAAAGTGTATCCTAATTTTCTAATGCATCGAAGAAATGATACGAAATGCCGATGTGGTGTTTGTTTTGTACACCGCGAGAAAAAGGGATGTGTGGGTTTTGACTATGATTTACAAAATCCGAATTAATCACAACCGAGTATTTGTATGGAAATATGGAAACACAACTCAAGTCGCACAGTTTAACTTTTTATTTTTGTTATAATTACACAAATCAAATTTTTATTCCTCTACTTATTTTTTTACTTTATAACTCTGGAAACAATTAGACACATGAAAACTATTCTTTCGACTAAAACTTAATTATTATTATTGGTAAAAACTAGCTCTGCTTGCTCTCAAGACTCAAAAGTAACTCAACTTATTCTACTGCACTCGATATTAATCAGTTTATATAAAAAAAATGCAGAATCGGCTACACGTAATTTCTGTGCCAGAATTTTTTGATGTTTCCAAACAAGATTATTTTTATTTTTTACTTCGCTTTGTTTACCTGCGAAGTAGGTCATTATTGCGAAGGTAAGTCACTCTGCAATAAATTCTGATCAGCCACTAGGTCATTTTTTATTTATGCTGACCGGTCATTGATCAGAGCACGTAAAATGCTTTTATGTTATTTATCTTCGCAATTGTTACGATTGCAAAGAAACTTACATATGAGTTAATTTATAACATGAAAACATTTAGAAAAACGTTTTGAAATTAATCTGCGCTAAATGAGGAAATAATTATAAAACATTCCGTCCCCCCATGTAAAAGAAAAATGATACTAAAGATTAGTATTATTTTTCGTCGAGAGAAGGAATTAAACTAGTAGTACCTAATGGAACATAAGAAAGAAAAGAAAATGTAATGCTGCTGGCACAGAAGTTTACGAGTAGCTTGATCATCTGAGTTATTAACAAATACAGGTATATTGATTAACTTAAGAGGAACTATATATTTTATATTAATTAATGTACCTAATTATACATATTCAGCGGAATAATAATAACAAAAAAAAATTCCTAATAATAATTAAAACTAATTGTTACAATTTTTTTTTTTTTGCGCAACAAAATTAATTTTTTCATTTTTTAACTTAGCTATTCTAGTACATTATCATATCCAAAAATGTGTTACAAAATTTTTAAATGCTAAATCTAGTTCCTATAGAGATTCTTTTTACTTATTTATTTTTTTATGATAATGTAATTTAATAATTTGAGACTGTGTGTGAGGGAATGTGGAACGATTTTCGATATTTGTTTTTAAAAGTTGGTGGTGCTGGTGCAAGTTCTATAGGCAATTCAGAAACTCTTTCCGTTGTTGTATGCGTTCTGGGTATTTCCATTGAAGAAATGGTGGCAACCTCTTGTGCGATAGCAGTCAGGGTGGATGATGTTATTATTGGAGAGGATATATTTATCGTATAATGTGATTTTGATGTTTTTGAGGATGCTTTTCCTTTCCAATATAAATAAATTCCTACGACTATTCGAAAGGCAGTTACTAACGAGAGAAGCCCGGTGTTAGTATATGTAAAAATTTTATGAGCAGACTGTACCTTTTCATGTTTTTGCATGCCTTATTTCATTGTCTAATTCTTTGAAATGTAGACCAGCTTTTTTAAGTACTTCTTGAAAGTTGGGGTGTGATGAGGTTATGGTTAGATTTCTTAGTTTGGTTGCGTTAAAGATAGATAGCCTGAGTAAGGAGTCCTCGAAACCTAATTTGGGAAGGGAAAGGTTTGCATACACGTACGTATTTAGTACATTAATTGAGTTACCTCTTGTGAGGAGCTCCCAGCGTCCTATGGTAAATTTGCAAGATGCATTAAGATGTAAGATGCCAGGCCCGGAGAGAGTCTTTTGGAAAACTCTGTTTGGACATTGAGCTTGTAGAATTTTGTCTTGGTGGAATACAAACAGCCAGTGGTTGGGGGCGGTTAATTCCGTCACAACATTGGGAGGCTGAGGTAATAATTTTACTGGGCATGTGAGGACATTTTCATTTTGGCTTTTATAAAGGCTATTAACACATGATTCCTGTAATTGGTGGTCAATAGAATGGGGTTTACTCTGTCTGCAGAGATGGAGTTCAGTTTCTCGATATGTAGATAGAAGACGACATAAAGTATTGAGCTCACTTTGGAACATAACGACGGTCTCCTGAGTAATATTATTTTTGACAAGATAATCAGCGTCAATATCTAACAAAGCGTAGATTTCATCGGTTTTTTGGAACGGAAGGGGGTGAATTTTGCTGATGTAAAAATCTGGCGAGGTACCTACGGGTATAACAATTTTAATAAGTATATTATCGGGCAGGTAGAGGCTTTGTACCAATATCACCTCATTAAGAATGGAAGTATCTCGAAGTAAATGGTTAATCTGGGAATACAGGGTTATGTTTTTATATAAATTTTCCAAGTTCTCTGAACGTAAAAGAAGTGGGTGTAATCAGTGTTGTTGCAAGGCATTTATAATTGTGAAAATTTTCGAAAGAGTGTTTTGTACATGCTGTAACTGAGATAACATTATCAGAATAATCTCGTTCAGTTCAGCTTGTATTCTATTTCTATGAATTTCCACGTCAAGCTCGCTCATAGTGCCATTAACTTCTAGAAGAAAACTATTGACCACCTGTATTAAATGCTCCTGATTTTTTGTCAAGTCTAGTATTGGCGACGATAGCGATTCAAAATTTGACTTCATTCAAGTGGGTTGTTTTTCCAGAAAATGAATGGATTGATCTTCTTGGTTTTCTAACGTATCGAGGCGACTGTAGATATTGTTGGCATCGTCATAATCCATTGTACCAAACAAAAACTTGCTCACTTTCCCACCAATATCCAATAACCCTCGTATTTCGCGATGTCGCGGTAAGAAAGACGTCAATTCAGATATTTCTTCCGGGACGTCCATTATATTTCTTTTAAATAAACTATCCCAGAAGTTGCACCTACCCACTTCATTTTTACCTTTGAAACTGCACAAGTTTAATAGGTTCTCATCGCAATACCTCAGAAAATCAATGGTTGTAGTCCAATTAGGCATTTTCATGCGAGTGACCACCGTCCACGTCGTGTGGTAAAATACTGCAGTTCCTATTGGTGTGGTCATTAGAAAGCAGAGTATTTTCGTACCTAAGAAAATTCAGCGATTAGGACAGGTTCTTTCTTTGTATATTCAACTAGAGATAAAGAAAACGAAGAGAAGAAAAAAACAGAATAAGAGGAAATAATATTTGTTTGTTTTACTTATTTCCAAAGTTTTAATCTATTATTATGTACACGCCGTTTACCGCTTTTAATTCGTATTATTATTGTTATTATTTACTTGCGAAGGTACTTCAATTACATCGTACGGTCGTAACCATTCAGGAGAAAACTTTCCTTTTTTAGCCGGGTTCTTTAGCAGCACTTGGTCGCCAATATCGAAAATTAAAGGCCGAGCCGTTTTGTCATATTGGGTTTTGGAGTACTCTTTACTTTGTAGTAAATTATTACGCGCAATAGCATATGCTTGTTGTACATTACTACTTAATTTAAAGTAATAGTCTTCAAAGTTGTATACTGGTTCAGGATCTCGTTGCAAATTGTTAGGAATTTCCGTAGTAGAACCGAACAAACAGTCCATAGGCGTTAGCTTAGTTCCTCTATGTTTGCTATTATTTCGTACGAACATTGCTGCCCTAAGATATTCATCCCATGTACGGGGGTTAGACTCAACGAAAATTTTCAGATACTCGACCAAAGGCCTATGAGAGCGCTCCAAAGCTCCATTGCTTTGCGGATGGTATGCGGTAGTCTGTATTTTCTTGACCTTAAGCATTTTACATACTCTTTTGAACAATTCGCTTGTAAAGTAGTACTTTGGGGATTCTGTAGCGCGTTATTATTTCATTTAAAAAATGCCTTCGCTGCTGTTGACGCTTCTGCGTCTGGTATAGCGAAACAGTCCATGAACCTCGTCAAATCATCCTCGAAAGTTAAGATATACTTATTACCTTCACTCGTTTCTTCCAAAGGGCCTACAAGGTCCAAATAAACTTTCTCGAAAGGTTCGCGAGCGGTGTCTGTTATTACCATGGGCATTTTATTTTTACGGCTACCTTTATAACGTTGACATTTAATAAAGTTTTTTATATATGTATTTATATCCGATAACATACATTTCCATTTAAATTCTCTGCGGATTTTATAAAATGTTTTCCACACGCTTTGGTGACCGCCTAGAGGTGCATCGTGGAAGTTATTAACGATAGTCTCAATTTCGTTCCTATCTTTCAAGATTCGGATTTTGCATTTTGTGCGAATTTCTTCCTCATTTGTTACATCATCAGCTTCTTCGTCTGTACTTCCATAGTAGAAGGCACCGTGGTTGTGTGATTCAATGATATGTCCTGTATACGTTAAAGCTCCTCTGATAATAAAGGCAAGTTCAATGGGCCCTGTTTGGCTTGAGATCGTGTAACCACCAGGCAGTTTGCTGTTTTCCTGAACTTGAGTCACGAACTTGCTAATTCTGCGCTAAGAGGTGAAATTCTGGACAGCGCATCTGCATTTGTATTATATTTGCCGGGCTTATATTCAATATCGAAATCATAGTCTAACAATTTCACATGAAACCGAGCTAGACGTGAAGTGGTATCTATTACCTTGAATATTCCTTTTAAAGGCTTATGATCAGTATAAACCGTAAATTTTCTTCCCAACAAATAGCATTGAAAGTTTTTGACCGCCCACACAATGGCCAGGAGCTCTATTTCTGTTGTACTATAATTTTTTTCTGCCTGGTTCAGGCTTTGACTTGCGTATGCTATGGGTTGATCTTTGCCTACTTCTCCCTGAGAGAGCACAGCTCCCAAAGTATCATTACTGGCGTCGCTAGTTGATATGAACGGCTTAGAGAAATAAGGGTATAACAAAAGCGGAGGTGTAACTAAAGCATTTTTTAGCGCACAAAAAGAATTTTGGCATTCCTCGGACCATTTAAATTTTACATTTTTCCGTAGTAGTTTGTTTATTGGCGTTGCTATTTTGTAAAAATCGCTAATGACCTTGCTGTAATAATTTGCCAATCCCAAGAAAGATTGCACTTGTTTAACTGTTTTGGGAGTTGGAAAATTGTGGGCATTTAAAGTTTTCACAGGGTCTGGCAAGGCACCTTCCTCACCACATTTGTGTCCTAAATAGACAACTTCACGACGTAAGAACTGACACTTTTCCGGTTGTAATTTTAGGTTATTTTCCCTTAGCCTCTGGAATACTTCCAACAGTTTGGCGTTGTGATCATTCAGACTTTTTCCATAGATGACAATGTCATCTAAATAAACGAAACATTTAAATCCCTGCAAACCCGTCACTATATGGTTCATTATGCGTTGAAACGTTGCTGGTGCTCCGGTGAGTCCAAAAGGCATCCGTTTAAACTCATAATGTCCATAATTAGTACTGAAGGCAGTTTTATCTCTGACTGTTTATCTACTTGTATTTGATGATAACCACTTGCCAAACCTAAAGTTGTGAAGTATCTTGCGTGACCAAACTGATCTAAGATTTCTTCTGTTCTCGGTAACGGGAAAGCGTCCTTGACAGTAACTTCATTTAACTTGCGGAAGTCGACGACAATTCTCCATCGTTTGGTACCATCCGAGCCAGGTTTTTTGGTACTACCAGTAATGGGGACTTCCATGGGCTTTTACTAGGAGTTATGATATCATTTCTGAGCATTTCCTGAACTTGTTCGTTTATTATCTACTTTTGACTCTGTGGTAATCTGTAGTTCTTCTGGTTAATTGGTGCCTGGTATTCTTTTACCTGTATTTTATGTTTTAGTACTGGAGTGTACGTCAAAAGATCATCTTTCAAATGAAACATATCCTCATAATCTTCACAAATTTCCCATATTCTAGTAAAGAAGAATAGTACTTGCCAAAGAATTTATCGCGACATTAACCGATTGCAAAAACTACATGAAGACATAAGCCTAGATGAAGAATTAAACCCTGAGGAGAGTGGTTTGCTGTGGTTTACTGTGAAGCGTATAGCGAACTGAAAGATATGGTAAAGAAACTTAAACCCGATTATCCTGACTTTTCAACAACCGCCAAAGAATATAAGGGGCCAACAATTCCACCTCTAATCTTCCCAAAATTCAACTCACTCGCTTTAGTGGAGATTTAAAGGAGTGGTCAGCTTTCCACGACTTATTTGAGAGTCTTATTGACTCAAATGATGATCTTAAAGGATCCCAGAAACTCTACTATTTGACGACCAGTCTTTCTGGTTCAGCTGAGCAGCTGGTATGGAGCACGATGATCACTGATGCCAACTATGCCACAGCATGGCAATTACTTTGTGATAGATATCAAAACCCTCGACTACTTGTCACTTCCTATTTGAAATTCTTATCTTCGTTGCCATCAATGCCAAGCGAATCTGCTGAGAGTCTACGTCAGCTTTATGATGGTACAAATGAAGCTGTAAAAGCATTACAGTCATTAAGCCGTCCAGTGAAAAGTTGGGATGGCTGGCTAGACTTTAGTACAGTGCTAGGGTTAGATCCAGTTACAATGAAAGATTGGGAAATTGGCTATGTACCTTCTTGCAGCATCGCCTTAATACACTTGAAGCGATCAATGTTAGCGAAGCTTACCCGAAAGACAACAATAAGACTATGTACCAGAAGCCGTCAAGCAGGATTCCAGCGCTCAAAGTACATGTCGCTACTAATAAAGTCACTGGAAAATTCAGTAAATGTCCAAAATGTACTGGAAAGCATCACCTGCTCTTCTGTCCTGCTTTTCGGCAGCCAGCTGTACTTCAGCGCCTCGACTTCGTGGCTAAAGGAAGACGTTGCTTCAATTGTTTGCGGCCAGATCATTCATTTGAAAATTGCCCGTCACACAACAGATGCAAGCAGTGTAATCAACAGCATCACACGATGTTACATTTACAACAAAAGGATTCTTTTCCTTATAGGCCAGCTGGCTCGTCTACTTGTGCTACCAATGCTGTTTCTTCGATGCAGCCACATAGAGGTAACCAATCTGCATCTAATTTACATCCAGCTTCATCTTATACTGCTGGTCACATAACAGCGCTTACTACTAATATGAAGATAACACATTGGCCACGCACAATCCTTCTTGCTACAGCACAAGTTACTTTGGTATCACCTGAAATGAAGACGCTCAATATTCGTGCACTAATAGACCAAGGCTCACAAGCCAGCTTTTGTTAGGTTGTCCATCTCTCGTGCTTGCAGAAAGAAGAGATTGGAGTATAAATCAGTAAAAATGCTAAATTAGCACCGGCTAGGTCTTCCTTTATTTATTGAACTCGTATAATTAATATTCCTTTTTTTACACAGTTTTCACAATATTTAGTTACTGATTACAATATTTAGTTACTGGTTACAAATTATCATCAATATATAGTATTGATCTTAAAATTCTCCTTTGTTCTGGGTCTATTTTAGTACCCAAGGACTGGGGAGTGCTTTGATAAATAGAAGTTCGCACCAGTCCCGATTTTATAACTCTTTATTTAAAATTGATTTTATAACTCTTTATTTAAGATTGATTTTATAACTTTTTATTTAAAATTGATTTTATAACTTTTTATTAAAAATTGATTTCATAACTTTTTATTTAAAACTGATTTCATAACTTTTTATTTAAAATTTATTTTATATCTCTTTATTTTTCACAATCGTTGTTACTTGATAGTAATGGTCTGAAGGCCTTACCTCTGGTAGGGGGACTCTTCAGATCACTTTACTATTTCACCTTTAGGAAAAATCTAACATTTTTCCAGTAACAACAGCTAAATTTATTTGGTTTCTCCCTACATCGATTTATTGGAAGAAACCATTAAAATATCTATCGACCAATCAATTCCTTCGATATTTGAAAAAGATGCTATTCTCAGCAATAATTGGCTTAAGGGGAAAAAGCGCATAAATCGGATGAGTTCAAGTACTTTGAACTCATCGCACAAAAAATCGTAAAAATCGCTTGCGTTGGCGGTATTTGTTTTCGTGGAGAAGTAATTTCAAATCGCATAATTCATATGTTGTTTACATCGGCGTTATCGGTTTTCGTGAAGAAATATTTTAGAAGGTGAAATTCGAGATATTATTGCATTGGAGGAATTTTGTATGGGAAAGTAAACAATGAATTGCTTGAAAATAATCAATAAAGAAATTTATTAGTTTCATGCTAGTGCGATACATGTTTTAAGATTTCAGATTTTGAGATGAGATGAGAATGTTTCGAATTTCAGGGTAATTTACAGATAACGAGCGATATTTGTGCGTGGAGCCACTAGGGTGTAAGGTGATGCGTATAGGGAGCTGTTGTCTTACAACACCTTTTAACACAATTTATCACCAATATTTAGTATCGATCTTATAATTTTCCTTTTAACACAAATTATCACCAATATTTAGTATTGATCTTCAAATTTTGCTTTTAACACAAATTATCACCAATATTTAGTAATAATAATCTTTAAATTTTTCGTTCGCACAATTTTCGGAATAATTAGTATGTATTAAGCTTAAAAATTTCCGTGATCACTGATTGACGGATTGAAGAAAGACTCCTTGAGGATCGGCGATATTGCACCCAGGTACCGATCACCAAACTTCCAAAAAGCTTTTTATTCTTTTTATTACCTTCCCAAGACGTGAAGAATCATACGTGGGAAAGTACAAAAAGTTTAGACGCAGTGCATATGCATGAAATCTGATATGCACTGTGTCTTGTAAGAATAATATTTTTAATACGACCGACGGGAATAATTGTACGTATGTATAGTACATGCGATTAAGATTTAGGAATTTAGCGGAAAAGCTGTATCTAGGTATGTACAAGGCACTGCATGTAGGTAGGTATACATGCCATGTGAACGGAATATACGACTGATAACAAAATGCAAATTATGCATTTTGTTGCAGTACGTAATATGCATTTTTAAATGCATATGAAATTTAAAGGAACTTTCTGTTAAATAATTTTTACTTTTCAGGGTCATTTCTGATACGCCGATATATTGTATAGGACAATATATTGGTGTATTGGTTTTATGGTTGTAGTTCGGGTCAATGGGCACCTGGGTCACAACATCCCTCCCCCCTGGAGAAAAGGAAGTTTTATTCTGCTCAGAAGAAAACTTTCTTTTTTTAATAGTAGTAGATTTTGTACGCCATTGTAAATAGTACTTTTAAAGGTAACCAGAAATATAAACCTATTTATATGCGAAATTATAATAACCTTATAATAGGTAGAACATACAATATTTTGCTGTGGTTTTTTTTTTTTTTTTTTTAATTATTTTGATATAACTATAACTCAATAGGAATGGTTTTAGGATTTTCTCATTATATGTTACATTTATTCCTTCAAAGCTAGTTAAAAGGAAATGAATACTACTAAGTTTATAAATTTACATATGATTGGTAATAGAGCTATTTACAGTTATCCTATTTATTTATTATTTATATCAATCTTTATTAATTCTTCATTATGTTTCGATATTTTTATTTATTATATAACTAATTGGTAAAAGGATTTGTTTTATATATTTTTATTTTGTTAAAAGGAAGAATAAAAGTTTGAAATTCTATATGCAAAAAAAAAAGCTGGTTATTATACAAATGGACATTTTCATAATTTTTCTAGTCCTTTTATTTATTTAATAATATTAATAATAATTTATAGTATATTGAAAAAAAAACATGTCTTTCATAGATATCTCTTTAGTATAAATTAGCCACAACATTCGCTTTTTTCTTTTTATTTTTTTATTATTTTTTTGTCTCTTCTAAACTAATAAGTATAAAAGAAATGTATAATAGTACTTTTTTTTAAATTTTATCTACATTTTTCATATTTGAATTTATACTTATTGATTCATTTCTAGCAAAAATAAAAAACACTAATCTTTATTATAAGAATTACTTCCGCAAAAAAATTGTTATGTATTTTCCTTTTAATATCAGTTATACTTATAAAATTATTTTTAATTGTTATTTATTCCAATTTATTTTGACAAAAAAAAAAAAATAATTTGGCATTTTTCCTTTTATTTATATATATATATTTTTTCTTCTTGTCCTTACAGTATCTTAAGTACCTACTTCGCAATTTCATTTTTTCTTTTCGTTTTTAAAATTTTGTTGAGAAGTCTTTTTTTTTACACTTCATTTTTGAGAGATGTAGGTGTAGAAAATATAGAGGTTGTAAAAGGTTATTGTGTTAGTCTTTGTTCGTTATAGTTTGAGTATCTTGTACTTTTCGATTGGAGGCATGAGTCCACGGGATATGTACATATATGCTAACATATGTTTTATATATATTCTAGCATTAATCGGAGAAAAGTTTTAAGTCATTATTGTGGACTCTTTTATTTTTGTTGGTGATTTTAACTGTGGAGTTTTCAGGGGAATTGATTTCTATGATCTCGTGAGGATCTGTCCATAGTGGTGAGAATTTGTTATCTCTTACTCGGCTTTTTATTAAGACTTTGTCTCCGATCTTGACTTTTCTTTATGGGCCATGGCTATGTCCTTTGCAATTTTATAGCTGTGTTGTAGACGTGCTTTTAACTCTTTTGCATAATTATCGTAATAATAGCAAACGGTCGGAGATGATTTTAGATTGTTTGGGATTTCGGCTGGGAATCCATACAGGAGTTCGCGGGGAGTATAATTTGTACTCGAGTGAGGTGTGGTATTGTAGACAAACATGGCATATGGAATCCATGTATCCCAGTCTTGAAGATCTTTCGCTACATAAGATCTGAGGTATTCTGCTAAAGTTCTATGACTTCTCTCCAATGCACCATTTGTTTAAGGGTGATATGGAGTAGTTTTGAGCCTTTTGATCTTTAACAGTTTAGACACCTCGGCGAACATGCCACCTGTTAGATCCCTGATTTGTTAGGATACTTTCTGAAATGCCATGTCGACAAACTATTGTTGTCGTGAAGGCTTCCGCTAATGTCTTAGATTCAGTGTTGACTATGGGAATAGCCCCAGAGAATTTGGAAAGGTCGTCTTGAAATGTAAGGATGTATTTATTTCCAGAAGGGGAAATTGGGAGAAGTCCTACAACATCTAGGTACACTCTTTCAAAAGGTTTTAAGCTTATGCTTGAGATTTTCATGGGAATCTTGGGATTTCTGGATACTTTGTTTACTTGGCAAAGTTTACATTTCTTCACATATCTTACAACATCGTCTGACATGCCAATAGAATTGTTTTTTAATTATTTTAATTGTATGGGAGACACCTTGATGACCTCCCGTTGGTAGAGAGTGGAACTCTTTCAGAACTTGCTCAATATCACTGCTATTAGATAAATACTTTATGGAATCTTGATGAAGTTTTATATTTATTTTTTGGTTAACGAAGAACTTGTTAAAAATGTTTTTAATAGTTGATAAATTTTGTTGGTCTAATACAGGGAAGGAGATATTTACCTGATTTAACTGATTTGCTTCTGTGTATGAGCAGATCTCAGTTAAAATGTTTTCAATGTCTAATCTATCTCTTTGTGATCGGCAAGGTACATTGACTTTTGAAATTATTACTGTGGAGTCTTTCTTCTTAAAGAAGTTCAGTGCTTTTTCTAGTAGAGGAGGTTTGTCTAAAAGTTTTAGTTTAGATTTTAGCACTCTTTCAAGGTCTGTATCCTGCATTGGCAAGATGAAAAATTTGGGATTTGTGTTTTTAGTTAAAAGTAATGGGAAATTGGTCTCAGTTATTATTACTGATGAACTGTTTACTACTGATAAATCTGGATTTGGAGTAGTAATATTTGGATTGGGTGTATCTAAATTCGACTGAGCTTTGGTTTGGTTCCTGGTTACCACATTTACATAGCTGTTAGGTTCCGTTGATTTTATGGAGTTTTCTGGGATAGCTCTACTGAGAGCGTCTGCATTTGTGTTGAACTTTCCAGGTTTATGGACTATTTGATAGTCATATTCCTCAAGACGTATTCTCCATCTCATTAGCCTTGAGGAATGATCCTTTAGATTCATGAGCCATACTAATGGTTTATGGTCAGTTATAATTGTAAACTGTCTGCCATAAACGTATGGCCTGAATTGCTCAACTGCGAAAACAATTGGCAAAAGCTCTTTTTCGATTGTTGAGTAACGAGTCTCTGCACCATTGAGAACTCGACTCACATAGGCGATTGGATGATCTTCTTGATCATTTACCTGGGAAAGAACAGCTCCGATGGCGTAGTCGCTGGCTTCGGAGGTGACAAAAAATTGTTTGTCGAAATCCGGATAGGATGAAATTGGTGCTGATATTAATTTTTTTCTTAATTCGTAAAATGCTTCATCGCAAATTGCGTCGAATTTGAAAGGTGTGTCCTTTTTCAGAAGGTTAGTAAGTGGTTTCGCGATTTTAGAAAAATTGGGAATAAAGCGGCGATAATAGCCGACGAAACCAAGGAAGGCTTTGATATCCTTTTCCTTCTTGGGTTTAGGATAAGATTGAACTGATTTAATTTTTGCCGGATCTGGCTTGACTCCATTTTCAGTAATGATGTGCCCTAGATACATTATTTCTTTTCTGAAGAAATGGCACTTGTCGGGTTGTAGCTTTAAATTGAAATCCCGAAGGCGGTTAAATACATTCGCGAGTCTAATATTATGGTCTTTAAGGTTATATCCATGAACTACAATATCGTCCATGCATACGAAGCAGATAATGCCTTAGAGTCCGGAAATTATTCATGGCACATTGGAAGGTTGCGGGTGCACCTTTTAATCCAAATGGCATACGGTTAAACTGGTAATGACCATAAGGAGTGCGAAACGCAGTTTTTGATCTATCCTTCCCGTCCATGCGAATTTGGTGGAATCCGCTGGCGAGGTCTAGCGTTGTGAAATATTTGGACTTACCCAATTGATCTAATATGTATGTAATATTAGGTAATGGGTAAGCGTCGCCAATAGTAATGTCATTTACTCGGCGGAAATCTACAACGACTCGCCATTTTTTGTTCCCGCTCGTCCGGTTTTTTGGGAACTAGAAGCAGGGGTGAATTCCACGGACTATTTGAAGGGCTTATTATCTCTGAATCCAACATTTCATTTATTTGCCGAGTAATTTCTTTCCGGCTTATTTCTGGAAGTCTGTACGGTTTAGTGTATATGTGAGGTTAATTTGGGACTGTTTCGATTTTGTGCTCGGTTGCATTTGTAAATGTTAGGAAATCCCCTTCTAAGTAGAAGAGATCGTTGAAATCCTTACAAATTTTCCGAATACTCTCGGCTTCTTCCAAATTACAGTGATCCAATTCAATCAGGGTGTGCAGTTTTTTTATTCTGCCCCTAATTGGATCTCTGTTGGCATCTGTAGAGATGCAATCGAAGTCATTAAGGTCATGGCATTCCAGATTCATGTCATGAATTGCCAGTTCGACGTCCTGCTCATTCGTGTTGAGATCTAGGACTTTTGCCATTCCTTGTGATGGGTTAACTATGGTATTTCCTATGAACAGCCCTGGCTTTACTTCTTTTTTAAAATATACTGATTCCGTAGTTGACAAAGTTGGAATTTGAATTATGGATTCAGAGCGAGCGGGAATTGTAATAATATTATTATGTAGTTTGTCCGATTCATTTCGGTTTTCATTGGATTGTAAAAGATATTCCGTTTTTTGTAGGATATTTGTTTTGGGGTACTTTTCACGTTTGGGGTTTAAATCCGGTGAAGTACTGGGTAACTTGCTTTTATTAACACTTACATTGTGTGTTTCAGACTTCTTGTCATGGTTATCATATCTAAGATATGTATTTGGATAATCTGAGCGATATTGCTCTATGGGATAGGATGAATGACATTGCTTCACCTCTAAGGAAATGTAATTGTTTTTATAATTGATACAAGCGATGTATCTGGACAAGAAGTCGTGGCCAATTAGGCCGTCATATGCCAAGGCTGAGTTTTCTCCTACTATTTGGAAGGGATGTCCTATTACAAATTCTTCGTATGATATATTTGACATTTTTGCCAATATTAATCCTTCTGTAGATATAGATTCTGTAAATAAAGTATTTATTTTGCAGATTGCATCTTTACAGTAAGTGCTACATGCTTTCAGTGTACTGAACTTTATTATGCTGATTTCCGCTCCTGTGTCTACAAGGAACTTTGTTTCTTTATTTGAGCATACATTGGTAGATATGGAAATGGTAATGGAATTGGGGCTGATAGTAATTGGCATTTTCAGCTTTATGTGATCATTTAATAAATGTGTATTATCTAATTTGGGTTGGTGTGTATGTCGGCTTTTGTTTGAATATGCGAGGGGCTGCCGACTAATTCCTCTTGCCTTGATTTGTTTTCCGAGTGTGTTCAAAATATTCTCCGATTTTGTACGGGATCTTTATTTGATCTTGGTTCATTTTGAGGTTGTATTGTCGAAGTAGGAGAATTTTTCCTATAATTAAAATTTGGAACCCGGTTGACGTTGATCTGCCTTTGAGGTGGTGCATTTGTATTGGGAATTTCTGTTCGGTTCCTGAAGTTTTGGGGAACCGGATTTGTATTTTCTCTATAGAAATTCCCACGGTTTGCTATTCTCGCCCTGCATACTTCTAGGGTATGTCCTAATTTACGACAGTACCTGCATGTACGGGTGGAGTTGTTTAAGGTGCTAGCCAGCTTAGGAGGATTGCTTTTGTTTAGGGCATTAGAAAAACTGTTATTTGGGATTGGTTTTATATGACAGTTTTGTGGACAATTTGGAGCTAAATGGCCTTGCGTCCTGTATTTGTAACAAAAGGGTTCTGCACTTGTACTGATTGAACAGTGCGAGAAGAGTTTGTTGCTAATTTTGTTGCCTTTGATTCTAGGCGTAATGCTTGCTCACCAATATATGACGTAATGGGCTTTAATGCTATATTTTCGTGGAGATTGGCTAATGTTTGGAGTTGTTCGCTAATTAGTCCATCCTCTATTACTCTAATAGCTTGTTTTTCGTTGTCCTTTACGAGAGAGTTTAACAGTAGTTTATCTGTTGTATATAAATGCGTGGCTTCGTTCAATTGAGCATGTGTCATATTAATTCGTTGCAGGAATTCTTTGACAGGCTCTCCTGCTCTTTGTCTTGTGTTTTAGAGTTTTGATTGGAGTACTGACTTATCTAATTTTTCTTCGAATGTTTCGAGTAGTACTTGATTCAAATCTGACCACCTGCTTGTATCATTGTACTTAAGTACATTGTAGGCATCTCCAAATAGCTTACTTTTAATTATTGAAAACAGAGTTGTTTGGTCAGTATTGGGATAAAGTCTATTAATATCATCACTACATGACACGAATTTATGGAGGTCTTTTGGATCTTCGTTAAAATTTGGTATTAACGATTTAATTTCTGATAGGGAAGTATGTGAAATTTTAATTTCTGTGCTTTCATTGTGAAAGTGTGATGAGTTATTTCGTGTGTCATGTTGGTAATTAGGGAAGCAGGTATCTAGCTGTTCTTGGATAGCAATTGCAGCTTCTTTATATTCTGCTTCTGTTTTACCGAAAATACCTTCAGTAAAGTATTTATTTTCTAGGTCTTGTGGCGTAGATTGCATTTCGATTGTATTGTTGAGTTCTTCGAATTCAACCCAATGTTTATCTAGGATACCCAGTTTTTGTTCTAGGTATGTTTTACTCACTGTAGGTAAAGTATCAGGGTTTAATGATTGTATAACTCTTGTAATTGAATAAATTTTTGTGTTTAGTCTTCTGAAAATACTTTCATTTTGAGGACCATTTGTTTCCCTATTAGCTTCTGTAAATTGTGATTTGCTTGGAATTCTCCACGAAGCTCTTGGTGGTGGTATATGAAAGGGGTTTTGCTTGTTCATAGTACTTCTGAGATTGATTTCAATCTTTCGGAAAGTGTTGCTTTCGTCAACATGTACCAATCTTCAGTTTTGTCTGAGCACGATTCTTTGAAATAATCGTGGTCGGTCGTGAAGTCTTTATGCTGAACTATTTGTTGTTCTGTTTTCTCGAAGGCGCTTCATATTTCTCTTCGAGTTATTGTAGTTTACCTTTCACAAAGGTATTGGTACGCTTCACTTTACCGGCTTGGTGATAAGCCCCTAGTATTAGCCTAATTGCACTGTGTTTTTCTACTTGGGCTGAGCATAGCTTATCGAAAAAACGGTTTCGTCAGTCATTGTATTTTTTTTTTTTTTTGTTAAGTAGTAGACGGAAAAATTAGTACAAGTATGATGTATAGTTTTTTAATATTAGGAATGTCCGTTTCGAGCTTCGATTTGGTCGAATTTGGGATATGTGACAAAATTGTATGTTAAAAAAAAACACAGCCGAGTAGAAAACTAATCGTCAAATTTCCAACCAGTAATAAGTTGCGAAACGATTTGTTATGTGTAAATTTGTGCATATGGTTAAGCGACGGAAAGGTATAGACCATAAGTAAATTACTAGGAATCTCAATATACTTATATAAAGAACCAATTTCCATCCGAAGACCAGACTTTCCCAGGAAGGAAAAAAAATTATATCAGGGACAGCAAAGGAATTATCGTTATGTAGCAACATCCATAATTTTCATTTATTTGTTTATATTTTTTTTGAAAAGCACGTTTGTAATAAAAGATAGGATTTTCGAATATTGTGTACCTATATATAAAATTGTTTTTGTTTTTTTATTTGATGTCTTGCTTTGTGTCATGGATTAGTAAAATTGGGAATAAGGGGAAGGTAAAAAGTTATGTAAGGGAAAATATTTGAGACAATATTTGAGATCAATCCTTCCAATCAATATCTTTCTCCTGACCGACAGGCTCACGAAGTCCTACCGCAGGGGATTGATATTTAATTTTTGACGAAGTCCTCTGACCAGCAAGCTTACGAAGTCTTGCCGCAGAGGACGCTTCTAGGAAGAGAGGATTTCGATTTTTCTGTGTTGAATTAAACGTTTCCTTAAATTAAATAGGAAATTTTCAGGAAATTCTTTTGTTACGCAAGTTGTCTATATACGTACATTAGAAGAGAAAAAAAATTTGGTAATAGGATAGGGAATTATTGGTATCACTACTTTTAACTAATAATCTATCACTTCTATATTCAGTTGCGAAGTAAAAAAAAATGTATATGTATATATATATTAATCTGTATAGTTAAAGAACAACAAAAAAAGGTGATCTATACGTGTTTAGGTATATTAATTGCAAAAGTATAGTTGAAATATTAGAAAAGGGAAAATTCTTCACGCTACCTTTAATTATAGTTAGAGTTGCTGGTATATTCCTTTTTTTTACGATTATGCTATGTATAGTTGATGGATGTTCGATTTTACATTTCTTTTCCTGCTTTTTATGCTTCCTGGGTTGTAGATGTTGGTGGGGAAGTGAACACTAAACGAAACTGAGTTGTTGTTGCGTTGGGCGTACCGTTTTTGTCTTCCTTCCTTCCTTCCAAAACGTCTTAATTGAGGCACGGATGAATCCTCGCAAAATTCCCACGTTGGAGCACTATGGCACTCTGAACTGTTATACAGGGTGGGCCAAAAGTCACCATGGGGTTTAAAAATTTAATAACTTTTTCGTTTATATATTTTTTTTATTTTTTTTTTTTTTTAGATTATAAAATATACAAAATGGGAAATTTTTTTACGCTAAGTATGGAAAATAATGTCACTTAAATGACCGCCGTTATTAGCTTCGCAATGATGGGCTCTTTTTAGAGCATTTTCCATAACATCTTTCAACATTTGTGGCTGTAGCGCTCGAATTTCTGCAACAATGTTGACCTTGAGTTCAAGGATTGTCTCGGGCTTATTCACATATACTCGCTCCTTCAAATAACCCCAAAGAAAATAGTCGGGTGCTGACAAATCTGGCGAACGCGCTGGCCAATTAATTTCCGAATTTCTTGACATTATTCGCTGTCCAAAAATTTGCCTTAAAAGTGCCATTGTGTCTCGGCCAGTGTGGGCAGTGGCTCCATCCTGCTGAAACCACATCTCAGGTCTGTTTTCAAGAGCAGGACGTAAAAAATTTTCTATCATAAACCGATACCGCTCTCCATTTACGGTTACAGCACTTCCATCTTCATTTTCGAAGAAGTAAGGCCCAATGATATTTTCGGATGTAATGCCACACCATACTGTACACCTAATGGGGTGCAATTGGCGTTGATGAATGGCTCTTGGATTTTCAGAACCCCAGAACCTACAGTTCTGCTTATTAACAAAGCCATTCAGATGAAAATGAGCTTCATCACTCATAATCAGATTTTCAATAAAGTTGATTTCATTTCTGGCCAACTGTTGAAATTTAACTGTAAAATTTAGACGTTGCCGATGATCTGCGGGTTTCATTTCTTGCACCAATTGCACGGGTATAACAGCATGGGTATAACAGTAAATCTTTTTTTAAAATGCGCCGTAGTGACGTACGAGACATCCCTAGCTGAGCAGAACGCCTTCTGGTAGATGTTTCTGGTGTTTCGTTAACACTTTGCTCTACACGTTCAATATTTTTCGCAGTGTGAATTATACGCGGTCTACCGGTTCGAGCCAAATCACTTACGGTGCCATGTTGGTGGAGACGATCAACTAAGCTACGAATCATGGCTTCAGAGGGCGAAATTCTGACTTTAAAATGGCGACGATATGCTCTTTGCGTTAAAATAATTGATCGCTGATTTAAGTAATAAAATTCTATTATTCTGGTTCTTTGTTCAGTTGTGAATCTCTCCATTATTTATTCTCCAGATGTTATTTATATAATCTAAAAAAAAAAAATAAAAAAGATATATAAACGAAAAAGTTATTAAATTTTTAAACCCCATGATGACTTTTGGCCCACCCTGTATTATATCCTCTAAGTACCCTGTTTTAAGGGTACCCGGGCTTATTTTTTGTCGATCGTTATTTTTTGTTGATTTATTTATTAATTCAATAGACTTTTGTTTTTATGAATTAAATTTTGTTCATCTATTGTTGTTAATTTGATTTTTGTTTGTTTTCTAATATGTCGTTGCTGCCAATTTTTTTGGTTTATTCATAAATTTTTTTTTGCACCGATTTGGGTTAACAACTTAAGACTTAAGTTGTTGTAATTTGCGGATTAAAATTTTTTAATTTTTTTTTTATTTAATCGATTAATGGCACTGATTTGTTATTGAAAGTTCCAGCTGTTGTGCGTTGCCGCAGATTTTTTTTTTTTTATTATTTCCAAAAAAATTTTATTAATTTTATTTTGTGCACTGATTTGAGGTACCGCTGATTTTTAATTTTGTTATTTAATTGATTATTTGTTATTTATTTAATTTTTGTGCACTGATTTTTGTTCGAGTTCCGTTGCCACCAGTTGTTAGGTTGTCCATTTCTCGTACTTGCAGAAAGAAGAGATTGGAGTATAAATCAGTAAAAATGCTAAATTAGCACCGGCTAGGTCTTCCTTTATTTATTTAACTCGTATAATTAATATTCCGTTTTTTTTACACAGTTTTCACAATATTTAGTTACTGATTACAATATTTAGTTACTGGTTACAAATTATCATCAATATATAGTATTGATTTATCACCAATATTTAGTATTGATCTTAAAATTTTCCTTTTAACACAAATTATCACCAATATTTAGTATTGATCTTAAAATTTTGCTTTTAACACAAATTATCACCAATATTTAGTAATAATAATCTTAAAATTTTTCTTTCGCACAATTTTCGGAATAATTAGTATGTATTAAGCTTAAAAATTTCCGTGATCACTGATTGACGGATTGAAAAAAGACTCCTTGAGGATCGGCGATATTGCACCCAGGTACCGATCGCCAAACTTGCAAAAAGCTTTTTATTCTTTTTATTACCTTCCCACGACGTGAAGAATCGTACGTGGGAAAGTACAAAAAGTTTAAACGCAGTGCATATGCATGAAATCTGATATGCACTGTGTCTTGTAAGAATAATATTTTTAATACGACCGACGGGAATAATTGTACGTATGTATAGTACATGCGATTAAGTTTTAGGAATTTAGCGGAAAAGCTGTATCTAGGTATGTACATGGTACTGAATGTAGGTAGGTATATATGCCGTGTGAACGGATTGTACGACTGATAACAAAATGCAATTTATGCTAAATTACATTTTGTTGCAGTACGTTATATGCATTTTTAAATGCATATGAAATTTAAATGAATTTTCTGTTAAATCATTTTTACTTTTCAGGGTCATTTCTGATACGCCGATATATTGTATAGGACAATATATTGGTGTATTGGTTTTATGGTTGTGGTTCGAGTCAACAACACTTTGTCTCGTCATTTGCTGCAAGGCGTAGGATCCTCAAGCGGAATTTCGGAATCTATAGTTACTGTGATCATTCAATTTGCTGCCGAGCCGAACTTCTCGTTACAAACTGCTGCATTAGTTTTGCCTAAACTATCGAAGATATCAATTCCTCGTATGAGGAAAGTAACCAATTTCTCACATCTTCAGGACTTACATCTAGCCGATCCAAGATATACTGACAATACTTCCATCGATCTAATTATTGGTGCTGATGATTCGAGATGGACTACGACATTGCAGTCCAGTGGCGCAAAACACATCCCTTGGCTGGATTTTATCAGGACCTATTGATACCAAACCATATCGAGAACTATCTGAAGTTAACGTACATCACATCTATCCAGATAGTTCCTCCGACCAATTAGATGTTCTTCTTCAAAAGTTTTGGCAACTAGAGGAGGTTCCATCTACTCAAAAAACTCTTACAGAAGAGGACCAAGCCTGTGAAGGCTTCTATAAGACCACAACTCGATGAGAGACCGATGGTCGATATATAGTAAGACTACCTATTCGCCACGAATATACCAACCAAATAGCTTTTGGTGATTCATTGACCAATGCAGTTAGAAGTTTATTAATAGTGGAAAAAAGGTTTCTCTCCAACAACCTCTTGAAAACTCGCTATACTGATTTCATGGAGGAATATAACAATCATAACCATATCATCATTCTGCTTGCCAGTTCTACCTACCCCATCATGGTGTATTACGAGAAAACAATGCCAGTTCTAAGCTTCGTGTAGTTTTTAACGGATCAAGACCGTCAAAAGGAGGATTATCACTGAACGATTATTTGGCCTTTGGACCAAAATTACAATCCGATCTTTGTGTAATAATCTCACGATGGAGACATCACTTAATCACATTTACTGCAGATATCAGGATGATGTACAGGCAGATTCGAGTACACAGACGAGATTGTGATCTTCAAAGAATAGTATGGCGACAAGCATCATCAGCGCCAATTCAAAGCTATCGTGTTCTTACCGTTACTTATGGTACATCATCTGCTCCGTATCTGGCCATCCGGACGCTTCTACAACTGGCAGAGGATGAAAAGTTTACATATCCAATTGGGTCGGAGGTAATTCGAAGTCACTTCTACGTGGATGATGTACTCTTTGGGGCTGACACTGTTCAGTAGGCCGTCAAAGCTCAACGAGAACTAGTCGACATTCTTAAAGCTGGCGGCTGTCAATTGCACAAGTGGGCTTCTAACTCTGACGAAGCTTTACAACTGATTGGAGTTCAGGGATCCAACGTCGAAGTAAACTTATCAAAGGAAGCAATCATCAAAACACTTGGCCTTTTTTGGAATCCGCCATCAGATTGCTTTAACTTTCAAGTAAAAATACCAGATTTACCAAGCATACTTACCAAAAGAACGCTTCTGTCGGATGTTACTAAGCTCTATGATCCCCTAGGATTCATCTCACCAACCATTCTAATAGCAAAATCTATGATCCAGAGGTTATGACTACAAAAGCTAGACTGGGATACACCACTTCCCCAAAATATTGCTCGTGAATGGAGAACCTTCCGACAAGAACTCGAATATCTACAGAACACCTCTATTCCAAGGTGGATTGGTATACATTCTTCGACGAAATTTTAAGAGGTTCATGCATTCTCTGACGCATCAGAGCAAGCTTTTTCACCTGTGGTCTACTTTCGAGCAGTGCAGGACTATAATAATGAATGCCCAAATATCCTTCCTATGCGCAAAAACAAAACTTGCCCCTTTGAAGCCAGTAACTATTCCCAGATTGCAGTTAATGGGTGCTTATCTACTAGCTAAGCTGGTCAACAGCTTGGAATCAACCTTAGCTCTCGAAAGTATTCCAATTTACTGTTGGACGGATTCACTGACCGTACTCACGTGGCTAAAAGCTCATCCGTCAAAATGGAAGAAGTTCATTGCAAATCGAGCGAGTCAAAATCTGGAGCTTGTGCCAACTGCAAAATGGAAGTACGTACCTTCAAACAGTACCCCAGCTGACTGTGCGTCAAGAGGAATTCCTGTTTCTCAGCTAGTAACCCATCATCTGTGGTAGGAAGGACCCCAGTGGCTGAAATGTTCATCAACTGCATGGCCGCAACTTCCAACGTGACCTGTTCCTATTGTTGAAACAGATCTTGAAGAAAAATCACCTATTACAAGTGCAGCAACGACCTTCACGCCAATCCAACGATGGAATCTAATATTAAGATACTAATCCTTAAATCGACTTTTAAGTGTCACTGCTTGGATTTTTAGATTTCATCACAATGCAACTGCTCGCAAATCGCTTAAATGCCGCGACACCGGAGATCTAACACCCAAAGAAATCCATAATGCTCTTCTATTCTGGGTTCGATGTGATCAACAAATTGCTTTTGCTAAAGAATATCAGAACCTTTCAAGAGGGCGAACTATATCAGCAAGTAGCTCAATTCTTCGATTATCTCCATATTTTGAGACAGTAACTTCAACTCTTCGCGTGGGTGGACGATTGCAAAACGCTTCTATGTTTAATGACTCCTATTATCAATTTGCACTAAGCAAAGGAAGTCCATTATCAACTCTTATCGTACGTAATACTCATCAAAAGACATTACATGGAGGAGTCCAAAAACCTTGTGCTACATTTGACAAAAGCTCTGGATTCTTGGAGCCAGAGATCTTGTTCGAAGCCTTGTTCGGCGCTCAATGACGTGTTTCAGACAAAGATCATCTGCTCAGCAACAACTGACGGGTATCCTTCCGCCTGAGTGAGTACAACCAAGCCGTCCCTTTCTGCATAGTTGATTAGATTATGCAGGGATTCTTGTTCGTTATGGTCCTGGACGAGGGCGCCCAGCGCATAAAGCCTATATTGCTTTATTTGGCTGTATGGCTACTAAAGCCGTTCATTTAGAGCTGGTGTCCGACCTAACCAGTGACGCTTTTATCACCGCCTACAAGCGACTCACAGCCCGACGAGGATACTGGAGAAATATTTTCAGCGACAATGCTACTACCTTTTTTGGTAGCTCGAAGGAACTACGACAGTCATTTTTTCTGTGCCAGTCTAAACTGCCACCTCAACTAATTCATCTACTAACTTCACAAGGAACTGAATGGCATTTCATTCTGCCAAGTGCTCCAAACTTCGGAGGCCTATAGGAAGCAGGGGTGAAAGCCGTAAAGCATCATTTTAAGCGTGTCATCGGAAGCTCCAGTCTCACTTTTGAAGAGCTCTATACACATCTCACACAAATTGAGGCATGTCTCAATTCTCGACCGCTATGCCCAATGAGTCCCGATGCTGACGACCTTGAAGTTCTTACACCTGGGCACTTCTTGATTGGTGATTCTCTTCTCACCGTTCCAGAATCTATAGACGAGTTTATTAATCTAAAGCGACTAACAAGATGGAAACTGGTTACCCATATGTACCACCACTTCTGGAAACGCTGGTCTGCAGAATATTTAAATAATCGGCAAGAACGAACAAAATGGCTGCGACAACAACTTAACCTTCGGCCTGGACTTTTAGTTCTCATACAAGATGGCAGAATTCCTCCTGCAACGTGGGCTCATGGGCGTATCACAGCAGTCCATCCAGGCTCTGATGGACATGTTAGAGTCATTACTATCAAATCAAGAGGACATCTTTTTAAACGACCAATTAATAAAGTCTGTGCGCTGCCCCTTCCAGACAACGATGAGTTTCCTGGCAGCCAGGATACTTCAGGACGGGCAGTAGATGTCATCCCACTACCAATTACAGTCCTTAAAACTTCTTTCGGCCCCGGACGAGGCGGGCAGTATGTTAACAACAACATCTGTAAATTAAATCTAATAACAAAGCTAATCTCAATGTTACTGTGATTCACTACTGTGTCTATTTCTCTTGTTAAAAAAGAATTGTCTATACATCTAAGTTAGCCGTTTTTTCTTAATTTTTGTCAATTGTTGTTTTTTAATGTCACTTCTTGTCGAGAGTTCAAATAGGTGATATTAGTTTTTTGAATAAAGTCATTTAACTTGAATAGAAGTTTTGTATATTTTTTATTCGCTATTTCTCTTCATACATTTCCTCACACGGAAAGAACAGAGGCTCTGCAGTCTCTACTTAAATGATTTGGTTGTCCACACTTAAAGCAGGTAATGGGGGCTGAGTTTCGTGGAGTAGCACCATGTACGTCTAGGATACTGGAAGCTTTCATATCGTGTTCGGGGCGGGTGATTTTGTTCTTGGTATTGATAATTCTGTGGATATATGGCTACACTTGGACGTTCTGAAAAGTGTTGAAAAGGTCTACGGCTATTTAGCCCATTCCTATTTATTTCACTTTGGCCAGGGAGGTTATTGACACCACCAAAATGGAAGTTATTGGAGTTTACACTACCAAAGAGAAGTTATTGGAGTTTACCCCCATCGTAAATTTGATTTTCCCGTGTCTTCCATAAAGCAAACCTTTTTTTATTAAATCTGTAAAGTTTGAACTATCTGACATGCAGGCATATTGCTTGAGTGTCATACTTAAAAGTCCTCTCCTAAAAACTTGTGCGGCCATATTTTGATATTCTTTTTATCATTGGTTCTAGATCTGTTTTGCAGTTTTGTCTCAAGTTCAGCTCGCATTCTTCTAGACGTTGTTTTACTCGTTGACCAAAACTGTCTCACAGTTTCTCCATTGAGTTGTCTACAGCTTTGCTTGTCATGGGTGAGATCCTGCTAAATTTTTGCAGGGAAAGTTAGGCCGTTAAGATCTCCTGCAATTCCTCCCATGTTTTAAAACTGGTATTCTTGCAAACCTCATAAGGAATTTTACGCAATTTAGTTTGCGGAGAAAAGATAAGAAAATTGCCTTCTCTTCTTCATCCAAAGAATTGCAATACACCTGTGAAATATTCAAAAACACATGTAAATCGGATTCTGCTGTTGAAGATGGCTCACCAGAAAATATTGGCACTATTTTGTTTTTGGTATCTATTATGGTGGACGTTGATTCGCAGTGAAAAATCTTGCTAAAACTGGTGCTGTTATTGGGGTTAGACATTGTTGCAGAAAGAGTTGGAGTTTGTGTTATTTTGGAAGGTGGAGAAGTTACTTGAAAGTGCTCTAAGTCAGTGAAAAGATCTTGATTTTTATGAACCAACTGCTTAACTAAGGTGATTCCTTTCGCAATTTTTTCACAGAATGCCCTAATCTGGGTGTCCGTTTCTTCGGCGGTTTTGAGCAGTAGATCCGTGGCCGTGGTTGAATGGACTGAATTTATGAAGGTTTCGGCAGAACTCGTAGTGGAAGTAGGAGGTTTCGCTATTCTATAACCTGATCGCAGTACTGTTTCTCTAAGGGGTTCAATATCACCTAACAGAAAACTTACTTCCCTATTTTTGGCTTAGGGACATCTGCGCCTTCTAATCTAGACATGCGCTATACCGAAAAATAAAAGAGTTTTATAATTTCACTCATGAAATTGCATCTAGAAGCTCAAAATTCAGTTAAAAGAACTATTGCATTTTATTTACACACAGTCAACAAAGTAATCTTCAGAAAATGAAACTTCTAATTTTTAGGTAACTATAGAAGAAAATTCAGAATTCTATATTGGGGTAAAAAAAAAAATCACTGATTCCGTAACATCACAAAAAATTAATTACAATTACTTACATAAACGAAAATTCTTTTGGTAAAATAAAATTCTGAAATTTATCGCAGCTTAACACTGTTATAGAATTCACATATTATATAATAAAAATAAAAATAAAGAGAAAGTAACTATATAATGTGCTTACTGTATTTTTGTATGCTGTAGGCTGCTTTATTCCTAAACTCACTTCTTTCTTAATCCTTCTATTTTCACTTCTTCCTCAAACCTTGTATTTAGGTTGGATGCGGGCTGTTCTGTTTCTTAACAGATTTACGTCTTCCTCAATCGCTGTATGTTTATAGGCGGTTATTTCCTGGCAGGTTTCGTCTCTTCCTCACATTTTATTTTTGTTTATTTTAATTAGATGCTGGCTGCTCTAATTCTTGTTTACACTGGTTTTATCTTTTGTAAATCGCTTTCAAATAGGTTTGGATTCGAACATAGCGCCTTTAATAGGATTTAATTGTTGTAGACGAGTATAATTTAAAGTCTATTCAACGCTATCTATTTATTCTAAATCCTACCGGCTGCGCCAAATGTGGTGTTTGTTTTTGTACACCACGAGAAAAGGGATGTGTGGGCTTTAACTATGATATACAAAAGCCGAATTAATCACAACCGAGTATTTGTATGGAAATATAGAAACACAACTCAAGTCGCACAGTTTAACTTTTTATTTTTGTTATAATTACACAATATCAAATTTCACTTTTTATTCCTCTAGTCATTTTTTTACTTTATAACTCTCGAAACAATTATACACATGATAACTATCTTTCGACTAAAAACTTAATTATTATTATTGGGTAAAAACTAGCTCTGCTTGCTCTCAAGACTCAAAAGTAACTCAACTTATTCTACTGCACTCGATATTAATCAATTTATTTAAAAAAAAATGCATAATCGGCTACACGTAATTTCTGTGCCAGAATTTTTTGATGTTTCCAAACAAGAGTCTTTTTATTGCTACCTCGCATTGTTTATCTAAGAAGTAGGTCATTATTGCGAAGGTAAGTCACTCTGCAATAAATTCTGATCAGCCACTGGGTCATTTTTTATTTATGCTGACCGGGCATTGATAAGTGCACGTAAAATGCTTTTATTTTATTTATCTTTGCAATTGTTACGATTGCAAAGAAACTTACATGTGAGTTAATTTATAACATGAAAACATTTAGAAAAACGTTTGAAATTAATCTGCGCTAAATGAGGAAATAATTATACAAACCGATGTAATGGCGAATTAATTGTAATGTCGCTATAGTGTATGCCAAAACGTAGGTATTTTTCCAATAATGCAGTAATAATACTTAATAGACTACTACACATTACTACATTAAATATATAATCACCTTAACAAATATTTCATTGACGGATATATTATACATATTACATTAAGTAGAAAATTACAAGTATACATTATGTAAAATTCCGTAGCAGCATATGTAATTTTACACATTGCTTAAGTAATATTACATATTAATATTTATGCCACTTTCCATTAAAGTATGTAATACTACATATTTGATATTATCCTACATTCCATAAAAGTATGTAATATTACATACTGATTAGTATGCACATTCCGTACATTTGTGAAATTAAATTCGCGATGGAATTGTATTCAATACAGTTCTTTAATGTACATATTAATTTGGAAACTTACCACAATAAAAGTTGCCCACACTGTTGCCTACCATAATGATGGAATTTTCAACAACATTTTTTACGGTGTATTATTGGCTCCTTAATTCAACCAAATTTCCATTTATTCGAGCCATAATAATCCCTCATTGCTCTATGTTTCGTTTTGTCTAAATTTCAGAGGACATACAAATTTACGATCGACTACACTATCCCTAAGGGATTCTTTTTTCGCTAACAAGAGATAAAACTTTGTTCAAACTAGATATTTCGCACAGTAAAAAATTTCTTGAATTTTATAGATTGATATTAAAATTTACGCATTTGTATGTAAAATATGTAAAATGCTTAATTTTACTAATCTAATTGGTAAAATTCAACTTAAATGTATGAAAGTACTAACATGTTTGTAACTGTTATATTAGTTCTTTAAAATTGCTTTCGTGGATAGTAAAATCCAATTCTTTTGCTGAAAATTACTATCGTTTTCTAAATACATATCTACGGCATATTATTTTTCAGACAAGTTGAGACAAACGATAGCATCACCACAGATTTGTTAAAACCGTGATGGGAGGCATGAGAATTTTTCATTGTGCGGTTATTGGTATTTGCATTTTCAAAGGAATTTATATAATAAAAGTGAGTGAAAGTTTAAAAAATATGTTCGAGTGTAATTTGTGTCACTTTTTGTCTAAGGAAAACAAAATATATAACAAACATTTATATGTGCATCGCAATGAAAAAAATTCCAAGTTTTCAGTGAATGTTTGGAAATTGATTCCTGTGCTTTAAAAATTAGGATTCATCTAAATCTCGTCTGAATAGAAAACATTACTCATAAAAAAGCTGTATTATTGGAAGTGCAAAATATGTTATAAAGTATAAGGTACCACTGTGTGTATACGAATACAAATTTTTGAAAGATATTATCAAACATACTTGCCATAATCCTTAAAAGCAAATGAGCCAAATTATTTGTCCTATGCCGTTTTCTACAAAGGAGTTTCATGTAGCGTCACGTTTGGAAGTCATGTATATCGAAAACAAACTGTTATTATAATAATCAAGGAAACAGCTGTAAAAATATTTTTGATGTATCCCTTCAGTTGAGAAACAGGGACTTTTCGTATGAAAACTCCTCTGATAGTGCTATTGTTACATGTCATGAAACTCGGAATAGTGAAAATAATATTGATGAGGTTGATATCATTAAACAAACGATACCAATAATGCTTTTAAAATTCAAGAACCAATTTTGTATTCCTGAGACGGTATACAGGATATTAGTAGTGAGTTCAAATCAGTTGCAATTTATTATTAGCTAAACATTAAATCGAGAAAATTTACTCAGTTTACCAAATTCAAGTAAGATAAAGGAAGAACTTATAGTGGAGATTTCTCGCAACTTTGATATTATTAATCATTGTATTCATAGTTTGGACACAGAGAGTGAAATTCTTCCAAAGTAACTCTTCATTTGTGGAACCTAAGGAAAATTATCTTGGGCGGAAAATAATCATACAGATTTAGCATATCAATACGTCTCCATCTTAAAATCTTTGAAAATTTTACTTAATGATAAAAAGATTCAGAAGTTGTTTATTAATCGTACTTAACTTCAATCATCACCTAATTATGTTGAAAATTATACTGACGGCAATGTTTACGGAAGCAATAAAATTTTTGAATCTCACGAAAAAAAGAATAGAAATAACATTATAATCCTTTGAAATATGCAATGCACTGAGTTCTTCTAAAAGTAAGCATTCACTTCTTGAGTCTACTACACTTTAGGAAATCTACCTGGTTCATAATAGGTACAAAATAGATAATACTCAATTAATTCTCCTTTGCAAAGGAAAGTTTGTAAAATTGTTTGGAATCGATAAGGTTTTGGAATAACCTTTAATAGAATTGAAAGATCTAGAAGATTCAGGATTAAAATAAAAGATTGATGCTAACGATATTTTGGTTAAAGGTTCAGTAGTAGTTGCTTTGGCGGATAATCTAGGATGCCACTTAGTTGGTGGTTTTATTGAATTTTTTTAATAAAATGTAATGTTATGGTAAAAGAGCGTAGAACACTGAAGATTATATTAACAAATCTGTGGCTGCTATTCAAGAGAAGAAACATAATCGAGGTGTGACATTCGAATCACTTTTAAATAGACTTTCACACTATAAAATATGTAGTTCTGGACTTCTTTCGGCTTGTATTGCTCAGGAATAGTGAAGGTAGATTTATGGGGAATTATTATATTATTTAGAAACAAAGATGTAGTAAGTTTGAATATGAAATATAAGACAGTTAGCAAAACATTAAAAAAGAAATTAAGTTTACCAGATTTAAATAAAAATCAAAACCGGTTACATGGAACTGCGTATGAGAACATGCAATTTTTAAGACTTTTTTCCATTGTTATGTATTCCTTGAAATTTAATAGAGAAACGAACGAATGGAGGTAAATTAGTAGTCTACTAGAAATTTGTCGAATAGCATTATCTGTCAAAATTTATTCAGATCAAATTGATTATTTGTCTTATATTATTCAAGATTATTTTTTAATAATGCGCAGCTGCTTTCCACAAAAGAAATTGTTACCGAAACACCACTATTTGGCACATTATCCTAAATTGATGCGAGCTCAGGGACCTCTTAAGTATCTATGGATGATGCGATTTGATTTTTTAAGACTGCAAATAAACCTTAATATTTTAGCCGTTAATAAGATTTACTTGGACAAACCTTGGTTGTCGAAGAAGACGGAAGTCTAGTGGACGAAGATGAATTACTCTTTAATTTTAAGGATAAAGTATTTTTATTGTTGGAAGCAGATCAGATATGGACTACAAGAGCAGAAAGAAATGCCTACATTGAAAACAAAACTGATACAATTTCCAAAGATGCCTCATTTATATCTTCACCAGACTTTTCACAGACAGATGAATTAGACTGTTTTATTGAATATCTTTCAACATCAGAAACGTCTCGTACGAAACTACTAACTGTAGTTCCATCCACTTCTAGTCAAGTGCGAGTATGAAAACTCATATAAGACATATTTCTAAATATATAGTATAACAACTGATGTACATTTAGAAACATAGCTCACAAACTTTTTACTGCTTATCCAAATATTTTTGGCTATAAAGAGATGGAGGGCAGTTTAATGTCACCTCGAAACTTTTCATTAATAACTAGTATGATGCAGAGGAATCACTATTTGAATCGGCCAGAAAAATCGCAAAATAAAAGCAATATTCCCCTAAAATGAGAATATTTTCAAAAAATTTCGAAAATACTTGTAAAAACTGAAAAGATGAATACAAATACAGAAGAAATTACACAAAAAAAATGAAACTTTAATAAGATTTAGTAAACAAGCAACTTTTAACAAAGACGAGTAATAGAATACAGTTATTAATGGAAAAGAAAAATTTTCAACAACTTAAAAATAGTTCCAAGTTTTGGGGATATAAAGGATACTTGACCCTTACTTTTGAGAAAAAAATTTGTCTTTAGGCATTTTGAGAAAAAAAAATATCTGATATCACCTCAACATTTCATGAAAAGTCAAACAAATCATAAAAGCTAAAAAGCCAAGAATATTAGTTAAACAAAATAAACAATATACGATCGAAGGATATTCTTATTGCTCTGGATTTTTTGTGTCACTATTTTTAAGAAAATATGGACTTCTTATGCAAAACTTATGAGATGCAAACAATTTTAGTTTTTACTTATTTATTTTCAGATTGGTGCTCAATTTTTAGATATTGATGTTCGAAGTAATTCTCCTCTTCGGTTAATTTTTTTATCGTAATCTAGTTTTATAAAGACATAATTTTTTTTAAACAGAAATAAGTGATAAGCGAAATACCATTTATGTTTTCAATGAAAAAGAAGTTACTAATTCAAGAGGGGCTACTGCAGCAATTCTGTTTTAATTTCATTCTAAACAAGAACTGCCACAAGAAGCATCACAAACTTGGGACTTCAAACAAAGGTACTTTTTGAAATCCACACATATGAAACACGAGCGAAAAAGAAAAATATAAATGCTGTGGCAAAACTTTTAGGTCTGATAACGGCAATTACTCAAGTAAAATAATTTTTCAAAGTGTGCACTTTTGCACTTTTTTCCTGCATTAATCTGGATTAGTAATTATTTTTCTGTTTATTTGTTAAATATAAGTACCTATATCATATACATTTTTCTGCCATAAATTTTACTCCATGTAGCTATAAAAATATTCAACTGACCTTGAAATGTAAATAGCTTTAAAATCAAATTTATGTTTATTTTTTTTTTGCTTATAGAGACTTCCCATTATATTAATAAAAAAAAAATCTACAAAATTCTAAAAGAATTTTGTTTTCTTAATTTAGTTCTTCAACACTTTATTGAACTTTGTTTTCTTTTCTGTTTTTATTATTTTCATAGTTTTTATCACGGGTTATTTCGCGACACAAATTAACTTCCGGAATAAGCAGAGCTGTTACTTTAGAAAAGTAACGACACATAAATTTCTATTTGAATTTTACGCATTTCATTGCATTTTTTGCAATCGTGTGTGTAATTTTACAAACTATATTTGAATTCCATTACTATGAAAATGTGTAATTTTACGAATTCGTGTGTATTATGAAAAACGATTTGAAATTCCTTATTTTCATTACAACTCACTGCCGCATCTATAACTCGGATACACTAAACGATCTTTTACCTTCCGCTCTGAACTACCGACTGCCTCATTCAACTCTTAAAAGTCTTATCCTTACCTTTCCCTATGTTAATGGGCTCATAAAACCCAATTCTAGGTGGCTTCTTTTGTACTGGATATACGTTTGGTCCAATGAGCTGAACGGCAGTGAAAAGAGGAAACTTTAATCGTTTCACCCTTAGTTCTTAGCATAGGATTCTTGCTTTTCTTTACACCTTGCACTGTATCTGCTTCCAGGAAGAATATTTACCTTAGGTACCTGTGATCGGTATACTGCCGGAGACAAGAGCTCATCTGCTTATCTTGCAGTTCATTACATTCGGCCAACCTAATTTTTCACTCTCCTGAGAGATTCGCACATATTGTTAACTACTTATCTTACTTAAAACCACTGAAATAAGAATATTTCTCTAATGGCTTGCCTTAACTCCTTTACTGAGAGTTGTTTCCTTTTAGATAGTAGCCCCTACCATTTCGACACTATCTATATCCCGGCTAATTTACTAGTCACCGTTCGACACCGATCGAAGCTCAATATTTTCCCAAATCACCCATCTTTGACTGAAGCCACAACGACCTTACTCACTCGGCACCAACCCAACTTCTGATGGATTTACTAATCCGCCAATCACCGTTCGACACCAACCGAACTTCAATATGCTCTTCAATCACCCATCTTTGACTGAATTGGTAGCAACCTTACTCTCTCGGCACCAACCTAACTTCCGTCTCATCTTATCACCCAACTGTGAATAATTTATTGAGAATTGACTAATAGCCCGCTTCAAAATATTGGGCACCATACGACTAAATTGAAACAACATGCCTTAAATTATACTTCACTTTTAGTTTCTTATGTATATAAGAGTGGAAGTTGTATATCTGTTTACATGAACTTCCAGTTGAATTGTGATTCTCATCATCGGTGCTATCGTCACTTGCTACATAAGTTTATATCTTCGAGTCTGCACCACGAATTCATTCTGTCAGCGGCATGTGTCGCTTCATATGGTCTTTGTTTCACTAACCGGTATCCGGATCCTTAATTACGTATCGGTCATTCCCCAAAACTTCAGATATTTGATATGGACCCTTATACCGTGGTTGTGTTTTCTTCGGTATTCCTAAAGCTGGAGTCTCTTGCCGAATCAACACAAGCTCTCCAACATTGTATTTCTTCGGGCCCTGGTGTATCTTATTGAACTTCTTTGCTTGCAGTTGTTGCTTCTCACGTATTTCTTTTAATACTCTTTCCCTTAAAGTCGCGATTGGAGCATCGTCTTCCCTGTCCTCTTCATCCTGTAGTGCCAAAACGAGCTTATTCTTCAGAGTATTTCTTGGGGCTCTTTTTGTTCGTAGAATGTACCGTACTAATTAGGCTCCACTGAATTTCTTTAATGTGGCTGTCCCAATCCTTTCCGTTTTCATCTTGAGTCAGTGTTGCAATGGCTGCTTTAATGGTACGGAAAAACCTTTTAACTTACGAATTGCACCATCTCTTCCAAAGCTTATATGACTCCCCTCGTGTTTGCTGCTTTGGTAGCTTTGAGAAACAGAAACTTCGTAAAGGAGTCCACTATTCCTATTAGATAGACATTTCTCCTTTTACTTTTGGGGTAAGGTGGACTGTATGAAAGTTATAAGCTGACGGGAAGGAGTGTATAACTGATAATGGTTTTCATCATTTCCTCTCTTGTAGTATAAACACAGTCCATACAGGAACTCAAATACTTTTTAATTACTTGTTTCATTCTCGGGAACCAGAAGTATTTTTCGATATTATTGATTGTTTTCATTCTTCCACGTGAGCTGACTCATCATGAGCCATTTTTATAATTCTCCATCTTATATATTTTGGTATGACCAATTTTTCTTCTTTTCCAACCAGCTTGTATATACGACTATTTCGCAGCACATAACATCCCTTGAAAGCATCTTTTTCTGGGTGACCCAAATTACCGCCATCGGACACAGATTTGTCCTCTTGTCAACGTAGGTCCTGTTGTTGTAAAGTAGCAATCCAGTCTTGATTGGTAGATGAAATTTCTTCCTTACATTTGCTTGCAAAATGTCCTTTTTGATGGCACTTAAAACATATTAGCTATTTATTTCTTGATTTCTTTTCCCCTCATTCTCATTCGTTTCATAACATGACTTTTTGTTGAACTGATTTGTTTGACTTCGATCCCTTTTTCTTTTTAAATATTCATTTTCTTGCACAATTTTTCTTTGCTTTTCCTGAGTTTTGAACTCCTCGTATCTCTTAATTCTAAGTATTAGTTCCTGTAGATTAGTGCAATTTGCAGTTATTAAACTACTGCTGAGAGATTCGTCGTTCAATTCTGCTATGATATACTGATATACTGAAGTTTCGGGAAGATTAATCTTTGAGGCCAAAGCGGAAACACTATAAAAATAATCTTCAATATGTTCAGACCGTCCTCTTCGTCGATTCATTATTTTGCATCAAAACCGTTGGGTCGTCATCTACCATTTTCGACTTAGGGTTGGTTTATTTTATAAGAACTTAAATACATTCACTATGCTCGCAAAGGATGAATAGATCCTTTCTCATCCTTTTTCTTGTAATCTTACTTCTAATTCTCCTTTTCCTCAACCACCAGTAAATTACTACAGGGTCTATGATTGCAATTTTAAAATCGGTTACCTAGTGTTTAACAATACTGTGAAATTTTAACGAAAATCGGAACACCACTCAAACTCAACGTTTTTGACTCCATTACTAATTTGACAATAGACGAAGCAATAAACGCACATGCAGCGATAATCAATCAGCAACGATTAAAATTCAATCAATCGATGAAAAGTTAACGGACCAGTCGCAGACTGCACTATCATCGAAATATTCGAGGGTAAAGTTCTGTGGAACTATGCTACTAGTATTCTGATTTGCCTGTTTAGCACTTACCGTAATCGCGTAATATCGCAAGAATCCGCCTTTTAACTACGCTTTTTCTTAAAATTTTGCGAATACCGACTACGCAAGTGCTATAATTTGAAGAATGGCACGCAATATTAATTAACTACTTTATTAATTAATTCAATTATATGAAGCTTAGTGAATGTCGTATATGGCGTACAATCCGGGTGGCTGTTCAGGCAGGGAGAACGACAGCCAGGTTTTTGCCATATATATCTAATCTTCAACAGGGTGCGTTCACCAATAGCGGAATAACACACTCTATTTGTGAGCTTTATCACATATTTTTATAAAAATAAAGTTCACAAGTTTTCATTTCTCATTATCGAACCAACGTGTTCACAAACACTTACGGAGAAATTGCCCGATTTCACGAATTTCCGATCTTATATCTACAATTTTAATAGAAAACTAGCCAGCATTCCAAGAATTATTTGCTTTAAATGGTTGTCAGAAAAAACGGTACCTCAAGGAACTCCTGAAAGCTACAGCGGCTGGGATGATAAGACATTTAACAGTCACAGATGGGAACTATGTTGAAGCTTGGGCAAGGCTTAAAGCGGGGCTTAACAAAAAACATCAAATCACCACTGATCAAGACATTTATGGATCAACCTGACGGTTCATCAATCATCGGCAAAGACTCTGCGAAACATTCATGATTCCTATGATGAAGTAATCCGTGGACTTAGGGTATTAGAAGCGATGGTTCAAATTAGGGACCCTTGGTTAATATTCCTTGCTGTGGGCTGAGACAACCAACGACTAGATAAGAAAATCTCCTTATAAACCCGGATCACTTTTTGTAATATCTATAACTCTTTATTCAACCAAAGAAAGCTATCATTGCGAATAATTTATGTTGCATACTACAGCAAGATTAAGAGAGAATGTGTAGAGCTTTCTGTTAGAGAGCCATTAGATCGTTTTAGTTGGACCGCGTTTTTTTGAGTTTTTGCACATCTCGATGTAAGTTGTCTCAGGTATGGGGAAGCTAGATATTGAAATGAAATAGCTGTGGTTTATGAAGAGTGCAAGGATAGATTTCCCAAAAGTTTACTTCCTAATCAAGCATTTAGAAACTTGTTCCACCCTTACTATAAAGATTAATCCAACAAAGTTTTATCCAACAAAAGTTATGTAGGCTACGTATTTTATGAAGCTCTCAACATATTTAATGTGTGAATATACCAATCATTGCAATCATGGTCTCAATTCAAGAATAAATCTAATAGTGACCGACAGTTTTTTGTGACATCTAATTCGTTATATTTCACTCGATCGAAACATAGTTGCCTTATTTGCAAAAGAATGATAAAATAAAATAAGAAAATAAGAAGTGCATTCGTGACTACTGTATAAAGATTACATAATAAAATGAATCGTATGATCAAATAGCAAGCAGAGTAGATACACTATGGCTTAACTATAGGATGAGTACAAGTATGTATAAAAGCAAGGAAAAGAAAAAAAATATTAATAATAGTAAAAATTAAAGCAATCAAATAAGAAAAAGGAAAAATTAAGATCTAACACAAATGAAAACATAAATAATTAATTAGAAATAACGACGAACTAGGATATGCACTAATTAGAAGTAAGAGACTTTACTCGTTCAAGAAATTGTCTGCTAGATCCCACAGCCCGTAGGTCAGACGGTAGCAGATTTCACTTACGTAGGATTTGAACAAAATAAAACCAAACCTTCTGGATGATCGCAAAAATCGCAACCACTTGCAGCGATATTCGGGACACTTTCATGAACCTGAAAGCAGTGGCGGTTCGTGGGATTCAGAAGAAGGGAAGCAATACATTTTGTGTAAATTATAGCTCCGCTTTTCAGACTATTTCATTGCTACTATAAATAATTATACATGTATCAAAGTCCATAATGTCAATAATACACAATATAAATATTCATATTTATTCTCGCTCTCGAAAGAGAAGGAAGCCATTATCATCGTTAAATAAATCAGCGATGCAATCATATCTTTCATTTAATACATTTACAGAAAATACTGCCGGCCCAATAATTAAGCAAATACAAAAATTTCACTCAATATCCCCTTTCACAACGTACGCAAAAAATCTAATCATCTAATTCATTCTTTTCAATTCAATTACCATTATTATTGTAGTTAGGTATACTCGTTCGCCGGAATCCTCAAATCAAAGCAAGAATTCTACATTCTCTTGTAATTAAACAGAAACGTACATAATATTACAGATAGTCATTATCTTATTTTTGCACAATATGAATAAAATATGTTTAAAAAAATTTTATAATAAAAAACATTCAAACATTTAAAGTCAAACGAGATAATATAATTTTAAAATGTTGTTATTGGGTAGATTAAGTTTTTAATGACTCTTTCTTGTGTGAAAGAAAAAAATTATTTTTTACTTAGCCTATAATTTATTTATGAAAGTTATTTATTTAAAAAGTTTTTTTAATATATTTTATTTTCTAATCATTACGTTTTTGCTAAATACTCATATAACAGGACATACAGTACGTTTACATGAATACTTGATTTGAAATCCACTTGAAGCTCAGATAGGGCGGTTGATTGAATTAATTCCAATTACCTACTTGATTGAATTTTTCTTGAATTTAATTTTCCAATTATTTAAGTTGAAATTTACGCATTGAATGAGCGTTTTCATGATATTTCGATTAATTCAAGCATACTACAAGTATACCTCAAGTATTCATGTAAACGTATTGATAATCTCTCTAATATCTGCATATTAACTGGTATCTATGTTCTTTCGCGAATGTTGTGTGTTGTGCTCGAGCAAAAAATCATTGCATTTATAGCAGTCTTTCGGGACAGATCAGAGGTTTTGAATCTGATAAGGAAATCTTTGGGCGTATTTAAATTGCTGCGCTTTTGACCAGTGATTTATCCAAAATGCTGATCTGTGGCACTGTCACTGAAAAAGTTTATTTTAATTAAGTTTTTGTGTTTTCAGCTATTCCCATAGCGGAAGGTTGATCCGAATTCAGAAAAAATCCCTATATAGGCTGCACGGACGCCTATTTACAACTAACCTTGTATAAAAGAGAATTAATAAAGTTTTTTATTTTTGAGGCCAGCCCGTGTACACGAATTTGTCTGTCTGTATATTTATTTATATAAATTTTTTGTACTATTTTCGACACTCTTGTAGACCCACTTTTCGTCATCACAGCGAGCTGAAATTTGGCACACAGGTTCATGTCACGTGACGTTTGAATCTATCAAAACTTGAACCGGAAATTTCCATGGAAAACTCGGAAAATCGGGAAAAATCATTTGAAAATTTGGTACAAATTTGATTAGTGATAAATCCGTTTCAGGATTTTTCCGAAAAAAATTTCCAGAATTTTCCGACTTTTCCGGAAAATTTTTCTAAATTATACAGGATCAAGTTCCCTATCAACTGGCATCATTACTTTCTCTCCGACAATGGTGAAAACTTGCAGAAAAAATCGAGGAAAATTAAAGTAAAACGCTTTTCCGGAGTTTTTCCGACCAAGGAAGCGTTTGAGCGTTTTGCAACGTAAGACAAAGTTGTAAAGCGAAATGAGTTGCATAAAGTTGCTTTTGTGGAAAACTCCATGGAAAACCAGAAAAAGCGGGAAAATCATCGGAAAAGTTTTCATCGATATAATTAGTGATAAATCTTTCTCAGGACAAATGTAGAATTTTCCAATTTTTCTGGAGAATTTTCTGACTTTTCCGGAAAATTTTCCGGCAAAAAAGTTTTATAAGCTATGGGGAATCATTTTTTCCGTCCTACTGGCATCAATACTTTCTCTTCAATAATCATGAAAACTTGCATGAAAAATCGAGGAAAAATTCATGTAAATTTAAAAAAAAATTCATAGTAATAGGAAAAGTCTGTGGAAAACATGGAAAATCGGGAAAATTCATGTTATATACATACATATGTGATCAAGTTGGAATACAGCTAAAAAGCGCTGTTTAAAACATAATTTGAATTTCAGAAAACCGTTGCAGTACTTCAACGATTTTATACTCGAAAAAAATTTTGTTTTTGGATCGGCACCAAACATGACTTAAAATGTCGGTAATGATAAGCTGATCAAAAACTTCCATGCAAACACGGTGCTGACTTCCAATCATCTCATCGTAACTGCCTTCAAAATTTCAAATTTTTCGAAACCTCGGTAAACCGTAGTCCGAGTTATCGAAACTATTCGGATTGTCTTCGAAGTACGGTCAGTCGATTGGAAACTCTCGAGTCGTATGGACGCAAAAAAATTTCACTGCGAATATTCAAAAATTGACTCAAAATAAAGAAAAAAGAAAGAAATATAAGGATAAATATTAGAAAAATTAAAGGAAAACGGAAAATTAAAAGGAAAACGGAAAATTAAAAAGAAAGTAAGAAACTAAAATTAAATTAGAATTAATTAAAAATAAATTTAGGTTCGGTTAAATTGATATTAGAAAAAGAGGAAATAAAGTTACACGAATAAAGAAACTCTAAAATGGCTCGAAAAGAAACACCAACGCAAAGTGAGCGACGTTTAAATAAATACAAGAAAAGCAATCAGAAAAGAAAAATAGCTAAAACACCTGAACATAAAGAGAAGAAGAAAGAATACTACCAGAAAAGAAAAATTGCTGAAACTCCTGAGCAAAAAGAGGAACGCTTGAAAAAACAACGAGAAGTTTATAAACAAAAAAGCTCTGTAAATAAAAATAATTTTTACTCAAATAAATTTTTTTGAAAAACTGGTAAATCAGTGTCTTTTCAGCCGTAATAAAATTGTTTTAAAATATCTCTATGCGGCACGTAATAACAATTTAGTTAACGTGAAAAAGACAGAAAAGAAAATAAGTAAAAAACGAGTTTTCAAACAAAACTGAGGCCAATCCGCATGAAAAAGTAGAAAATAAACTTTTCTTCACACACAGAGGTGGACTCAGATTTTTTGATTGGGACATTTCTCTTGAATATTCTTTCTCTTCATGAATCAAATCACTTATTAACTCTGATTGATCATACTGAAATATATCGGCGATTGTCAGGGAATAAAATCTGAGTCCACCTCTGTGTGTGACGAAAAGTTTATTTTCTACTTTTTCATGCGGCTTGGCCTCAGTTTTGCTTGGAAACTCGTTTTTTACTTATTTTATTACATATTAATACAACAGTATCTTCTGCATTTCTTTTTGGATTTTTTATTTTGTTGGTTGAAATTCATTATTATTTGCTTATTAGTTAAAATTATCATTTGCTTGAATTATTATTGTGTATTTTCAATTTGAGGATATTTCTTTTTATTTGGATTATCATTTGTTTGAATTTAAATTTTCATTTTATGGTTCGAATTATAATTTTTTTTTTCAATTATTATATTCTTATTTTTTGAATTATCGCGTTATTTAGAAATTTCCAACCTAAGTAAAATTTATATTGAACAAACTATACATAAAAACCAAATCAATTTTGATAAATAAAGTTTGAAATATTGCAAACAGTTTCTCAGTCTTGTCACTTATTGACCCGGTACCTCCGCTTATTTCACTCAGACCTGTATACGCCTAAACATTGTTCCTTCGAGCCGAATAGGCTGAAATAGCAATATGTCAAACGTCAAATCACTTATTTAACTCCAAGGAGCTCTTAGCGTCAAGCTAAATAAAGCCTCCGTTATTCATGGTAAAGCTGGTGAGAGCCGACGTACTCAGATCTATTTCCAAAATATGATAAAAGCTATAAAGGGATCTGGTACTATTCGTCGAAACTGATGATCTCATCAGTCAGTCCAATGCCCCAGAAACAATTGCATTACACTGCTGGTACTCTCCAAGAAACATTAATGGAAGAGTATATTGATTTACTTTCAAAACTACAAGAGGAACAGAAAAAAACTCTTCGGAGATAATTCAAGCTCAGAAACTCAACCACAATATACTGCACAAAATTCACCAGCCGTACATGGCGATTATGGAGATCTTTTAATGATCTCTTCAAGTCTTTAACACATAGAGACTTACATCTCTCCAAAGTCCAAAAACAGCACTACTTAAGGACCTGCTTAGGAGGTGAAGCAGAGAGACTACTCTGCTAATATGATATAACCGAAGAGAAATATCAAAAAGCATTGGATTTTTTGTCAAACGTTATGACAACAAACGTGTACTAATAAATATCCAGCTGAAGGCACTCTTCAGCCAACTTCCAATAAAAGCTGAAACCGCCCAAGCGCTGAAGGATCTATGCGATCAAATCGAAGAGAACCTCCACGAATTGCGAGCTCTTGATATCTCCACCGGGAATTGGCATGCAAATTTCGTCTACCTCCTTATCCAAAAACACCCCACTGAAAACCATTGTCAGTGGGAGAAGAAACAAGGAAACAATACCATAATTTCCACTTACTCTGAGCTGCTGACATTTTTGGAATCCGGTTTCCGGACTCTAGTGTCCTTGCAAGAATGGAAAGCACCAAAGGAGCCATCTCCGCCATATATCGAATCATGCCGCCGCTCATATCACGCTCTGAATAGAACCAGGAACTTGTGTAAAGAGTAATCAGATTCATGTACTGCTCTATTGCACTTAATTTAGAAGACTATCTCCAACAGAGAGAATTAAATTCGTCCAGCAACAAAAATTGTGCAAAAAATTCCTTGCTAATAGACACAATACTAGCAATTGCCCAAACCAGTAAAAGTGGTTGCAGTATCAACAAAAACAAAATACCCTCCTCCACATAGAAGAACTATTTAAACCAAAAAATAGCCCCATTCACAAAAGCGTTGAAATGAAACCATACAAATCTGCTGGCAGCACTGAGCCGGCCACAGAGACATTTTTTTTAACAAATGTCAAGCGAGCATTACTGTCAACAGAACTCCTAAAAATAGAAAGTCCGACCGGATGTACCCAAACATTGAGAGCACTAATCGATTCAGGCTCTCAAGTCTTTATCACCGAGGTAGTAAGCAAACGTTTAAAGCTACTTCAAATATCTACAATTGTAGAAATTATAGCGCTGGGCAGAACACATTCAGCATATTCAAATACGCAAGTGGCATTTAAATTAAAACCGTTGTATACAAACTTCAAAACCGAATTAAACGCACTCGTATTAAGAAAAATTACCAATTTCATTCCAGCCAACACAGTAAATATATTTCAATTAGCCCACTCCTAGTTCCACGCTCTCGGAACAGTTGATGATTTACTAGAAGGCGAATTATGTGAAAAACTTTACACAGAAACTCACAGAAGCTTATAAAATGGTCAATATGAGGTAAAACTACAATTTAAAACATCAAAAGGACCACAGCTTGGTCAAACCAAACATATCGCATTAAAGCAATTTCTTCAATTGGAAAAAAAATTTACCAAGGAAGCACAATTGCGATTTAGTATCAGTATTTCATCCATGAATATTTACAGTTGGGCCATATGACAGAAATAACACCACAACAAATTGCAAAAGAGAAACATAATAAAGATAAAATATATTAGTACTCTCTCCCTTATCACGCTGTCCCAAAAGAGGGCTCCACGATAAAACTCAGAGTAGTACTTCACGCACATGCAAAGTCAACTAATGGAAGGTCATTAAACAAGCAAATGTTAGTAGGACCAGCCATCCAACCAACAATATGGGCAACAATTTTAAAATGGCACCTTTACAAAATCGCCTTTACTCCCGACATTGAGAAAATGTATCGGATGATCCAAATGTATTCAGGTCATACAAATTATCAACGAATTCTGTGGAGAGACACCCCATAAGAGCCCAACAAATTTCCCCTTGCTGCTCAAAGTTTAAAATCTGATTTTTATGGCGACGATCTCCTGACAGAAGCTCATGATATACAAACTGGTTTGATATTTCAACGTGAACTCATTGATATCGTAACCAAGGTGGATTCAACCTCCGAAAACGGACATCGGCCCATGCAGAATTAGTTAAAAATGTTCCGCACCATCACAAGGAAATTAACTCAACTCTTCATTTGTCAGAAAATGACACAATCAAGACTTTTGGCGTAGAATGGTAACCTAGAAGTGAAGAATTCAACTTCGAGGTCTTGCCTTCCACCTCCCAAACTTTTTACACGAAACAAACAATATTATCAGAAACAACATCATTGTTCGACCCACTTCGATGGCTCGTACCAATAGTAATTTTTGCCGAAATACTTATTCAAAACCTCTTGCCAGAATCCATTACAAGAAAATGGCATCAGTTCAGCCAAAGCATATCCCTCATAAGTTCAGTTCGTATACCTCGATGGATACATTTTTCACCAAGTGCGAACAAAATTAAAATGCACGGATTCTGCGACGCCTCCGGAAAAGCTTATGCCGGTGTGGTATATTTAAGAAGCATAAATGAAGATGATTCTATATACATTCACTTATTTGCTTCCCAAACCAGAGTTGCCACCATAAAATCAATCTCCCTCCCGAGATTGGAACTATGCGGAGCTGTCCTTCTTTCTCGCTTAATAAAGCAAATCCAAATAGACATAAAATTCAGAACCTGCATCCAAAGCTATGGCAATACGTCCCATCAAAACTTAACCCAGCAGATTGCGTCAATACAGGCCTTTATCCCACAAAGAGATCATTGATTGCAATCTTTGGTGGAATGGACTATCTTGGTTACAGCAACCATCAACATTTTGGGCAAGACAACCTAATAGCGACAAGCGCTTTGAACTTGAAAGTCGAACAGTCAAGACAATCACTTGCACCAACGTTCAGGTTGAATTGCTCACAACATTTTCTTCCTTTCCTAAATTAGTGAGAATCATTGCTTATTGCAAAGGATTTCAGACCAACTGTCATCCCAATACTCCATCCCAAAAAAACTGCATATCTCACATTCCCAGAACTGCAAGAAGCCGAAAACATTATTTATTCAATTGCACAAAAATCATCATTTCCTATAGAATTCCAATGTCTAAGAGACAACAAACCCATCCCTAAAACCAGTCGTATTCTTCACCTTACTCCCTTCATGGACAACGACGATCTAATAAAAGTCGGTGGCAGACTAAAAAATTCCATCTTGACCTAAAATCAGAAACATCCCATAATTCTGCCAAACAATCATCACATCTTCCACATCCTATTCAACATATGCACCACTATACTTTACATGGTGGCACCCAGATAATTCTCAATTTACTCCGGAACATATTGTCTGCTAAGTGCCAAGGAAACCATTCACTATCAGATTCGCACTTGTATTCCATTCTTTAAAGTCAACCCAAAATTTTCCGAAAAAATTATGGGAAATCTAGCTCCATCGCAGGTAAGGCCATCACTAGCGTTCGAGCACACAGGAGTCGACTATCCCGGCCCTATCGATATCAAAACGTCAAAAATTCGATCTGCCCAAATAACAAAAGGATTGCTACGTTCTCTACAGCACGTAGAAAGCTTGCTCAGGAGACGGGGTGGGTTTAAAGATAGTTAAGAATGGGCGCCATTGATTTTTGTACAAGAAGGATAAATCACAAAACCCAAAAATTACCGGAACACAAATAAGTATAGCTCAAATGTACTGATAACAACTAGATCGAATATTTATTCACAAAATCCAAAAAGATTAATTACAAATTGATTAGCACACCTATTTCCAGCCAGCCACGAATTATCAAATGTTACGACAAAATCAATTTTCAAAATTATTTTAATCAGTAATGTACTTAGCTTTCTATAGTCGGAGCTAACTGGTACCCTCATCTCGTCGACACATTATTCGTGTCTTCCATCTGTTGTAATCCCCGATAATCCAGTGCTCTTTTCCTTCTTTTATTTTGTTTTGCTTTATTTTATTGTCGACTCAACTTAATTAATTAATTTACGAACTTTTCCAAAACACGTTTTAGTTAAAAAAAAAAAATCAATCACTCTTTTATGACCTCCAACCAATTGCCATCCGAAAAACCAACCAGCCAAAAACCGGAAAACTCCCTGCTCACTCACACAAGCATACATATGTCCCTTGCACTTTTTATACCCTAGATGAAATCTATAGGGTATACTAAGTTTGTCATTCCGTTTGTAAGACCTCGAAATGGATTGGACACCCACGGATAATATTAAAAGTTATTTTGATTTTTGCATGTCCGTCCGTCCGTCCGTCCGTCTGTGCGCACGATAACTCGAGAACGCGTATACTTAGAGAGCTGAAATTTTGTACACGGACTTTAAAAAAAAAAGTAAAATTAAGTTCGAAATGAGACAAATCGGGCAACTCCTTCGTGGTGTTGCCATACAAAACTTTCGTTTTCCGCTATATATTTGAACACTGCCTGAGAACCCGTCGATATAGATAGCTGAAATTTGGGACACGGTGTTTTCATTCTACTAGCAAACAAAATTTCAAAAATGGACTAAATTGGGCAACTCCTTCTTGGTGTGAAGGGCGGATCCATACATTTGCTCTAGGGGGGGGGGGGGGCGATTTTAAAACTCTGTACGTGTGAAAGCAATTTTTCTTGAGACACGTAGGGAAAATGACAAGAGGGGTATCGCCTTGTTCGACAATTCTAATTTATTTTTGATATTTCAGATTTTATGACAAGAAGTTCGGGTTTGATTTAGCGATTTTGTAGTAAATAACTAATTAAAAGTGATTTTTACTTAATAGTAGTGTGGTAGAATAGTGAAAAATTGTTTTGTGAACGAGATATAATCGAGACTCCGGAGTCTTGAACTACCGCGATGAAGTGCGCTGTACTGTGCTTCAGAAATAACCGGTGATATTCCCTTAGGAAATCATTTTGCATTTTTAAGCTTAATTATTTTAATAATAAATTATAGTGTTTTAAATAAAATATGAGTGAAATATTTATAAAAATATACAGCCGTGGCAAACAAATGTAACGTTTTCCAATGGCGGTTGGTTTGTTTATAATTGAAATCTTATTGTCGCCTTAAGTTACAGTAGCTATACATAGGCAATGCCAAAAAAATATTATCAGAAAATAAACGGGCACTAGGAAAATTCGTAAAAATGTAAAAAGTTATAAAAAAATTATAGAATTATAAACTTAAAAATTAATTTAAAAATGTTCTGATATAATGGGATCTCTTCTATTGAATTTCTTCAATACTTAATAAAGTATCAACCACTGAATTATTCGCCCGGTGTGAAAGTATCGTAGTTTACTACTTCCATGACTAAAATGAATACATCGATGCGGTTGTATTACATGCAGAAAAATGCTTAAGTTTTTCTTCCTCATAGCCCATCCTTTTTGTAATATGATCTAAGGTGCCATGACATTAATTCTTACAAAACGCTAAGCCTGTCAAACTTCGTCCCGAATTAATCCATTTCTATTTTGACATTTTGCAAGGATTCAAGTAATGGCAATTTGATCATTTTCTGAAGATCACTCTTCGGCACCAAAAAAACACAGCTAAGGTTACTGAGTGGTGAAATATAAGACTGAATGAATTAGAAATAATACAAAATTTGATACACCTGTTAAATACCTTTTTACGTGTACTCCTTTTCTTCGAGTATTCCTGTCGGGCTTATCACTTAACTGAATTAATAACACTTGTCTCTTTCCTTTTTTCAATTTTCTTTTATTTTTTCTCGTGGGTTATAATTTCACTAATTACACCTAGTCCACTTGGACCCCTTATTTTATTCACACTTTTAGCCCTGCCGATCCGCCGAACCACACCAGATCTTTTTTCTGGGATCTAACCATTTTTTTGTTTTTCACTACTTTTAATTTCAACCAACTATTTTTATACTTTTCCGTTGCTTCTTCAGATCTCACTCCTTTTGTTCAGAGCACGCGCGACCGTTCTACCAGAAAACCGACGTACAACCCCTTTTCGTTCAAAAATCAACTTTTCACTTTAAAATTTAAAATTCAACTCGCATTTTTTTTTATTAAATTCGACTGCGTTTCCTGTTAAAAATCGACTGCGCTCTTGATCATTTTTATCGCTATCAAGAGCCGTCGGTCAGGGTAGAAAATGCATAATTGCATTGTTACCGTGAGAAAGTTTTCATTTATTCTGGACTTGATTAAACAAGTCCAGAATATTTTTCGTTGGACGGAGGCTTGAAATTTGAGGTTTTTGTAAACATCAGCCACCGTCCCGTCGATTGAAATTGCGGCGCGCGTATACATATAATGTAATTTCGCGGTGCGCATTTCTGATCGTGAAAGCTTTTTTTTATATGTATGTACGTTCGTATATACATATGGTAATTTTTACGACAAATCGTACTGAAGGTACGGTTTGCCTTTGGTTTAATTCTTTTTTAATTAAATATTTTTACTGACAAATTTTGCTGAAGGCAAAATTTGTCATGGGAACTTTTTTGAAAACGAAATGGAATGTGAAGAAAATAGCTGACGCAATTTTCTTCACTGATTGAATTGATAAGCTAACCATGTTTTAGGCATGGTTAGTTTACGTGAAAATTTTATGGATGAATTCTTTTAATATTTTAGAAATTTTTTGATATCCCTTTTTTTTTAATATTTTTGGTATGCAGGATTTGGTACGTAACACATCTGTGCATAATTGTAAAGAATATGGAAAACATAATATTGCTTTGCACATATATAATATTATTGGATACAAACTAAGCCACACTTAATAATAAGAAATAAATTGGGGAAAATTAATTCCTTCACACAGAAAAACTTTCCATAAAGTATTTATGAATGCTGTCGTAAAATCTGGATATGAAAGATGTTCGTAGTTTTGGAAAAAATTACTTAAAATCCATTGTTTTTTTGTAGCATTTATGTATAAACCCATTTTAAGAAATATATTGTAAAAATCCGTAAAACATTTTCGTAAAAAAGGAACCCACGTACGCTTGTGATGATGTTGGAAGCCAGCTTCGAAATATGTACGAAATGTGAGATTCTTTTGATTATATAAAATGTTAAAATTGCGAATATTTCGTATAAATGCTTTAGAGAGAGATTGTGTAGTATTACACGCGTTTTTGTAAACTTGAGGAAAATATAGTAACATTTATAAAAATACTTGGGGACCCGAACAATGAAGTACAGTTACTCTGTGCATCAATCAGTTTTCTACCAACTGCGTGCATTTCAATGTAGAACGTGATCGATAAAACTTCAATTTGTAAGTTGAGCGTAATTACAGAAGCTGACGAAAAACATATACAGGGTGTCCCGTAAGTGATTCAATATCCAAGCACTACGGATAGGTTATGCTTAGAGGAGCAAAACATTGTATGTGTGTTTTTGTAGATCACCCTGTCACTTCTGAACGTTACACCTTGTAATGACTTAAAATTTCATCATTTGGTAGTCGTTTTGACCTTTCCAATCGTCTATAAATCTTTCCACTCCTCCCCTCCGTTTTGCAGTTATGGCTCAACAAAGTTTAAATTCAGAATTTTAACTCTTTTTTTATTTAACTACTATTTTTAAACAAGAACAAGTCATCAATACTAGAATTTATATTGGATTTAAGAAGCCCAAAAGCTTGGCTTTAAAATGACCTATCACACTTTGTACCCAAAATGTAACTCTTTCTGTGTTTTTTGTAATCTGAACGAACGATCTAAATTTTAACAGAAAATATGTGTGTGTATGCAGTGACTTGATTACCTACTCAGAAATTTTCTAAAATCTTGGAAAAGATTGTGAATATTTTTTTTATATTTAGGATTACCTCGCAGAAATTCTTCTGCCCATGGTACATTATTAATTACCCTTAGCGTTGAACAATAGGTTAACATCAAAAATTGTCCCAATCTTCACATTGTTCTTCTGTCGAACATATACTTACGTGAACACTGATATATTTGTAGTGTAAGATTTTCATCAGCGGCCTTAACTTTTTTGGCGCCCTGTTCAACCGGTAAAGAGGCGTCTTTATTTTCCAGTGTTTGTTTTTTCGTTCAGAATCTATATGGCTATTATATTAAAGACGTAGTAATAATATTATATAGGCATTATATTTTACAGGTACTTACTCATGCATTTATTAATCAGAGGAAATTGTATTATTGTTCTTGTATTTCCATGTATACAAGTTTCGCAAAATTAAACAAATTTGAATTCAAAGACTTAGTAATACATTTAAGCCATTTCTACATCACTTTTGAGGTAGACTTATGAAGATGCACATCACAAACTTTCATCAGAAAAAATTCATCATATATCGATACCTAAATTTGGTATTCCATTTAAAAAAAAATCAAGATATTTACCTTTGTTACTTTCCGTAGAAACGGCTTTAAGCTTCCAATGTTTTTAAATTAATTAATATTTCATGCCTCCTGTAAACTATTTATCTGATTTTACAATTAACAAAGAGATTTTTTTAAATTTAATTATTGGAAACGTCGGTTGATTAAACAAGATGTGAGAGGTAATGTACACCCACCGATACGATTTTTTAGAGAGGTTTCCCTAATAGGCCTATTCCTCGAAAAATAAAAACAAACCAAAACTCTTAACACAATCAACAAAATAAAATGCAATTCAATAAAATAAATTTATAAATAAATCCAAAATAACGAAAACGTGTAAAGAATTTGTTCTTAAAATTAAACTCAGAACCAATCATTTCTATTCACTATTGGCGTCAAATCATTGAAACTGAACACGCCTTGCTTTCATCTTCGTGAATTCTCCTATCAGATTGTCGTAATGTAAAGCTTCCAAGTCTTTGTCTATGCATAAATTAGCTAATCGAATAAGTCTATCTTGAGTCATTGTTGATATAAAGTAATTTTTAATTAATTTAAGTTTAGCAAAACTACGCTCGGCCGATGCCACAGTTACTGGTAAAGTATTTAAAATTTTAAAGCTTATTAGAACATTTGAATAAATTGTATCTAAATAATACACAAAAATAAAATTAAGTATATCTAAGCAAGACATATGCTGGTTCACGAGAGGAAAGAGCGTTAATAATTCCTGATAAAGTTCCTCTGCATTTATATCTTTACTGTTATTGTTGCTTAATGCCTTTTCTACATTTAAAAATAATTTTTTCAGGATTTCTAATTCAGAAGCTTTATGTATGTTATATAAAAGGGAAAATAAGTTATTGTGATCACGCAACTCTTCAAATAGTTCATTGATTGAAGTTATTGCTTGATCTAATATTTTAAAGTAGAAATTAACTTTAAAATCTTGTTTCGGATCTAATATGGGTTCATATTGAGCTGTCTCTCCGGACATAGTTTATCTTTTTCTAGACCGGAATGTAGATTTATGTGGAAATTGACAACGGATTTCTAAATTTATAGCAATCAGCTGTGCCTTTCTAACAAAGTCTTTAAATTTCTAATCAAATCTAATTTCTATTAAAGTTTCTCTTGAGTTTTTAAGAATTTATATTTATATTAATTTGTTTATTTTGTAAATATTTACTTGATACATTAATATTTTCTAATATATAATACAAACTAATAGTAAACATATAAATTTAAATTCTAAGATCTTGCCTCCTATTAACTCGACATTACTTTTAATGACTGTATCACCTGATTCAGAAATTTCTATTAGAGTTTCATATATATCACCTAAATTATTCTTTAATGGTCTTGCTTCTATTCTACTTTCCCACCTAGTTTTACAAAGAGGTTTCAAAGTTAAACTCGGAGCATTCTTTTTATAATTATCCCACCTATTTGTAGAGCCAGAGAAAAAAACTTATAAACTTTCGACAATATCGAAAAAAATAACTGCATCTGAACTACAATGGGCCGCATCATTAATAACTAAATTTAATGAATGAGAAAAGCATGGAACATAAAATGCTCTAGGTTCTATTTCCCTAATTCTTGCTTGCATTCATGAATTTTTTCCTTTCATATTTGAAACGTTATCATAACCTTGACCGCTGCAATTCGAAATTGATAATCCTAAACTATTTATCTTTTCTAGTACTATTTCTGTTAGCCCTAAGACACTTTTGTCCGTACATTTGAAAAAACCTAAGAAGCGTGGTGTTATTATAAATGTATTGTCCACTTTATGCAAAACCTATTTACGAATGTAACTTACTCCTCCCGACTTATATCAGGAGTGGAATCAACTATTATCGAAAAGTAATTTGCTTCTTTAGTCATCAGCAATATTTGATTGTGAGCGGCATTAGATATCAGCTTGATTATTTCATTTTGAATATGCTTGCTCATATAACTGTATTGAGTTTCCTGACTGCTAATTCTTCTAAGATACCCCCTTATGACAAGGTCAAACTTTGCCACCGCTTTAACTAAATTCAAACAGTTTCCACCGTATAACTCATTTACACTATTAGATGCCCCCCTAAATGCCAAAGATTGAGTTCCTAAAAACTGTACAAGTGCTACCAATCTACGAAGGACCTTATTCCAATGGTTAACTTGACTCTTCATAGCACTTTATAAGATTGAATCAATAGTTCCATTTTTGCTCAAACCTATTTCTAAAGTTTTCAAAGTCCTAAAACTTTCCATATGAATCACACTATTCTCAAGACTTTTCAGAGTTTGACTAATATGAATCCAATCAGAAAATCCAGTACTTGATAAGGCTTTACTATTTCTAGTTTTAGAAAACAATTTACAACAAAACAGAATATTATTATTATTATTATTTTTACAGAGTACCCCAACCAGGAACGAGGAATCCTATCTATATTCGCAATAACCCTAGTATAAGATGAAATATGTACTAAATATTCTACCACCTTTTTTAGGAAAATCAAAATTCTTTATTTGTATAGGTCCGTTTCTACCAATATTTGAACTATATTATTTGTCAAACAGAACCAGTTACCGGGATCACTAAACTGACATCTGAATGTCCTATTTATGTCAAGCGATGTATTTTGTGATGCTATATTTTGTAAAGCCTAATCTATGCAAGTATTAGGTACCGGGGAAGCTTTGGGAGCCATAGTTAAAATTTCATTTCCTCAACTGCTTGGCTTAGATAAAAAAACTATTTTCAAGCTTACGATGCTTTCCATTTTCTGCGTCAGAAGGTTATCTTTTTACACCCGCGCCTAACATTTAAAACAAAAACAAAACCACAAACTTGTCCAAAAATATTTATATGGAATATTGTTTTAGGCAAAACAATAACTATAATCTCAACTGAATTTATTCTAAAAAAAAAACACTAAATATTCGCTTCAAAAAAATCCCAATCCCACAACCCACGCAGGCGCAATTACAATGACAGCCAAATTGTAAACGCGCCTTAAATTACTTAGTGAGTCCATACATGGAAGAACTCTGATATGAGCATGATTTTGAATTGAACAGTGTGTAGAAATAACAAATTTGCAATAATGTGCTTTTCCTTCGCATTACAACTCACCAAAGTTCAAGTCTTGGGTATAGACACAGACAAATAGCAACAACAATAACAAAAAAGATTTGTCCGTGGTGTGGTGAAAACAGAAAGATGTTCACCCTTAAATGTTGATGGCACACATTTAAAATGAATAATTTGTCTAATGTCTATTAAAATGCAATTTTTTGGTGATAATTTTCAAAGTAGCGTCTATGTTATTGAATTTTATAACTAATTTTGGAAACTTGCAGATTAAACATATTTAAAAAGTATTAAAAATTACAATTTCACCTGTGGTTTCATCTATGTGCTTTCATTATACTTCTCAATAGACTATGGTTCAAGTAACGGAGAACGGGAAGTAGATGAAAGTTACGCGCAATGCCATATGAGCATGTTTCTATTTTGAACAGAATTCAAATAATTTTTTTCATATAAAAAGCTCTGTCGCCCCTGTTGGTTCTAATAATTCGTTCATGAGAAGGAGCAAAGTTGGATTTTGAACGGAATGCTTTTTAAATGTGAAGAAAGTTGTAGTGACCGAATTAAGAATTTTTGCATGAAGTTTTGAATTGATTTGTGTATGTACTTGGTTTGTGGATGAAATTATTTTTGTGTTTGATAGGTTTACGGTAAAAGTACATTTTAAAAACTGTTCCATGAGTTTTTTTTTTTTGTAAAGTTTGTAAGCGTTGTGTGAATTTATAATTTCAGGAGTTTAATTTTTTTTACAATACGGTATTTTTGGCGCCCTCTGATTACAGCGCCCTGTTCAAGTGCACACTCCGCTCATATGATAGAGCCGGCGCTGAAGATTTTAGGTGGTCAATCACTATTAAAGCCAACAGAGAGAGAGGAAAACCAATCTAAACTATCATTCTAAAAAAATGAAGTAAATGAAAAAAGAGAAAACAACTCGTGGGTATATTAGTACAACATATTTATGAAAAGAAGTTTAAATCTGGGCCGCAACAATTTGAATTAATATAAGCTGGACTTTTGGAAGTTTTCCCAAAGAAGCAAAGGTAAGTGCTATTAAATATTTTAAAATAAAAATTAATTCAATGAACTAATTATTGGAATTTGGAAAGCACGAATTTATAAAAAAGGAAACATACTTGTTAAGTAGACAACGATAAGCATCTGCAGGACTCTTGTGTTTCATAATAATATACAAAATTTTAGACGGTTGGGGGAAGAGCCACGAGAAAGGAAACATATAATTAGCTTTTCGAGCAATTAAGAATTTTATACATCGTTCTAGTTCCAGAAGAAAATGGTGCGGAACACACGATTTGGTTTCAAATAAATCAAAAACGTTGGATTACTGTGGAACAGATATGGTCCACTTCAAAATATTTTAGAAGACGGGACATTAAAGCTTATGAAAAGAATATTAGAGCTATGGCCGCTTTACCGACATCCTTTAGGACATTTCTTGGTAAGAACTTAGAAATTACGTGCATAACAAAATGTTCAATGATAATTTCTTAAATAATAGGTTTCTGTAAATTTTATTCCGGCAAGGAGAATCTTTTGTTTCCAAAATGGGATTCGTTTAAAGAGAAAATAACACGCATTTTCAAACTAGATCTAAAGGACGGAAACGAGTAAAACGTTTTGAGTATTTGAAAGATAATGTGAACATAATTTAGGATGAATGCCTTAATAGATCAATGATAATTTTTACAAAATAATTTTATATTCGTTTTGAAATTTATTCGATTCTTTTAGATTTTATAAAACGAAACTTTACAAAAATATAAGAATAAATTTTTAAGTTTTCTGTTACTTAAGTAATTATTATGTAATATTAAACGTTGTAAAAAAAAATACAAATTGTGAACTCTAATACCTGATAATCTTTTAATTTTTATAGAATATATACATTCGTGAGTATATTGTATTATTGCTAACATATGTATGCAATTTTTTGCATACGTTTTTAGTATGCATCGTTTTGAATTTAATATATTTACGAACAATTTGGTTAAATTAGGAGATCCCCTTGTTGTAAATTAAATAAAATGATCGAAAATATTAGGTTGAATTAAAAATTATGTAAAAAATGTAAAATTTACGAACATGAGTCTATGAAATCCAAACCTTATATTTAACTCAGTATTCCATTGGCTTGAAATCAATCCTGATTTAGGTTGGCTTTAACTCTATTTTTCGAAAATTTTATTAAAAGTTTTTCTCGGCCCGATTTTGTTTACAAGTGCTGCCCCTCCTTTATATTTTATATATTATATTTATGTAATATTAATTACAGTACTACAATACAAAATCTCGTCGCCGATGTCCACTTTTTGCAAAACGTTCAATTATCGCATTAACATCTATTTCAATATCACGGTGGATGTGAAGCAGAGCTAGTCCTGTCAACCTGTCTGCTCCCATTTTGCTTCTCAAATAAGTCTTTAGTCTTCGGAGTGAAGAAAAGCTTCTTTCGGCAGAGGCCACGCTTATCGTTAAAGTCAAGAGAATTTTTAACTAACGGATATACATACATCTCCATCGCAATTATTTAATATTTCATCAACAGTACTAGGAATCGTAGACTCACTTGTAGATCGCCACTTTTTTCCACTGCATTTCCGCGAGTAATTTTATATCAACTGCTCGTCGATGACTAATTATTCCACCATAATATTTACAGATTTTCTTCACGGCATTTATTAAGGATTCGTTAGTCAAATTAGCAATATTTTTTGGCAACAGGTTACTAAGGGCGTAGCAATTCAATGTTTCTTGAGAGAATCTGGATTTTAAATCAACAATTACTGCATCGAGCATTGGTATGTAAATTGATCTCCTATAATAATCTTCCGGGGTTGAGTGTGCAACGTTTGATCTACTTTTTTACATCTTCGTCATACGGGGAAGCTCTAGTGGAACGTCTAACTTCAATAAAGTTCCGAAATTTTGCAGAATATGACGAAAAATTCTTCCTCACATTTAACACGCTTTTGATTTAAAGCAGAAATAAGATCGTTTACGAGAGTAGATGCGCTGGTTAGATCTACATTTTTCTTCTGAAATAATCGGCTTAACGGCAAGATCAAATAAAAAATAGAAAGCTGACAATGCAATGCTACTAAAAACTCTACATCCCTTATAGCAGTTCTCAAGATTTTAGCTTTAGCAGATGATGTAGTTTCAGTTCACTCCGATATATACTCCAGCGCTTGAATATTTTTTCTACTGAATCAATAAATTGTATTAAGGATTCACTTCTTTCGATCCAACGAGTTTCACATAAGCCTTTCAACTGCGCGTTGACAACATTTATAAGGACATAATGACGTTTAGCAGAGGCGTTAACGAAAGCAACTACATTTTGAATGGTACCAATAGAGTTTCTAATAGCTTGCACCGAAGACGATTTCGATATAAACAAATTCAGGCTGTGGTTAAAACACTGACAGCTAGAACCATATATTGCTGTCTTTCTAATCTCAGCAACTGCTCCTAATTGCTCTGAAACCATCATTGAGCAGCCGTCAGTGCCAATTCCAACACAGTTAAGCTCATCTAGATGAAAATCCTTCAGTTTCTTTATAACAAGCTTGCCAAGTACTTTTCCAGTTACTTTTGGCTCAAACGATGTGGACAAATCTGTGAAACATTCCTTATGAACATCTATAAATGAAATAAAATCTTCGCGTCTTTTATTTTCATACAGATAACTTAAACACAGGCTTAACTGCGAGCTGTGTGAAATATCTGTTGTTTCGTCAAAGATTATACAGTAATACTTAACCTTATTCACCCGCTCAAGAATGACTTTTACAATTTCTTCACCACAACATTCAATGATTTGGTTTTGTGTAGTTTTGCTAATATATGTAGCATTTGCATTCGCATTTTCAAGATGTTTCTGAAGAGTGGTATCTCCACTGTTTACTCTAAATCACAGAAGCTCTCTAAAATTACCTTCATTATGAGTGGTGTGAGGTTTTTTGATGCAATCAATGTCCCATCATATATATGTCCCCGCAGAGGAATGTTTTGTCTACCAAATAATATAACGGTTTCAACAATTGGTTTCAACCCTAGAATATTTTCTTCAACTTGCCTATTGCGTTCTGAACTAATTTTGCTTAGTATACTTTCATCGGGTGAATAATATGCTTTAAGAAATTCCTTCACACCTTCGACAGCATTTTTATGATATTTATTCTTCTCATGAGTACTGAGATCACCATATTTACCTAAGAGTTTGGCAAACGAAGTCGGTTTTGTCACTAGTTTTTGAAGAGGGACTTGTTTGTTTGATCCGCCCGTTGCTACAGGAACGAATATTGCACAATATTTACAGAAAATACCGTTTTTCTCTTTTGAAAATACAAGCCATGGTAAACTGATTAAATGTGAATGATTTAAATATCGTTTTTCTTCTTTTTCTTTTTTAATGCGAGTGGAAAAGGGCAGTTTGAATCCAACTTTAGGTTTCCAGGGTCTTTCTATTAGATCACATTTAATTTTATCATCAATTGAGAAAATTGGGTCAATGTAGTTGCCTTTGTCATTTTTATCGGACACACCATAGCTTTTTACATTAAGAACTCCAAAAACACTTACTTACGTATATTTGATGATAAAGACTCCTCATGATCTTTAGTAGAAACATTTATAGATGTAGCAGATGTATTTGAATACGGATATATCTCATGATTTTTACTGCTGCATGCCTCATGTTCACTGGATTCTACTATTCCTATTGCTTCTTGATCTTCTATATCTTTAATTTTATGTTTCTTTAGAAACACATCTAAGGTTGATTGAACTCGTTTCATTTCAAAACAATCTTCGGAGATCTATATTAAATATTTAGGTAAGACTAATATTAATAAAAATTAAAACTTTTGCAAAAAAAATTGCTGAAGGGCCAAATTCTTGCATCTTAAAATTAACATTTAAATAAAAAGAAATTATTACTTGTCGAGAAAACTTAAATTGAAAGTATGGTAGATTCGTGAAAGTATGAAAAATTGGAATTCAAACGAAGCTCGTTTAAAAATGCATGAAGCTCGCACTGCAATGCAATACAGAATTGCCCAATATATTTGTATTAAAAGAATTTGGCTGTTACTGAGGGCGTTCACTGCCTAGAAAGCGTCTCATACGTGGAGAATGAACGCAGTGATGACGATAGTGTGCATACACCTCCTACTTCACTTTCTGAAAAAATTGTGAAAGGACAGAGTATTTTTATTTTAATACCTAATCCAGTTAAATGAATAAATTATAGTACAACAAACCAAGTGGTATCACCTCCACGTGGTTCCCGCTGGATATCCAACAAAGGACAGACGTATCTACATATTTAGTAATTACAATTGTGGTTTTGTTTACTTTCCAGCATCTCATATCTATTTATGATCATCTACATATGTATCTATAATACATAAATATTTTATTGTTTTGTTTTGTGCATTATTTTTATCTTATTATGTATTTGCATTGTATATGGCCTCTTATATTAAAATATCATATTTTCGATTGTTCTATTGTAAGTTCTTATTATAGTTATTATTATTATGGTTTTGTATTCTGTGCTTTGTTTTGTCATTTTTAGCATTATTGGAACCTTCTACTTCATTATTTCAACTCTTTTCTTCATCTAAAACCTTTTTTTAACTGAACCTTTTCCTATAACATCATCCTACAAAGGGAAACCAACTAAATCCTGAGATTAGCATTCGAAAGTCACTAAAATACGGTAACTGAGCATTAGAAAAATTTACTGTGATTGAGTAAGTCAATTACTTTATCAACGACTAAAAATGAGAAACTGCATCTGATAAAGCTTATTCGTGTGAAAAGAATTAATTAGCATTCCGTCACTAAAAGACCGACTACACAAACTCCAGAGAAAGCATTAAAGCTACAAATCCATATAATTGAAAATAAGAGAAATAATATTCGTGCAGTAAAATTACCTAATGACATGCGGGCTTTGATTATGGTAGCTAGGAAAAATTAAACTAGGTAAATGTGATGTAAAAAAAGTTTCATTTAGATTTGCACGTAATTTAGTAGATACAGATAGTATAGAACTTGCATAGCCACAGCCGACCAAGAAGTGATAACTATACCTAAATTTCTAAGTTATGTTGTTCCCCAACATATGAAAATCTGGTCCTTTTTAAAAAAAATAACAGACAAAGAAATAGTCCGAACCTCTTTCGTGAATAAATAGTCTTCACTACAATTTTTGTATTAAATAAAAGACCGCTAACTGTTGGCTAGAAATCAGCATTCATAGATATAGATCTAGACTTCATCAATAGCCCAAAAAAGAGCATTGCAGAACTCTTCGAGCTAAAGGTAGCAGAGCAGTAATAAAACCATACTTTTTGACACTATTATGAAAACAATGGAAAGAAAGCCTGACGAAGCGTTATTGCCAAACATTGAGTCTCCCATCAGGATAGGTCACGTACTACGCTTCACAAAGAAAACTGATGGTTCAAGCCGCGAACCTACTACTGTTGTCAAACTTACATTCGTTCGCATACACAAAAGGGAGGTCATTAAATGGGTGCATCAATAAAATTCTAAGCTTGATTGCAGAGAACAAAGCAAGAAATATGATATCCGTGATACGATCAGTGGATATTGCACATGCGTATGAATCTATCTCCCTGACCAAACTCCATACAACAATGCTAGAAATTAACATCCCAAGTGAATTCATAAACTGGATCCGGAGCTTTTTATGGCGCAGGTTGTTACATCTGAATTCTGCGAAGCTGGAAGTCAATTATGGAATCCATCAAGGTAGTGTTCTTAGCCCCACAATTTTTACTATCTACACCAATAAGGGGGAAGGTAGGTTAAGTAATCTGTGAAGCGCAATGCTGAACAAGGTGAAAGCTGTGTAAGAGGAAAGCATGCATACTTGATAGATGGAATTTGTTGGTTTGTTGATTTGGTGTTTATGGTGGTATGAGCGTATTGATGTTTTTGTAGATCGCTTTGGCATCTCCCAGGAGAGTACGTACAGTAGTGTGGTATAGTTAGCTGAGTTCTATGGGGACGAATTGGTACTTCTCACGGCGTGGTAACTTTACCTTAGTGAAATTGTGATTTTTGGCTGTGTGGGTATTGTAGTAGATGCTAGGCAGATAGCCCACGATGCAATTGAAGTTAGGTACTCATGTAAATCAGAATAATAAAATCTCAGACATCGTGGTGCAAGGAGTGAGATGATGAATAAGTTGATGAATAACGGAAATCAGGTATGTATGTTAGTAGTGCTTATATGGTTAGTATGCATGGTCAGCTATATGATCCAAATGGTGAATCACGAAGCCTATCCAGACTGAATTGGGCATATCTTAACCTTCACGTGGTCCCCTCTGACAGCGATATAAGGGTTGTATTACCTGTATAGGCCAAGTACGATTCTTTTGACGCTCCTAATAAGATCTTGGCCCGAACGGATTTACCAGTACCGTTTAAAAAAGATATATGGCATGAAAGATTGAAACTGGGAGAATTCATGGTTCGCTGATTATGCTTTACGAAAGCCATACCAAATGAGTAGCCCGACATTGGCTAACTTGGTACTACGGGGTTAGAGGAGCTCTGGATAACAAGGTTTCATCCACCTCAACTTGGGATGGCCCCTTTATGCTCCCATCGTAGTGGCTGTGGTATAGGGTGCCGTGACCTGAGATCGGCAGAGATGGGATAGGTCTCGGTTCTACCAGTAAGTTGATGTCATGTCATGCTTATTTGGCATGCTGGTACTCGTTGTTTCGACACGAGGAATCCGATTGATCTTTACAATCCGTGCATGAAGAATGCCGTGAGATTAAGCCATACTTGGCAGGTGCTCACGTAAAACCCTGACAACTTTCTCTCTACACCAATAGTCTCCATTCAGTGTCTACCAATGATGTTGAAATAGTACAGTTTTCTCATGTTTTTCCTAATAGCGCCAGCTAGATCCCTTGATGACCCGTCTGTCAGACTCACTAGTCAACTTTGCGGAGACAGCCTCCTCACTAAACCTGCACATAAACCCAGGAATGCACATCAACCTTGGAGGCAAAAACATAACGGCTCAAAAAGAGCTGAAATTCATTGGCAAAATTTTTCATCAAGGCTTACTCTCGACTCACAATATATGTTAATACGCAGAGGATGCTCACCAGAAAGAAGTGCCCAATGCACTCAAAGCTAGCACTGAAGACCGTCAGAATAGCCATTATGCCGAAAGTCGAGTTCTTAGCTACTACAATGGCTTGGCGTTCCAAGTACATTGGAAGCAAGCTCAAAGCTTTCACTAATGCATTTCTTACGTCGTGCCTAGGAGTGCCGCCGAGCACTCCAGTTCACATTCTATATGCACTTGCCAACGAATTTCCTCCAATTTATAGAAATAAATTGATGCTAGGAATTTGCCAAACTACTATGTGCTGACTCTTCCACATCAAGGAAGTCATACCTTTAAATAGTCGCATAATCAGCAATGTAATCATCGTAAAATAATTCAAAATCATTTTTGTTAAAATGAGCACATGCCCTATCACTCCAATTGCTCATAATCTCACCATAGACTGTGAAATGGTCGACAGAGCTGGCAAAAGCTAATCAACTATCACACATAAAGAACTCAAATAGAAATATTTGCTATCAATAGATCACTTCAATACCAATGGCTGGAGTATTTATGCGACTGATGCGTCCTAGTCCTTTCCACATACCTGTATCAGTTCCGTAAGTTACTCCTTTCTTTGCTTTATCAAAAAAAAGTGAGATGTTCACCGATCCTTAACTTCTGGAGAACTATTGGCAATTCGTCTGGCCACGGAAAAACTGACTGATGAAGGTATAAGAAAACAGCTAATTATGACGGACTCCAAAGCGGCTTGTCTAGCCTAAAGAACTCCTGACCCATCGCACCACTCCCACATGATCCATAAATGTATCTGAGACCAAAATCTCCCTTGATGGTAGACATTAGACCATCAATCTCTGATAAGTGGACTAATAAGTTCACCCTCACTTCTATCAACAAAGGGTCTAATTTTGCTAAATACTTCCCACGACCGCTGAAACCTCCCAGGCTAGAATGGAACTTCTCCCCAAAGGAGATTCTTAAATCGTCTTTATGCGGGTCAGAGCTATGACGCCAAGCTCTTCCAGACAATTGGAAAGTTAGACATGGTAAACTGTATAGATTGCAACACTCCAAACTCTATTGAGCACAGCATAATTGTGTGCCCTCGCTTCAATTCCCTAAGAATTAATTTCAAACTGATCCGTAACGCTGCCTCACTGGAGGAAATCTTGACTACCATCAATCAGGAATCACTCATGGAACTAACAAACTTTGCTTTCGCTGCAAGTCTCCTGCAAACGTAAGAAGGCTCTGGTACTCAACCTCAGTGTTACTGCTATCCATCACTTTGCTTTCCCTTCCCAGGTATTGCCACTTAAATTATCCTTAGCCCTCAGTCACAGGTCGCATATCGTCATAATAAGCTACAAAAAAGTTTGTAATAACGATACGACAATCAAAACCATAACAAGACATTCAAGGAGTTAATCAGCAGTCAATCAGCTCACACATCCGCTGGCTGTTATACCCCACAGCGTTCTGCTAGTGCTGTGATACCCCAAGCTTACAGTAAGGTCTAAAGGATCACAACTCAACACAAGAGTAGAAGAAGAAGAAAAAGGAGAAGAAATTGGAAAACTAATATCGCACTAGACCGGGTAATCTCTATCATTCCTTGAGGCATAACTACCTCCAAGTGTTCAATTCCTCACATAGCCTGTCCGGAAGCTTTGATGAAAATTCGGAAGTTCGTCAAAAACGCATAATATCAAGGCATCGATTTTTAGTAGTCATTAACGATGTCTGGTTACGAATAACTTGATTAACAATCTAACCGATTTTAATTTTGATTGCGCTGATGGTATGCGACAACGCCAATAAAATAAATTAAACCCAATATCAGAAAATCTTGCGCAAGAATGTAATCTAACTAACTTCAGACTTAATCTAGCTAAAACAAAACAAATGCGAATTAACTCAAAGTACACTATTCCCACGCACCTACGTAAATAACCAATAAAAGTATGCAGCAAGGAGGAAAACTTGTTAAAAAGTTATTAATTCCTATACCAATAAAATTTATGAGTGGGGGGGGGGGGGGGGGTTATACAAAAGATGTGATTGAAGAGCTTTAGTCCATAATTGGCATATCGAAAACCTTTGTGTTTACGTAGAATTCTCGCTATATTGAATCAATCTAAAACGAAGATCTTTGAGGATGGTTAGGTCAGAATAGTTTTACTAGAAATAAAAGTAATTGAACTTCAATCTCGATCTGATAACTTCAACATAACAAAGCAATCCTCAGACACGAATCCGCAAGGCACATATCTCACGAGGAGAAAAGAAAGAGCAATAAATATGAGTATGACATGCTTCGCAACAAATCACTTTTAATTATACTCGTGGTTCGCCATTGCCAACCTTTTTATATAGTTTTAATTAAAAAAAGGACCTATTCACAGTACAGGAGCATGAAAGTGAGCCCGATGCAATCCAACCATTTCTTTGGGTTAATTTTAATATCTTCATTATAAAACCGTAGCACATTACGTAATGATTTTGGACCAGACGTTATTGCGCAAGATTCCCAGTTTTAGGGTCAAGAGAGCGAAACATAATCCTGATTATATTATACGAGTAACAAGAAATCTCCTTTGAGTTCATTATTTCTCACCACAGGATAGAAAAATTATCTCTTTAAAAATTGTCTCAAATAATTCCTCAAATTTATAACAGCACACTTTTGTACAAATTGCAGATATGTAGAGTAGCTCCTTCTATAGAAAACTTGACACATTTTATACGAAAACAAAAACTTCATTTTCTTCGCACTAATTAAATACCTTCGAAAAGAATTATCACCTCCATCCAAGACATGGTTTCGTACATTCTCATCCTGTCCTAGCTGACTTTATTTTCTGTTTGAATAAGGTAAAACCATCATCCTTTGCTAGTAGTACCTAATATATAACTACAACTTGATGACATTTATATTAATTTCAACACCCGACTATGAATATTTCTCTCATGATCAATTTCTTTCTGTCCCGCAAAAAGGGTCTATCTATAATGCATCACAATTAAATGAAACTACTGTAACTAAACTGATGAGAGTAATGCAAATATTTTAATTAGATCCTCTCGTATGACGTGTATTTGCTGAACATGGATTATGCAATAATTTAAGAATGATTTTTCTCATATATTTTTAATGCAATTCCGCGAGAAACAAGAAAGCCGCAAAACATAACAAAAAATGCTACCAGCAGCTATATTCGATTTTTATTTGTTTTCTATAATGTAAATCTAGTATGTAAAATTCTAATATGCGTACCTCTGGCACGGGTACTCAGATTAATAAATGTTTCTATTATGTTACGTTACAACAAATAAAATACTTTTTCACCAGGTCATCCTGTGTGTTGCTGTCAGATTGTCTTTGGTTATTTTATATATTTTCATAAACTGGTTTACCGGGGAATTCGATTCGATCTAGATTCCATCGAATCAAGGTTTTTCATATAGCATTTTTTACTAGTAAAATTAATCGCATCGAATATTGTTCAGCGTCAATCAAAAATAGGTTTCTGTTGAATTTGGAAAACTTTCGATTCAGACAGTAGAAAATACTCCTTAAAAAATGTCAATTCGATATAGATTTGTTCGAATCGAATTTCCAAATAGACGTTTTTTTACACTTTGATAAGGTCCATTGAAATTGAGACGAACGAATTTGTGACACTTATCTCCAAATGAGGCAAGCAACCAATTAACAGATAATTCGGCCATAACTTGTTAATCATTTTATCATGACTGAATCCTATGGGTCCAAGTCTATTCTGTTTATAAAAGAAAGCACGAAAAAAATATTAAAGCATTCCACAGTTTTGAACGTTACAAAGGGTAGTTAGTGTATGGCTCACCCTGCATAGATTTTGCGTTTATAAAACCTAAGAAAATTATATATAAAAGAATATTCTTCTCCCATATAGCCATATCGAAATGGTTTATATGGTCGTGTCGTGAGGAGTGTTGGGAACTTGATGGAATTTTATAATTTTTCAACAGAAAAAATGTGAGCTTATGTTTTAGCTTTCGTTCATTACTTACTTATCTAATATTCCACCGTTAAAGTAATACTGGTATATACTGCACAATTAAAGAAAAGTAAAACATAAGATCGAATTTTTCATGTTGTAAAATTTGAAATTTCCTCAAGTTTCCAACACTGCTCACGACCCGCCATATAAAACACTTCGATATGGGAGAAGAATATTCTTATTATTATCTTTGATAAAATACATAATGAAGGCATTGCCAATCAGGACAAATTTATATGAAAGCGATTTAAGGGTAGTATCGACTTCGAGGAAAATGAGACATCTCCATACAAATTTTAGCGCTGGTAAAATCGCAAACAAAAATTTTAATGATTATTTTACAAGTGCAGTACGGAGTTCACTAGTAAAAAGTGAATATTTCTCTATTTTAAGATAGATGCACTTATTTTACTACTGTAACATTACCTTACTACACCATTATTGGCAGCCCCATATATATATATATTTCATCGCAATTGGCAGCACACTCACAATATATTCACCATCAACTCATAGAAGACCGCACAAGTTCACCACACTGCATGGAAGCTCACCACATCCCTATAAAAAGCCAGCACCATCGACGGATAGATTCATTCATCTAATTATATCCGCAACATTTGCACCAAGAGCACCCAACTGGGTCCAATGGTCTATCTTGTGAAATATAATAAAGATAAAAGTATAGAGTAGCATTAAAATTGTTCGTTTTGTTTTCTTAGAATAAATAAAGTTAATTTTGTTAAACACCACCCGTGTGTTTCTTTCTTTATTTTTTTATATATAAAATATAACCACGCTACATTTGACGCCCAACTTGAAGCCATCACCACGACACCGTGGCAAAGAGGAAACGCTCGCTATTGTCAAGCAAGCCCATTCGCTGCAGCCCTCGTCTGAATCCAACATCAGTCATCATGTCTGATACTGTGCAACTAACGGAAGAACAGTTCCAGGAACACATCGCATCTCTTGGTCGGCCAACAGTGGGAAAGTTTTGCGAATTGTACAGCACGTTTTGACGGCACTAGATCCAGGAATAAAGTTGACGAATTTATAACTGCAACAACAATTTTTAAAAGTGTGAGCAACATTAGTGACAAGGAGGCCCTTCTTAGTTTGCCATTACTTTTGCAAGATATTGCTGCTAGTTGGTGGCAAGGTATAAAGTCAGAAGTTAAAACATGGGACGAAACTGTGACGTTGATAAGGAATGCTTTTGCTACTACAAACCGGCACATATAATTTATTGTGAGTTATTTAACACCAAAAAAGATGCTAGTGTTCCCACTGATATTTTCCTATGTGAAAAACGAGCTCTTTTAGCGGAACTCCCGGACAAAACTCACACTGAAGCGCAGCAAATAGACCTGTTATTTGGACTGCTGCATATCAACATTCGTTCACGGATAAACAGAGATAAGATATCTACATTTCACGAATTATTGACGCAAGCACGAGCAATGGAAGAAACAGCAATAGAAAAATCTGCTCAATATGTTACGGAAAAGAAAAAGGCATTTCAAGAAGACACTTGTAAAAAACGAGTAAGATGCGAATTCTGTAAAAACTACGGACACAGAATCCAAGTGTGCAGGAAGAAGCAAGTAAAAGATATGAAAGTGAACCAGCAGAGCTATGCAACAATTGTTAAAAGTGAAGATAGCTCAACTAAGTATAAACTCACTTGCTATGGATGTGGAAATCCCGGTTATGTCAGAAGCAAGTGCCCAAAATGTAACATACCCAAGGAGGCAGACAGCGTAAATTTCTGTACATTTGACGTTAATCAACAAAGTACTTTAATCCCAGTGCGACAAAGACCTTCCATCAAAATTCAAATTGACGGAAACATTGGTGTTGCATTTCTTGATACTGGTGCTAGGATGAGTGTTGCCAGTTACCAGCTCTATACACAACTTATGGATAATGGATATCCGTTTAGGAAGCATTATGCGTATATTGTTCTTGCTGATGGCATTAAACGACCACAAGAGGTATTGTTGGCCAACGTAAACATTAGACTAGGAAGAAAGGTTATACCAACTCAGTTGATAATTTTACAAATTCAGTTGAGAACCGAACACTTCTGGGCGTAGATTTTATCGAAGATGCCAATATAGTCTTAAATCTTGCGCAGCGTACATGGTACTTTGCAGATACACCTTCAATGCAGTATGATTTCTTTCAACAAGAAAATAAGCCAGCCATTCAACACATATCTACAGTCAACATAGAGACAAGTTTAGTGGCAACACCTCCAGAGAAGTCAGAAAGTTATGGACCTGAACCACTTATGATGACGCCTAAAGAATTGACAGGAGGTTACAATATTCCAACAGGACTTAGCCCGATTCCGATTACACCAGTAAGAGCTAACACGAGCCGTGAATTCTCCGAAGCTACCAACATAGCGAACTATTCACCTGGATCAATCAACCGAATTTTCGAAGATAGCATCCCACATCCATCAACAGTTTCAAGAACAATACTTGAAAAAGAAGATATGGACTTCATATTCTTGGGATCTCTTTCTGCAGAAGAAATCATTTTAAGAGAAGATGAATCTTCTCAACTAAATTTGCAGCTAAAGAAGGAATTAAATAAAACACTTGTACAATCAAAAGTAGTTTTTCAACAAACAGGACAAGCCGCAGCATAAGTAGAACATCGAATAAATACTGATAACCACAAACCAATTGCCTCACCGCCATACAGGATGTCTGAATGCAAGAAGATTATCCTGCAAAAAGAAATAAACGAGATGTTGGCACAAAAAATAATAGAAGAATGCGAATCACCTTGGGCAGCCCCAGTAGTAATGGTGGCAAAAAAGGATGGTGGCGTACGAGTTTGCGTGGACTTTCGTAAATTAAACTCTATCACTCGCCCAGATAGATATCCACTACTATGGTTAGATGATTTACTGTATTCTGCGAGAAGTACAAATTTTATGTCCACAATTGACTTACTGGCTGGATATTGGCAAATTAAGATGAGCAACGAAGACAAAGACAAAACGGCATTTATAACACCCTTTGTGATATATCGTTTCAACAGAATGCCTTTTGGCCTTCGGAACGCACCTGCCACGTTCCAACGACTCATCGACCGAGTAAAAACTAAATTACCAACTGTGAGGATGCTTGCATATTTAGATGAACTATTGATCCTATCATCTTCATTTGATGAACAACTAAAAGACCTGAAAAACGTTTTCGAAGTTCTCCACTATTTCCGGCTCAGAATCAACCGAAGAAAATGTAACTTCTGTTGCAATGAAATTAAATATCTTGGACATATACTTACCAAGGACGGCATTCAACCTGACCCACTGAAAGACACAGCTATTAGCAACCGAGCAATACCTACAAATTTGAAGCAGCTGATTTCCTTTTTACAAACATGCTCTTGGTTCAGGAAGTTTATCCCCGAATTTGCAAATATCCCACGTCCTCTAACAAATCTTACAAAGAAAAGTGCGAGGTGGATATGGGGACCAGATCAGCAGGAAGCTTTCGATAATCTTAAAATAAAATTAAATACAGCGCCAGTTTTAAGACAAGCAGACGAAAGTAAGCCATACAATCTCCGGACGGATGCTAGTAGTTACGCTATTGGAGCAGTTCTACTCCAAGGGGAGGGTACTGATGAACGCCCAGTGGAATATATCAGCCGTCTATTAACAACCGCCGAAAGGAATTACAGTACGACTGAAAGAGAGGCTCTTGCAGTCGTATGGGCAGTGGCCAGATTTAGAGGTTATATAGAGAACAGATCATCAACCTCTTCGATGGTTATTGTCGCTAAAATCTCCTAGTGGCCGTTTATCACGTTGGAGTCTACAGTTACAACCTTATAATTTGAAGATATTATATACTCCTGGGAAAGTCAACCTAGTTGCAGATACCTTATCCAGGCCACCAATCGAGGAAGAAATTATTGAAGGAAGTGTTTGTATGGTTGCGGTCGACTTTGCTCATCAAAATGCTAATGAAGTACGAGAAAACCAAATGCGAGACTCCGAGATTGAAACTATAATCAACTGTTTAGAGTCAAAGGCACCAAAAAAAAACTCTCAGTGGACTTCTCGGGGTTATATACTAAATAATGGTGTTTTGTACCACTATTCGCAAGACGATGATTTGGAAGAGGCACAACTGGTAATACCCAGCCAGGCTCGACAAGATATCATTTTCAATTATCACAACGATCCAACAGCAGGACATTATGGATCTGATCGAACCATTCGGAAAATCGTTTCCCGTTATCATTGGCCAGGGATACGACAAGATATCATAAAGTATGTAAAACAATGCATCGAGTGTCAACGCTACAAAATATCCAATCAGAAGCCTGCAGGCCTCATCCAAACCCCAGTTTGCAATCAGTGTTTTGAAGTTATTGCTATTGACCTGATTGGACCTCTACCTACATCCGACGAAGGATATAAATGGATATTGATCATAGAAGACGCCGCTTCCAGATGGGTTGAACTATTCGCTCTAGTGGATGCAACAGCTGTTGCCTGTGGTAAGATACTAATCGAAGAAATTGTCCTTAGGTATGGAGTTCCAAGAAGGATTTTGAGTGATAATGGCACCCAGTACATCTCAGCCGTCACACAACATGTTACACATTGTTTGAGGATAAAGCAAACATTCACCCCAGTTTACCATCCACAAGCCAATCCAGTGGAGAGGAAGAACCGTGACCTGAAGACACAGCTATCTATTTTAGTTGGTAATGATCACCATACATGGCCTGACAAACTTCCATTGATACGCTTCGCTATGAACAGCGCTAGATGTCAGAATACTGGATATATCCCGGCTTACTTAACCTTTGGTAGGGAGTTACGAACACCTGATGATGTGGACCATGACCTTCGACAAATAATACAGTCGGAGAATTTTGTGCCTGAAATTACCCCATACTTACTAAGGATGGCGTCAACTCTAAAGAACGCTCAAGAAGTGCACGAGCATACCCAAGATCAACAGAAACAATATGCTGATAAGAAGAGACGACCAGATCCCGTTTATATGTTAGGCGACCACGTTTGGGTTTCCACCCATAGCCAAAGTAAGACAAGCACCAGGCATACTTCGAAGTTTGTACCAAAACGATATGGACCTTATGTAATTGTCAACACGAAGGGACCAACTAGTTATGAGATCGCCAGTCCCCGCAGTCCACAAACCATAATCGGGACCTATCATACCTCTTTACTAACGAAGTGTAATTTCGATGAAGCAGTAAACCAACCCAAACCCGTTCTTCCAATTTGAAAGAGAGGACGACCACGGAAACATCAGCAACTGCAGTAATGTTACTTCAATTTACTATATCCTCAGTACGCTGTACTTTCAGATACAAAAGGGGAGACTGTAACATTACTTTACTACACCATTATTGGCAGCCCCATATATATATATATATTTTCACGACAATATCCGATACCTCTTTGAAATAAGAAGGAAGAGTTTTTGATGCCAACGCATGACGATGAAGAACGCAATGACTACGTTTGGGTTTATCTGTTTCACAAGAGCAGTAAATCCAGAATTATTCCCGAGCATAGCTGGAGCACCATAAGTATAAATAGCTCCCACATTGTTCCAAGAAAGCCCATTGGCAATAAAAAATTATTCATAATTGACATAATATCCACAGCCTTTGTAGTTTCTGTCAGAGGTTCACAAAAAAGAAAATCTTCTTTGATTTCGTTTCTATACAATTATTTAACAAAAACAAGAAGTTGAGTACATGTTAGAAACATCAGTGGATTCATCCAATTGCAACCCAATTTTTGTTGAACTTTCTGCTCCACAATCTGCTTTAAGACATCTTCTGACATATCTTTAATTCGGTCGTGAATAGTGTTGTTGGATAGTGGGATTTGTGATATTTTAAGTTTCGCGTCCTTACCACACATAATTTCCGCCATTTACATCGCACATGTTTTAATCAAAGTTTCCGCGATTGTATGAGGTTTTTTATCTTTCGCAATCCTCAATGCCACACGATAACTTGCTTCTAAAGCTGGTTTTTTCTCGAGAACAAATCCGTGATTGGTGGGCTTAGCGCTTGTTTCAAATCGGGCTCTCTTAATTTTGAATAAAGCTTCTGTGTCATTAACATTGTTTGCATGGACTGCTTTTAGATGTTCCTTAAGTTTGGATGGTTTCATATAACCATTACTAAGTACTTTCGAGCAAAGTATACATTGTTCAAAAAAATTGGGATTTTTGTTTGTTACTAAATTTTAAAACAAAGAAATATTGTCAATAATAATTCGAAAAAAAATTTCTTACCGGCCGCGCTTCTGGTACCCCCGAGGAGTGCTCCACATACCCCTATGGGGTCCATAGACCACTACTTGGGGACCAGAATTGGTCTTAGACCAATATTAGCTTTTTTGCTTGTTTTTTTCGTGTCGTGGCTTGGTTGCTTCCGTTTCACTATTTACGATATTTCACATTTTAGCATTAAGTTCGATATCTGTTCTTAATACGGCGTTCGCAGCGTCTTCTACTAAAAATAAATGTCTTTGTTATGGGCATATGTCCTATAAAATGTTTGTAATGTCTAGCTTAATGTTCCCAGGCGGGGTCGTTTCGTAAGGCTACTTTTCGTTCAGCGACGAAACCAAATATTTTGACCCTCTAATGAGTATAAGATTTATAGCAATAGAATTTACTTTAAAGCATTTTTTTAGGTTGTTAAACTGAGTTCTTTCTTCTTAGGCCCAGAGATAAAAAAAAGAAGACTTGGAGTTAGTGCTTGAGCTCTATATTAACGGTTTCATCACAATCTTACCTTAGCACTACCTAATATTCGGAGGCGTCCACCTAATTTATATATTCTTAATACACAGGAATCAGTGAATAGATAAATACTTATTATAAGAAAATGCACGCATACATAACTAAAAGGAATTAAATAAATATGACAAAGCCAATCGTATCTAACCAATTATGCACCTTACTAACTAATCAGATCATTTCACATGCGTTCACTTATCTGGATTCTAATCTTCTTTATTTTATTCGCCTGTCTTCTTCTTTTGTCCAACGTGGTCCGGTCTCGAAATTTTGCGTGTCGTGTCCTTTTAGTTATTATGTTTGTTTGTTTAGCTTCTGCTTTGCTTATTTTTTGTGCATACTTTTAACTCTGTTCTTTTCCTTATTTTATTATAGCTTGGCCACCTTCCACTTTTATTACACACTTCCCTTTTTGGGTAAACGTTTTACTTTTCTTTGTTCATAATTTATTTCACTTTCACCAGTATACATCTATATAGTCCGTAATTAGCCATTTGGCTGTATAAAATAAATTACAACTTTATCACTAGTTATTTTAAATTTGGATCATTTACAACAATCTAAACTACTTCGTGTCCAAGCCCAGAAGAAGGAGCCCATCTTCAGTTTCCTCTTTTTTCTCTTTTTTCCTTCCAGAAGGAAGTTCCCCTACTACTTTTCGGTACTCAGTCCTGATATCCAGAGGGCCGGAAAGGAATCGAACACATTCGCAGCAATTGGCGCATTTATTTAAATTTGGGTTTAGATTTTAAATTGGAATTTGTCCGAAAGGCGAGTGGATGCTATGTAGGCGTCCAATTTTACTTTCAATTAAAATTGGCACCTTACACCACCCCTACGCGTCCATAAAAAAATGTGAAGCATTTTTTTTGTATATATATTTTCAAGTCGGGAGCTGATTACTTGCCGCTTGTTAACATTCGTACTCTCTGAAGGATCAATTACGTCTTTAAGTCCTTGACGTGCCAAAAAACCAAGGTCCCTTCCTTGGTCATCAGCAATGCGGTAATAAAGGCTAGAAACCTTTTCTTTTATTGTGCACGTAGTGAACTTTGGCGCCAGTTTCGCGGAGAAGTTCTTAGCCTTGTCCGAGATCGCGTCAATCTTTTTGTACACAGTATCACAAACCTTAAGTACTACTGGGGCCGACCTACCTTTATCGTATCTTTCTTTATTTCTTGCATATGCCTTTTCTATTCTGTTTACTATTTTGTCCTGATCTAACGAACATTTGTTTAAAAACTTTGCGCGCGCACCTATGTGTTTAGAGTCTGATCCGTTGAAGACGAATTCTCTTCCGGAGTTTAAGAAGAATGGTGTTCGAACCAATTCGGTTCGAATATATTTGTGTTTTTACCGATTATTTTTAAAGGGAAAACATCCTGAAAACAAAGCCATGTATTTGTAATCTACATAGCACATTGCACAAATACAATACAACAATATAGACTCATTGAGCAGATCAAATTAAAATTCTTATCATATGATTGAATCAATTAGATTTGTGCTAAAAACAATTGCTGAAAAAAGCAAAACAAATTCAATCTAATTACAAATTTTCTCAAAAATAGGTATAACATCTAATCGAAGCATGTGTTGTCATGTAGCATAAAATGCATGGCACAACTACAATCAGATCAAGCAGATCAATTTGCAACTCTATCATCATTATAAGTACTATCGAACGGGAACTTCTTCTCTACGTGATAGAGATAACATTTTTTGCAAATATACAGAATTCAAGTTAACACAGCAGCATGGGTTGCTTTAAATTTCTTGTTGCTATGCATTTTTGATCGTTGCTATGCATATTTTATCTCTAGTACCGTAAAATTACCGATGAACGGCCAATTCTTGTGATCATGCGCCTCTGCTACTCAATCATTGGTGTCGTGTGCAAGCAAGGGCTATATAAACAGCAATTTAACTTGACTCGATCTCTTTTTCAGTTTAGCAGTGGAGTGAGTGACTTGATAATTTTTTTTTAGTGGTATTTCCTAATGTTGTGAATTTTTATTAACAGTCTAACACTTTGTTTGGTTGACAATTGAAATAAATTTTTCTTATTCTGGGTTGCGACTAGATTAGGAGATTTATTTGGATAGCGACTAAATAAAGATTCTTATTACGGGTAACGACTGTAATAAGAAATTTTACTAATACTATACACTTTATTGTGGGTAGCGACTACAATAAAGATTCTTATTACGGGTAGCGACTGTAATAAGAAATTTTACTAATATTATACACTTTATTGTGGGTAGCGACTACAATAAAGATTCTTAGTACGGGTAACGACTGTAATAAGAAGTTTTACTAACACTAAACACTTTATTGTGGGTAGCGACTACAATAAAGATTCTTATTACGGGTAACGACTGTAATAAGAAATCTTACTAATACTATACACTTTATTGTCGGTAACGACTACAATAAAGATTCTTTTTACGGGCAACGACTGTAATAAGAAAATTACTAATAAAACACTTTATTGTGGGTAACGACTACAATAAAGATTCTTATTTCGGGTAACGACTGTAATAAGAAAATTACTAACAAAACACTTTATTGTGGGTACCGACTACAATAAAGATTCTTATTACGGGTAATGACTGTAATAAGAAAATTACTAATAAAACACTTTATTGTGGGTAACGACTACAATAAACATTCTTATGACGGGTAACGACTGTAATAAGATAATTTCTAATAAAACACTTTGTTGTGGGTAACGACTGCAATAAAGATTCTGTGGGTTTCGACTGCAGTAAGAATTACTCACCTCACTTTATTCTGGGTATCGACCAGAATAAAGAATTTCCCAATCCCAACCTCAATTAAAGTTATTAAAATCAGTTCAATCAACTGCCAAACATAGAACAGGTGAGTACAAAGTTTATTGCAACAACATTATTATATTTATCATATATCTTATATTTTCCGTTTATTGAAATTTGATAAAGTGAGCTATTAGTATTTTATATTTATCGAGTATTAAAGCTCTAGTTTAACAGTGAAGTGGATAATTTGTAGACATACAATTAAAACCACTAACTTTATACCAGTGGCATCAATTCCCACCACATTATTCATTTTTACATGTACGCTCTGACTACGGGCAGTACATTTCAAATGGTGTGTAATTTGTCACGTCGTTTATATTTGTATTCAATGCCACGTTAATTCTGTGGAATTCCTTGTCCCATTTTTTGTTATTCTGCCGTACGTAAGCTCGCAGCATATTCCCTATTGTGCGATTATAACGCTCGGTAAAATTGTGTTGTGGGCAGTAATTACAGTTAAACCTTAAGTTGGGGACAGAGTACTCTCTCATCAAGGCCTTAAACTCTTTACTCTTGAATGGAGGACCATTATCTACAATTGCCGTCTCTGGAACTCCGTACTGTAGTATAACTCGCTCTTCTACATATCTCGTTATGTTACCTGTTTTCGTAGATCTTAGTGGGAATAGGCAAACGAATTTAGTAAATCACTCCACAACTACCAAGATGGCCTATCTGGTCCTATTGTTACCCCCACAATATATAATTCAGCACGGGGACTTTATGTCACCCCACAAGAAAAACTCACTTTTACTATCGTTAATAAATTAACTTTATTTTTTTTGGTTGATAAATAAATTCCGGTACTCTTTATAAAAACAATTAAATTCCGGTGCTCTTTATAAAAAAGACATGTAACCTCACACAATTCTTTATTCTAAATTTTGGACTCTTTCTTTTTGATTACACATCAGGTTTATTTCACAAAATTAGTAAACTGACGTAACAATATATTTTTCAAAAACATTTTAACAAACTTGGCCAACTCTAAAATTATTTCGTACACGTAACGCAGTGCTTAACGAAATAATTTTTAAACGAAAAGATTTAGTTTGTGGAGTAGTGCGAGAATAATTGGAGGAGCGAGTAAACGTAATTGAGAAGAGTGGCCACAGTACTCCCCCACCAGCGAAACCGTGACGGTTCTAGCGAAATCTGGCGGGAATCTTGGTGAGTCGTCCATTTCGCGTAGTTCGCCCTGCAAGCAGACCATCTGTTCAGTCCTCACACATCACAAAATATGTTGAAATCCCACGTTGAATATTCTGCTGTCAGCTTTAATGCACCAAGCATCATATTAATCCCCCGATGTATCTACAGCTCGACGGTTAATCTACCTAAAATACGAAAAAAAGGGGACACAAAGTGTCATTCAAATCAAATTATATAAAATAATAAAACACTTATCTAATCTTCATTTCACACTGTTTAACTCTAGGGAAGTTTGGTGAAAATCCGAACTAAAAATATTGCACACATACTGCAGAACATCAGCTAATACTCCTAGAAATGATATTTCACCTAAAAACAATCAAAAGTCAGCAATAAAATCAACAATTCAGTAACAAAATGCAGCAAAGCATACTTACCTCCTAATATTTACATTTTGTGATGGCAGCAAATGACATTACGTCAGCCAGCTGTCTGTGGTACATTCAGACATCGCATCAATCGTTGCTAGGGCAACACCAAGAGGCGAGCAGACGTAACTGGTTACAGCGGCTATATAAAGCCGACGAAATTCAGTAGATGGCACCATTCTTTTGGCACAGTTGATCTGTATCAGAGCTAATCTGAGTAAAAAGGATCGTGCTTCCTACCTTTTTCCACAGAAGATAATTCTGCTCAGGGATAACCTGAATTTCCTTTCCTATCATACGGAAGATAATTCTGATCAGGGATAGCCTGAGCATCCTATTATTACACGAGATAATTCTGATCAGGGATAACCTGAGCATCCTATTATTACAGAAGATAATTCTGATCAGGGATAACCTGAGCGTCCTATTATTACAGAAGATAATTCTGATCAGGGATAACCTGAGTGTCTGAATTTTCTATAGAATCTTTTTACTTTCGTGTGCCCTCACGCGTTACTACAGAAGATAATTCTGATCAGGGATAACCTGAGTACCTGATTTGTCTATAGAATCGTTTTGCTGCCGGGGTGCTTAGACGTAGCATCCTTTTGAATTTATTTTAGAAAATTTTAGTTTATTCATAGAAGGCTAACATTCCGCTTCTTCCTTCCTTTTCAGAATATATAATACAAGGGTGGCGGACTGCGTGGCCAATTCCATTTTTTCTTTGAATTTTTTTTTATTGTTGGATTTATTTTTGTATTTGAATTTTGTTATTGGACTTTATATTAGTTTGTAGGTTAGTTTTATATTGAATTTATATTGAATTTTTATTGTTATGAATTTTGTGATATTAGGTTAAGCAAATTGAAGTATTTAATAAAATTTTATATTTGAAATAAAAAACTGAGTTATCCTCTAAACCGGCTCTCCTCCCCCACGAACGAGACTAGATCTCACATTGGTCCTTCAAAGCCGGATAACTCAGTCGAATAAAATATAAAATTGAATACATTGCTTAATACTATCACGTGATTCAAACCTCTGCATTCAAAATGCCTACAGATGACGAATGCATTATATCTGACGCCGGGGACGAAACCATTAGCTCAATATTAGAGTTGGTTGAGTCTCAAAAAGAGGTCAAATATTTAATGGAAGACCTCTTTAGACGCAAATTATAAACCAGCTTGGCAACTCCTAAAGGAACGCTACTCAAATTAGCGAATACTAGTCAACGTACAACTGACAAAATTATTGTCTCTCCCAACCACAAATCATGATACTGCCGAAAGTATCAAAAGACTACTAGACAACATAACAGAAGCACTATTAGCATTACAAAATTTAGGTGTAGAAACAAATAACTGGGATCCAATAATAATATATTTAACGGTGCAAAAATTGCACCCAGACACTCATCAATTATGGGAACAGAGCTTACATAATAGGACTGAATTATCAGAATTAAAGACACTCACAAAATTCCTATAGTCTCGCTTCAGAACTCTAGAAATGATAGGAAATAAAAATATGTCGTCAAATACGACACAGAGAAAACCATTCTCACCAAAACCAACTTATGGATTCTTGAATAGAAGCAAAAGCTCAATACCAAAGCACCCACCTACAAAAAGGTCTTCTTGCAGCCATTGCTAGGGTGACCATATCATATTTCACTGTCCAACCTTTAGGAATATGAACACCCGACAACGACATGAAGTTATCACAAATAAGCATTTACGCATAAATTGCTTATCACCCAATCATCTAACCTTAAATTGCACAAGCAATAAAAGGTGTTACCACTGTAACAAAAGTCACAATACTCTGCTCCATTATGAGCAAAACAATTAAGTGACGAATTCAATAAATGAATCCACCCAAAATTCCAATATGTATATTGAACCAAGGACACCCTTAGCTTGTAGAAATGACGAACAACAAGTTCAAAATTTTCTAACTGCAAATATGAAAAGAGCTCTCCTCTCTACAGCTCTAATAAACGTCACCTCACCATCTGGAAGCACAATGACATTTCGAGCATTAATAGACTCTGGATCTCAAGTGTCTATTATGACCGAAAAGGCCTTTAAACTATTACAGCTTAAAGGATCTCAAACTACCCAAGAATAAATTGGACTTGGTTCAACTCCCATCAATACAGCCGTTCAGCAAGCCACAGTCACAATTAATTCTCTACACAACAATTTTAAAATAAAAAGCAACATGCTCGTGATAGGAAAAATCACAGACTTACTGCATACCAATACGATTAAAGTGTCAAACTGGAGACACATTAAAAATCTCCCATTAGCAGATCCCACCTTCTCGATTCCAAGAGAAGTTGACATTCTTCTTGGAGCAGAGGTTTACGCCGCCATTATTAAAAATGGAAATAGAAGAGGATCTAGCAATACACCCACAGCCCAAAACACTGAACTGGGTTGGATTCTGTTCGGAGGAGTACCAGAAATAAAGAGCACGACTACGACTGTGCTATCTACCTATACTACAACAAACTCCAAGTTGAACAAAAAATTAAAACGAATTTGGAAACACACTACCGCGCCAACATTCACACCGAAAGATCAGCTCTGCAAGGCATCAAGACATCGCTTGCCGCCCGAAAAATAAGAAAATGTATCCATCAAGACGCATAATACACCTGAACACCACAGTTCTCAGAGAAAAATCTGGAAAGGTACACCAAGTGAAGCAAGGAAGTACTGCACTTCAACGACTTTTCCACCATTAACACAAAATGGAAAAATAAAACAAAAGTATCTCCATCTCGTTTTCAGCGTCCGCACAAACTAAACCCAATCATACAGAGATTAAAACTCTCACCACTAGATGGCATTAATATAGTCTAAAATCTACTTCTTACCGTGGACCAGTAATACTAAAGAATGATATTTCCCCAATGACACAATCTGGAGTAAATGATGTCAGGCCTTTTATTCCTCTGCCAGAAAATGCAACAAAAATATTCTCACTGGTCCACTCTCTAAAATATGTCCTCTCCCAATCACAAACATTTCCTGACAATCAAATATCCCCACCAAAATATATTGCTCTCGGGCAGTCCTTAATTCTAAAACACCAGTTATATTCAAATATGAACGATTCAAAATCCGCCAAAAATCACTTCAAGTTTGAAAGTTGACAAGTGCGCGCAGTGGTTTTTCTTTTTGAGTTCGTTTATTTTTTTTATTTTTTCATTTTTTCATTTGTTTTATTCTACCATGGACGAGTTATTGGAGATTTTCAACTCAGAACCTTTGGATTCTGTGGATGCTGGCCTATCTCCAACTCCACCAGAATTATTGGATCCCTTCAAGCCAATCAGGCCTATCAGCCCTCTGTCTCCAACACCTAAGAATGAACGGAAGATGAAATCAGTCGTTATACGACTATCACCCGTGCATTCCTCACCTATCAAACAAAAGGCAAGGCCATTTGAGCCAAAGGAAGCATCCTTTCCAATAAAGACACTACGGGGGATGCCAATGCCCAACAAGGTTCTGAAATTCGGACCTGAGTTGACTCAGAATCGACCTGAAGTTCGGAAAGCAACAAGACCAATGCCTCTTCCTACAAAAACAACAGCACTACGGGGTTTATTGCCTAATCCATCAGGAAGTTTGCACAAAGCAATGTATATTGAAGCAAGATCATCCTCTGATGTTCACACTCCTAGCTCTCAGACACTATCAGTCAAAAGGCCGAGAAAGAACCCCAGAGCTGATGACTTTAAAAAAAAACCAACCCAGGCCAAAGAAACGCTCAGGGAATCAAGGTCCAACACAGCCACGTCATACCGCAACCGACGAAAGTCCAGCATGCTCAATAACACAGGTCAGTAGTCAACAGTAGATAAGCTATGCGGGTTCTGGCCCACTTTTTTAAGCCTCCAGGATTTCGCCACAGATGGTGCCACCGTCGCTAGGTGGTTTGAGCCCGTGCTAAATGTAGGGTTGTGTCTTGGTTGGATTGGTTTGTGTCTTGGATACACCATTGCGCCTTGGGTGCACCATGTGTTGCGCCTAAATGTAGGCTTTTGGTTTCATTGAGTCTCGACTGTGCCCTAGCGGGATTAATCGGTACTATCGGGATGTGTCATTTGGTCTTGACTGCGCCCTAGCGGCATTAGCAGGTACTACCAGCATGCTCCCAGACTACGGTTTCCTTAAATAGATATGTGGTGCGCCTAAATGTAGGCTTTTGGTTTTGAACTAATATTAGTAATAATTAAAGTTAACGCTAGGAAATTTTTGTTTATGCCAATGGATTCTAGATGGTTAGGGTGGGGCTATTAAGGGGACGAAATTTTCATCAGAAATCCTCTACGGGCTCTGGTTTTCGAGATATTAGCGATTTTAGCTTTTCCTTTATAGTTAATATTATTAATAATTCAAGCTACCTAGGATAGTTTTGTTCATGCCAATAGATTCTGGAAGGTGTTATAGGGGCGAGGGTTAGAGGGGGAACGAAATTTTCATCAGAAGTCCTCTACGGGCTCTGGTTTTCGAGATATTAGCGATTTTACCTTTTTAGATATAGTTAATATTAGTAATAATTCAAGTTTTTTTGCTCATGGGGGTGCTGCGTCTAAATGTAGGCTTTGTTCAGCATCATTCGAATTTCACAACATGACATCACCATGAACAGATTCTAGAAGATGTCAGTGAGCCGATACTACCAGCATGCTCCGGTACTACGGCTTTGGATGTGTGGTACGATTCTCTTGGAAGTTTTTTGCTTCACTTTTGGCCCACACGTGGCAGCATACTACGGTTTTGGGAAGTTTTTTGCTTCACTTTTGCCCACACGTGGTAGCATGCTACGGTTTTGGGAAGTTTTTGCTTCACTTTTTTGGATGTGTGGTGCGCCTAAATGTAGGCTATTGTTGTTTACAAGTGTTGCGCCTGGTTTTGAATTAATATTAGTAATAATTGAATTTTCTTGAGCGCCTAAATGTAGGCTTTTGGTTTTGAACTAATAATTAAAGTTAATAGTAGGAAATTTTTGTTCATGCCAATGGATTCTAGAGGGGTGGTATGTGGAGGATAATAAAGATATGGAGGGGGGGGGGTAATGAAATTTTCATCAGAAATCCTCTACGGGCTCTGGTTTTCGAGATATTGGCGTATTAATATTTCAAGTTATTTTTGCTCAATGGATTCTTGCCGGTGTGGGGTGGGAGGGGGAACGAAATTTTCATCAGAAATCCTCTGGTTTTCGAGAGTCAGCTTGAGTTTGGTTTCAGTTGTTTACATTAGTATGAGTGCCTGTGGTATGTTGGGCTGGGCTACTTGGTGGCTGAGGAAACGTTACCTACGGCCCGGGTGGATGTGTGTAGCTGTGCATTTATATGGATATGAGTCCTTATGAAAATAAGCGACATATTATGAGCGGAACGGTGGATACTTAACCAGATCAACAAGTGGCAACCCCAGAAAGAATCTAAATCTAGTGTAAATAAATTATGTATTATAGTTTTAGTTTCATTTATTAAAGTAATTTGCATTATAGCTACATGTATAAAGTATTATAAATATATATTTATTATAAATTGTATTATATGTGTTTTTCAAGAAATTATAAAACATCTGTGTTATTAATCCAAGAATTGTGTTTTGATGAAAATCCGAGCCATTTAACGTAAGCTTTATCTGCACTCTTCTTTAAGATTTTCTCTACGAGATATAGGTCTGGGTGTTTAAATATCAGCAGCTCCAATTCATAAAAGCCTCCTGTGATTGAATTTCCTTGCTAATCTTCCAGCTGATATGTGATGGGGTTTGTGTTTTGAACTTTAATTATTTTAAAAATCTCAGCTGTCCAGTTTCTCAAATATATGCTTGTATTTGCTGATGCGTACAAAATCTCCAACTTTATACTTTGCAGGAACAACAATTTTTATATGACTGTATACAGTTGAAAGCAGTTGTTTCTCATTGGAGGTGTTGATATCACGTGGTCTCATTTTCGTAGTTATTTTCTTACTACGCTTAGCTAATTTCATCACAGCATTTATTCGTATATAAATATTATTTCCGCAAAGTGTTTCTTTGTGGCATTCATAAATTAATTTCCGCAAAGCTTTTGCCGGTTTGTTGTTATTACATCACGGCACTCATCGCTTTAACATGTACATACATAAATACTTCCGCAGACCGTTCGCCGCTTTGCAGCTATTGTGACATCATCGTGAACCATTGTTTCGTTCACCTGAGCTCTACCGCTGCTGGCGCAAGGTTATCAAATTGCATCGTGTGAATTCTTGCGCGCAGGGGATTGTGTCACTGCCTTCACTTGTTTCTTTATATGATTAAGAAATTGGTGTAGGTCAGTAGCGAGTGACTTTACTGAACTTGCAAATATGTTTGTAGATATATGTATGTTTATACTTGCAGCTGGGAAATGTAATTCCGCATGCAATGATAATGCTGTAGGTATGTACATATCTACATGTTTGCATTTCTTTATTGATGCATGAATTTTAGAATTCTGCGTGAAGCGAAATCGATTCAGAGATGCATGCATGTATGTATATACATGTTTAATTGATGCTCTGTATGTAACAAATCTCCCCCTTTTTAAAAAAAATGTGTTATTCTTGGGAGAGGAATAACGCATTAAAAAATTAACTTATTTGTTTGATAGCTTGGGAAAAAGAAAAACATTTACTTGAAACTTTTGTATGTATATACGTAATGCTGAGATGAGTACATGTGGTGTTTAGCTGTATTAAAAAGAACCAAGCTTATCTAAGCGAGGGTTAATTTGTATTAGCTTAACTGTATTTTGTACTTATTTATTTATTTATATATATATATATTTTTTTTGTTTTGTTATAACTATTTTTATGTCTACTATTTATGAGTACAATAATTTACATACATTTTTGGTACAATTTTTTTTTATTATAGGTAAAAATTCGTACTATATGTGTGAATACATATTTTATGGTACTATTACTCTTATGTTCCATATGTGTAATTACATATTTATTTTTATTAGCACTATATGTGAGAATACATAGTTTTTGTTATTGGTACCATATGTGTGGGTACATATTTTATGGTACTATTATTTTTATGTTTTATATGTGTAATTACATATTTATTTTTATTAGCACTATATGTGTGAATACATTTTTTTTTTGCTATTAGTACTATATGTGTGGGTACATATTTTTTGGTACTATTATTGTTATGTTTTATATGTGTAATTACATATTTATTTTTATTAGCACTATATGTGCGAATACATATTTTTTGTCATTAGTACTATATGCATGGGTACATATTTTATGGTACTATTATTTTTATGTTTTATATGTGTAATTACATATTTATTTTTATTAGCACTATATGTGTGAATACATATTTTTTGCTATTAGTAAAATTTAACTTAACCCTATTTATACATTTATAAATTATTTATATTGATTTATTAATGATATATGTACATGTAAAAAGTGTGTAGCAATTGAATTCACCATTGAGATGTTTGTTTTATCTTTGGCTATGCAGAATGGAATTAAACTACCTGTGAATGGCGGGTGCGTGGAATTGATTCAGATTCGACACGGCTTAGTGTTTGTGGAAGTGGTGGTGGTGGAGGAATAGGTAAATTTTGTCTGCTACCTGCTTGTTGCTGATGGGTGGCATGTTGTTTAATGGCATCCTTTAATTCTGAATGAGAAGTTTGTGAGACAGGTTGTTCTTTGTTTCTCGCTGTCGTTACTTCTACAGAGGATAGAGTTTTAAATTTTGATTTGTTTGTGTTAGTGATCTCCGACTGGAAATTTTGCGAGATCTGCTTGACTTTACTTGTGGGAAAAATCTCTTGTTGTGGAGATGGTTTATTTAGAAACTTGGTATCTATTCTGGACTCGTGGTTCAAGGTATCCGTAGCTTCTTTAGAAAATGTAGGGTATGTCTCAGTGTCTAACTGTACCTTTTGGTTACTGACAGTTAATACTGTGGGTGTTTTTACTGAATAGGTATGTTGGATTACCTTTTGCTGCTTCTTAAGTTTGTCCATTGTTTTTACTGCCCCCATTTTTTTTTTTAATTTTTGACAGCCATTATTCGTGAAATGGCTTCAATCTGTTGTTATGTACTGTTACTCTTCGTTTACCGATTTGAATAACAGTATTAACAGTGTTAAAGACTTGTACCACTAGATATGGTCCTAGCCATATCTGGGAAAGTTTGTGTTTTTTAGCGGGGTTTTTCAGTAAAACTTTATCTCCTGTTTTGAAGGTTACTGGACGTGAACGCTTATCGTAGTAAACTTTTGACTTTTCCTTAGCTTTCAACAAATTTTTCCGAGCGGTAGCGTACGCTTTTTGTATTTTGTACCTCAGAAGGTGGTAGTAACTTTCGTGGTTGTAAATGGGTTCCGGATCTCTTTTCAGATTAGAGGGAACATCCGCTGTGAATCCAAACAGACAGTCCATTGGTGTGAGCTTGGTGCCATCATGTGGACTGTTATTGTATACAAAAGCCGCGGTTCTCAGGAATCGATCCCAAGCCTCTGGATTTTCAGATACAGTAGCTCTCAAATACTCCACTAGGGGTTTGTGGGTTCGCTCCAGTGCGCCGTTGGATTGCGGATGGTAAGCGGAAGTCTGCATTTTTTTTATTTTCAGAAGTTTACATACTCGTTTGAAAAGATCGCTTAAGAAGATAGAACCCTGGTCAGTTACTACCTTTTTAGGAATGCGATAACGAGTGATTATCTGATCGAAAAATATTTCTGCTACCGTTTCTGCTTCGCCGTTTGGTATGGCATAACAATCTACGAATTTCGTTAGATTGTCTTGGAAAGTCAGAATATATTTGTTTCCTGAGTGCGTTTCCTCAAGAGGACCTACTATGTCTAAATAAACTTTGTCAAAGGGCATATGGGCAGTATCTGTTATGACCATTGGCATACGATACTCCGGGCTAGCCTTAAGTTTTTGGCATTTAGAGCATTTCCGAATATATTTCCTGATTGAACTAAGCATGTTTTTCCACTTATACTTCTTCTTTATTCTTCTATAAGTTTTGATAACTCTTTGGTGACCACCAAATGCGGAGTCATGATAGTCCTTCAGAATTGTTTCGATTTCCTCAGGGTCTGAGATATTTTCTGGTAAAGTATGTTGAGAATTTATTAGATTTTGGTTCCAGGGTGATTCGCCGTGTTCAGATGCACTGCTTTCGGATTTGCTGCTATCAGTTGAGTCAATTTCGACTAATTCATTTTGGAGGCTCCGTGGATATTTTTGAACTTTATTGGGAGTTTCTGTGTTTTGATTTTCCTCTTCAATATTATTTTGTGCCTCCCTTATTTGAGCTCTCGTAACAGCATGACAATGTTTTTGTTTAGGCTTTGAGGGTGTTGGAGAACTAGAATCCTTTTCGTCCATGTCGGAATCGGCTCGGTGATGTACCTGAGCTTCCACAATGAACGAATTGGGGTTTGCCTGGTTTAGCTCGGTAGGTATTCGACTAAGCGCGTCTGCATTAGTGTTATATTTTCCAGGCTTATATTCAATTTTATAGTCAAACTCTGAGAGTTTATGGTGAAACCTGACTAATCTCGATGTCGGGTCTTTCACATTGAATACGCCTTTGAGGGGCTTGTGGTCGGTGTAGACCGTGAACGTTCTGCCCTGTAAATAACACCTGAAGTTCCTGGCGGCCCACACAATAGCGAGCAACTCTTTTTCTATTGTGGAGTATCTTTGTTCCGCCTTATTCAAACTTCTACTTGCGTACGCTATTGGCCTGTCTTTACCTATTGCCCCTTGTGATAGAACAGCTCCCAATGCCTCATTGCTAGCATCTGTTGTTAGATTAAAAGGTTGGGTAAAATCTGGATATTTGAGTAGAGGTGGATTTATAAGAGAATTTTTAATCTCATTGAAAGAGTCTTGGCACTTTTGCGTCCAATTAAATTTGACGTCTTTCCGTAATAGATTTGTTATTGGCCTGACTATCTTGGAGAAATTAGGGATGAACTTGCGATAGTAGTTTGCCAATCCCAGAAACGATTGAGTTTGTCTGATAGTTCGTGGTGGAGGAAAATTTTGGACACAGCTTGTCTTACTGGGATCTGGAAGTGCCCCTTCGTTTGAGCATTTGTGTCCGAGGTATATTACTTCTCTGCGAAGGAACTGACACTTTTCGGGTTGTAATTTAAGGTTATGGGCTCGAAGTCTGTCGAATACTTTAGCTAGTTTCTCGTTATGATCTTGTAAATTTTTTCCATATATTACAATATCATCGAGATAGACAAAGCATTCTAATCCTTTGGAGACCCGTTAGAATGTAATTCATCAGGCGTTGAAAAGTCGCAGGTGCGCCTTTCAACCCAAATGGCATTCTCTTAAATTCATAATGCCCGTAAGCGGTACTAAATGCAGTTTTTGGTCTATCCCTTGGGTCTACCAATACTTGGTGATATCCGCTTGCAAGGTCAAGTGTAGTAAAATACCGCGAATGCCCAAGCTGATCCAGTATATCCTCTATCCTGGGTAATGGAAAGGCATCCCCTATAGATTTCTCGTTAATTTTACGGAAATCTACTACTACTCGCCAACGTTTATTGCCGTCGGGCCCAGCTTTCTTGGGGACTACCAGCAATGGAGAATTCCACGGGCTTTTACTTAATTGGATTATGTCGTTGTCCAACATTTCCTTAATTTGCTCATTTATGACTGCCCGGTGTGTTTCTGGAAGTCTATACATCTTTTGATTTATGGGTGGCTGATTGTGTAGTATGGGGATGGTATACTTTATGGTATTAGTGCATGTGAGCTTATCTCCCTTTAAATAAAAAAGATCGTTATACTTATAGCATAACTCAAGAATTGTTTTTTCTTCTTCGCGATTTAAATTTTCATCCAACAGTAATTCTTTACGTAAAGCCACAAGTCTGTCTGGGTTATAGCTTTTAATATGGTTTACGTTTCTTGAATATGGATTGGAATTAAATTTCAATTTGTCGTTTTTGACGTTGTGTGTGCTTTTGTTTTGTGCACGAAGAAAATATGGGTTGGAATTAATTTTTAATTTGTCTTTTTTGACATTGTGTGTGCTTTTGTTTTGTGCACGTAGAAAATATGGGTTGGAATTAAATTTTAATTTGTCGTTTTTGACGTTTTGTGTGCTTTTGTTTTGTGCACGAAGAAAATATGGGTTGGAATTAAATTTTAATTTGTCGTTTTTGACGTTGTGTGTGCTTTTGTTTTGTGCACTTAGGAAAGGTGGATCACCCTTTTTATGAGTACTTTGGGTATTTACGTCGTCCAAAGGTACATGGAGATACTGTATATTATAGCAATTACTTGGAACTAGAGTAAGCGTTAAGTTCCTTAGGAATACTGGTTCCGTGTTTACATTTAGAACGGATAACGGTATGAAGCTTTTATGAGGACTAACTAGGCAATTTGCGACAAATACTCCTTCTTGGATCTCCTGAGACAAGCAGATCATTTCTTGGTCTATTTGTAGCGGTATGCTCAGTACCATTTGAGATCGAGGGGGTATTCTATTGGATCGCTGAAGTACTACTTCATATTGCCTACTTTCATCTTCTTTTGAGATGTTCAGAGTTTCTTCCATTGGAGGTAAAGCATTTTTGTTATCTGGTGCCCGTGATTTAAATTGCTCCTCCAATTGATCACTTGGTATTTCCTCTCCATCTTCTAGGGATGTTTCGAGAGGTACCGTGAATTCAATAGGGTTGGTTTCCGTGCGAGGGAACGGAGTAATTTATTAGGCCCTTCGATATTACAATTTTTTGCAAGAAAGTCATTGCCTAACAGCCCATCGTGGGAAATTCGGGCAGTGTTTTCTACTACCTGGAGTTTGCATGGGACACTGCGGCTTATTAAAAAGTTGCCTTGGCAGTTTCCCAATGTTTCTCCTTCTCCAAATGGAGTTTTCAAAGTTACCTTTTGGCTTCGTTCTATATGTTTTGGGTTATCTAGTGCTTCCATTTTTATGATGCTTACTTCAGCTCCGGTGTCTACTATCAGCCGAACGGCTGTGTTTTTGCCTATGTCCAGTGGTAAGTCTACCACTGGTACATTTTCTCTACTTAATTGTTGTTTTGTTTGAGAGGACCCTGAAGTAATTTGAGCAGTTTTATTTAATGTCGAGCCGGGGATTTTTCGGTCGACAGTATGCCGTTTCCCGAATGTGTGGCCTCCCATCGTTGTTTCTGCTGACAAGTGGACACCGTATAACTTCTTCTCCCACAGAAATCGTACATATTATGTATGGGGTTAAATCTTTGTTCCGTATCTGCAGAGCCCCACCGAGCATTGTTTTTTGAGCTTACATGTTCGGGTGGCGCTTTAATATTCTGTTTACAATATTGGGCATCATGGCCCTTCATTCTGCAGTTAGTACAATAAGGAGTATTCTTACGCTTTAGGCACTCGTCATACGTGTGTCCTTTATAATTGCAGTAGCTGCAGGTGATCTTGTTTAACAGCACTTTCTGTTTATCGTACTTTTTTTCTGCCTGCTCGTAAAAAGATTTCCTGTTTGGAGGTGGACTTCCTAACGATTTCCTTGTTATGTTTGTTTGAGGAGAGCGCCAATAATTTTCTGAGTTTCTGTCGGTACTAAATGATACTGAAGTTTCTCTTGGTTGTTCCGCTATTGGAGGTATACCAATTTCAGTTTTTATGTTATGTCTTCCGAATTCCTTTGGGTAAGGGTAGGAAGACAAATTTACACTCTCAGGTATGGGATAACCATAGGTATTAGAGAAATTTGGGATATTATGTCTTAGAAAAGGGTCCACTTGGAAAGAGTTTGTTGGGTTAGGGATATAATTTGTTGGTTGTGGAATGAAAAAGAGTCCTTGCTGTAACCTTTCCATATCTAGTGCCTTTTGAATGAGAGTTTCCAAAGAATTTTCATTCAATGTGAGTAAATAGGCGCTTAGATGGGGATTAGTTGCACCACTCTTTATGGAAGCCATAGCAAAATCTTCTATTTGCTGCTTTACTACTTTAAAATTTTCAGATCCGTATTTACTTTGTGCTGCCTCGTTGCATTGAATTGAAAGGCTTTTTAATCTATTTGTAAATGAACTAAATGATTCTGGCGGATATTGCCGGCAAGTAATTAACTTGTTTATTAGTTCATGGTATGTTTCACGAGGTAAATACGTTCGGTAAAGCAGTTGTTCGACTTCTTCAAATTTTGTGAGAGAGCTGGACGCTATTAATTGATACGCGTTTCCTCTCAATCTGGTGGGGAAAATCTGCATGAAGGCTTTCCTTTCCTCTTCCCCTAGACACTGTTGCACTTGCTTACAACAGCCTATAAAAGTCTGTAATTCTGTAAGAATTTGCGCGCTAATTTCCCCAGAGAACAAAGGCACCATTTGTGCCGTCAGTTTTACTACTTTTTCATAGTTTACCGACATTTTATCCGTTTTATTGTCTTCCACTGTGTTGGAAGTAATTTGAGTGTTTATACTCGAAGTTGGTGTGTCTAACGCCTCCTGGGATACTAGGGCGCCTAAACTATAATTTCTTGCTAGGAAATTAATTAGACTGTGCCCTCTGAAGCGTTTACCTGAGCGATGCTCCCGATACCAATTTATGGATGGTCTGCTTTGGGGTGAATTTCGCTCTACTATTGGGCTGTCTGGAGGACTTGTGTTGTCAAAAGACAATGAGTTTATAGCTGCCTCAAAATCTGAGCCAGGAGAGCTTTGATCAGGTCTTGGCATGAACGACAAAACTTTGAGTTTTACGTAATTATTGAGAGCGAAGAAAAAAGAGATTAGGTAGTTTATCTAATTCCGTATAATAACCGAAGAAATTAGAATGATTAATTAAAATGTTTCTACTGTTTTTTGTCGCTTATGTACATGCACATATATCGCTGTGACTACTGTATTTATTTCTTTATTTATTTATTAATTTTTATTAGTCTAAAGTAATTTTGCTACTAAATTGACGCGTCTTTTAAAAAAAAAATATTTTTTTTTTTAACTTACTTTTACTTCACTTTAGTTGAAGAGAATAGAAAAGATGTTAACGTTTTTTCCGCTATGCAGATATGATGCTTTTATTGTTGTTACTGATGTCAATGGATGTTGTTAGAAATGCCCAACGTCTCGGTTTTGTGTGCCAGATTCAAAAATAATGCGCTCTTATGCACTCGTTTGTTGTAAATTCGAGGATCAAGGTTTTTCAAGTTTGAATTTATATAACTTCCTCGATCCTACCGGCTGCGCCAAAATTGATGAGTTTATTAATGTACTTCTAGTACTCTCATCTGAGCACCTTTTGATCTGGAACACGACACGGTAATCACACTACGTGCCGTCAAGATGATTGGGCGTTTTCCTTGATTGTCCCGAGATGGGTAGAGCAGCGATGCGTATGGAGCAGCTTACTAGCTTTACTCCCAGTACGGTGCAATGGAGCAGCTTATTAGCTTTACTCCTAGTATATGAGAACGGAGCAGCTTACTAGCTTTACTCCTAGGTACAGATGAATGGAGCAGCTTACTAGCTTTACTCCTGGGTAAGTGAAACAACTCGTGTTCTGACTAACTCACTTACTGCCTTCTTTATTCCAAATCACAGTTTATTTATACAGTTTTTCACTTAATACTATTGTTATTTTCTTACTACGCTAAGCTAATTTCATCACAGCATTTATTCGTATATAAATATTATTTCCGCAAAGTGTTTCTTTGTGGCATTCATAAATTAATTTCCGCAAAGCTTTTGCCGGTTTGTTGTTATTACATCACGGCACTCATCGCTTTAACATGTACATACATAAATACTTCCGCAGACCGTTCGCCGCTTTGCAGCTATTGTGACATCATCGTGAACCATTGTTTCGTTCACCTGAGCTCTACCGCTGCTGGCGCAAGGTTATCAAATTGCATCGTGTGAATTCTTGCGCGCAGGGGATTGTGTCACTGCCTTCACTTGTTTCTTTATATTATTAAGAAATTGGTGTAGGTCAGTAGCGAGTGACTTTACTGAACTTGCAAATATGTTTGTAGATATATGTATGTTTATACTTGCAGCTGGGAATTGTAATTCCGCATGCAATGATAATGCTGTAGGTATGTACATATCTACATGTTTGCATTTCTTTATTGATGCATGAATTTTAGAATTCTGCGTGAAGCGAAATCGATTCAGAGATGCATGCATGTATGTATATACATGTTTAATTGATGCTCTGTATGTAACACCAGTAAATGTGATCAATGTTTTCTTTAGGCAGACGCATTAGTCCCATGCCTTTATGCTGTATAAGTTTGCTGATTATAGCTTTATACTTAGCCGCTCTAGTACCCTTTATTTGCCCATCTTCAGCATAGTCACGTTTATATGCATTGCTATCTCGCAAAATAGATCCATAATTAGTCAAATCCTCTTTAGTATATAGACTTTTTACAGGATCTTTCATAAATAGCAGCTCACATAACCCCAAAGTTGTTTTATAGCTCTTCCCCTTGATAACAATATTTCCTACATCATCAAAATCAAACGTTGAATTACCGTTTCTCCACGCGTTGTCATCATAGTAAACTCCATAGGTTGGATCAATTTTAGGGCTATTATCAGTGAATAGCTTTAAATAGTTTGAAACTATGTATCCAGAAGTATCGGGGGAGGTGACAGGAGACCTTCCTGTCAATGTTCTTGAATGTTTACGTGTTGCGAATTCTTCTTCAGATGTTAAGGAATAATCTCCATAATTTATAGGTGTGCTACTAGCCTCCATTTTCACATATTTTCGTTTTGGAGGGGTAAAAGGATCCACTATGTCATTGGCTTCTTCTTTTGCTTCTTCTTCTTCTATTGCTTCTTCTTCTTGTTGTTATATATTTTCACTCGAAAGCAGAAGAGACGATGATGTATATTTGCGCCCGAATGGGATGTAGATCTTCCGATGCGGTTACCTTACACTAACGTGCTCACCTGTAGTTCACTGCTAATCCACATATATGACAAACACACTTTTATTTTCCTGGTTTTTCTCTTTTTCTTTATTTTCACCACTCGTTATAAAATTTCTTAACCGTAACAAGCAAAACTGGACATCTGAATCAAAAACTAAAATTTCTTAATCGTAAAAAGCAAAACGACAACCGAATTTAAAGTTAAAATTTTCTTATCCGTAACAAGCAAGACTGGAACCGAATTAAAAACTAAAATTTTCTTAATCGTAACGAGCAAAACTGGACAACCGGATCAAAACTAAAAATCTCTTAACTATCGTTTTTTTTCCTTTTTTCTTTTAATTTTTTCCACCGCGCCGTCGTTCGTGACTATCGCTTCAAATCCAAAAAACCAACTCAACTCTTGATCAAATTCATCGTGATCAAGAGCCATTGTTCAGGAAAGAAAATGCTAAATTGCATTTTCTTATCCTGAGAAAATTTTACTTTTTAATTCTGGACATGTTCAAACATGTCCAGAATTATTCACGTTGAACGATGGCTGCAAAAATGTAATCTTACACTTTTTAAAACATCAGCCACAGTTTGAAATCGCGACGCGCATATACATGCAATGCATTTGTGTGGCGTGCGTTTCTTATTACGAAAGTTTTTTAGTCGTAATATGTATGTACGTATGTATATGCATGTTGAATTTTTTCGCGGCAAATTGTACTGAAGGTACGATTTGTTTTTTGATTTCTTTTTTTAATCAAATTGTTGAAATGACAAATTTTGCTGAAGGCAAACTTTTGTCGTGGAAATTTTAAAGTAAAACGACTTGGGGTGTAAAATGAAACTTTTGTTTTTCCCAAGTCGTTTGATGGGAAAATTTTATGACTTGTTTGGAATGTGAAGAAAATTTCTGATGCAATTTTCTTCACCCTTTTTGGACTATAAACTAATCATGTTTTGTGCATGATTAGTTTATTGAATTTTTATATTTTATGGTTTTTCTTTTATATGCCCAATTTTAGGTTTTATACGAAAAATTCTATTTCTTTTTTATATGAAAATTCTGTTACTTTAGGTATATAACAATCCTTCCCCCTGAGAAAAAGAGAATTATTCTTTGAAGAGGAGTAATTCTCAGGGGAAGTTGATGTGGGTGCATTTTTTATGGCTAGGTCTTTGGAGGTTTTCGGTTGCGTTTTACATCTTTGTGTTTTTTACAAAATTACATAAGTTATTCTAGTCTTAGCTTGTATTGTATATCTTTAACTTATTCTATTTTCTATAGTCCTTATGGATTATCTTATTGTATGTAAAAATAAAAAAAAAAAATTGTTTTTAGCGATATTGATTATTCTATCCCAAGAAACTCCTTGCCGGCCCCAATAAAAAAAGCTCTGTTTGATAATAAAAAGATGTCATTTCATTTGGATATTGCTCGTAATTTAATATCCCGTGCCGCTGATAAGCGAATGAACTTATTTTTCTACCGTAGAGAGAGTGTTTGCACATTGCAAGTGCAATTGTATTTTTTTGTTTTTTTTTTTTGTTAAGGGTCGGTTTGAGATATTAACATGCATCATACAGCGGCTTGGAAAGACGTAAAAAAAAATGTTGTGCCTTGATCTGCACACGTACCCAATGCAAGTAAAATCCGTGTGACATTTAGCTAATATCGCGTGGGTTGAGAGACAAGAAATGTATACATCTACTAATGCGGTTCATTGGGGCGATATTTAAGTCATTTTGATAAGGGGTTAGTACTTTATATGTCATCTTGCTTAATTTTGTTGGGTTAGCTGTTTTGCCCTTTATATTGGCTGGCTTTTGTGGTTTTGTTCACAGTTTGTTTGAATATGGAGTTCTGCGAGATTTACGTCCACGCGCGCCTTATATGAGCCCCAGCCCTTTTTGTGTACGGGCATTGGGTATTTTTGTCACCAGTGTGGCCCCACGGTGGCGGGGGCTAATTCGTTTGCTTTTACGGAGGGACGGGCGCCCGGATGTATGCATTTGGGCAGCTCCCCTGAGGTTGACGCCTTTCTTCATGTGGAGTTTTGTTTGTTTCCACATAGTGGGAGCTCCTGGGTAGTTTTGGGTAAGTTTTTCTTCCACGCACGTAAAAATGTTTGTAACTCACTCTTTTTTTTTCTTTTAGGGGCAACTCTGGCTTTATCCGGAGAGACTGGGTGGTGTGGCTGTCTGGTGTGCCGTATGCATCCCCTTTATTTGCAGCCCGGAGACTATGAGGCCGGAGGCTCCGTAGAGTATTGGACTCTCTCCGATGCTGTGCCTAGTCCCGTTGGCGAGGACGGCTGGAATAACCAGGAGGACTGGGATGTCCCCGCGGTTGAGTCAGGTCCCGTCCAGGAACTTGTGGAGGGCGCCCCTCCACCTTATGATGGTTTACTCTGGGTAAGAATAACATTTACCTTTGTGTTTGGGCTTTATATCTAAAACATTTTTTGTTTTTTTTTGTTTTTTTTTTTTTTTTTTAGACTTTATAGACGGCCCGCGCCATGTGCCCTGACAGCTGTCCTGTCCTTGAGTTCCTGGGCTGCAGGTTCTTGCTGAAGTTATATACTAATGGGGCACCATTGTCACCAGCCATAATTTTGTGTCTTTCTATATATATAAAAAATAAAATTTTGATAATTACATAAGTGTTGTTCCGTACTTTTCCTATTTCTTGTGATTTCTCAGATATTTATTTAGGTCTTGGTTTATAAATGTGATTCTTGGGGCTTTTCTATTAGCGTTGAGTCTGAGGTGCGTTGATAGTTTTGGCATCTGTTTGATCTTGATTGCGGCGTTCTTTTTTGTTATTGGGAGTTTTATATTGTTTTTGAGACTTTGTTGGCGGTATATGCTACGTTTGTTAAAAAAGAAATCTTTGTCTATTTTAGGTTATTCTAAGTTGATTAAGTATATTATTTTGTTTCCTTTTTTATTATCTTATTTATTAACTTATGTAATTCATTATTTCTACTTTTCTAGGTACTACTTAGGTCTATTAAAATAATTTATTTTTGTACTACTAAATAAATTTTATTTTTATGTTTTATTACTCTAACGTGGTTGCTTTATCTCTTATTCGCTACTATTATTTTAACTTATTTTCTAAACCCAGTGTAGTGGAAGGACAGTGGTTCCGCCAGTAATAAAAGGATGAGACGGGGCCAACCAACGATTATTGATCTTTTTGATTATACTACTTGTATAGATCTCGCTCTGTGGAGACTTTGAGTACGTTTTAATTTTTCTTGGGGTGTTGCGTAAACCGGTTCCATAGGAACGTTTTCAGCTGTGGGCTGTTGTCTGCGTTTAGCAATCCATGCCATGAATGCCGGTACGATATATTTTGCTAGTGCCACCACAGATACAATTAGCAACAAGAGTCCGGTCATTGATAGGGATGTTATTGATAGTATATGAGGAGTCTTGGCCTTTGGTCCAAAGTGAATGTTGTTCACTTTGGTGCGGATTTCGTCCAGAGATTTTGTATCTAGGTGGATACGTTGGTTTGTATCATCTCCGAGGAGTAACGTTGGTTGTTTATCGAGGTTTTTAGGAGCGGATATCTTGGACATATATTCTGCCAATTCCTCTTGCGTTTCGTTTGTGCCTGGGAAGTAGGTTGGTTGGAAAACTTTTAGCGGATGTAGATTTTCTGCTTCGTAATACAGAGTGTGAGACCCTATCTGCAAGGAACATGGTTCGTTGTTTGTCATGATTCCTTGTCCTGCGAGACGATGAGTGAGTAACTGTTGAGTACAAGTTATATGTACTATAGTGGTTTCGGTTAAGGAGTACAGCCACGAATTTGGTCTATTGAGCTTAATTATTGTATCTCTTGGGGGAATTTGAGCTCTGATGATACATTGTGGGTGTTCGCCCAGTGGGTTGAATAGGAGTTTGATAACACATTCATCTGTTTTTGTAGCTTTGGTGATTGGTGTGTTCAGCTTACCTACACACGTATCTTCATTGATTCCCTTTGAAATTTTTTTGAAAGATCTCAGGTTTTCTGGCTTCAGCAACAGAAATTCCTGGTCTGGATTTGACTTGCCACATGGGAAAATCCGATATCAGGTATTAATGAGTGGTCTGAATCCACCCGTATGGGAAAGCATTTAATCTGTTGGATTTTCATCTTGGGTATATTGAAAATGGAAAGTTTGATTCGGATAACTAATTTGTCCTGCAACAAATGTGTCTTAACATCTGCTGTTTGATACAGAACTGACAAACAGTCCTGTAGATTGGGACAAGTGGAGTGAGATTTTTGATAAATCCCTAGCAAATGATTTGGGGAAATTAAAAGTGGATGAATTTGATTATTTCTACTGGACACTATTATGTCCAGTAGAGCTTGTTGTCTAAATTCCAACTCCATCATTTGTAGTGTCAGACTAGAGACAGTTTCTTGTCTTATTTGGTGGGCTGTCAACTCGTCTGTTGTGTTCCGCAGATTGTTAATCTGGTTGGTTATCTGACGCTGTCGTTCAGACAGGGAAGATAGGGTTTTCTGAATTTGTTCAAACGTGGTTTCTATTACGCTGATCTGTTGTTTTTCCAGATCAGCTAAGGTTTGAGTATTTACCTCTAATTCGCTTAGACGGCTGTACACCTCTTGTTCGTTTCCACTATCCATGGTACCGAAAAGATAATGCAGCGCATTTCCAATTCCATCGAAGATGGATCGGGGCTTGCGCGATTTGGGCACAGCTTCCCTAATAACACTGGTACGCCTATTGATATTTTCCATTAGGGCGTGTATATGTTTTGTCTGTAGCGTGCAAAGGTTCTGTATAGAAGACCCATTTCCACACAATTGGTGTATGTAGTGTTCCGCTCGTTCTGCTAGTCGCGTCTGATTTTCCAATTCGGCCAGATCTAACTCAGTGATGATGCTCCAAGTGTCGTGGTAAACTGATAGGCTTCCAAGATCCTCAAATAGTACTCCCGTATTATTTAGGGGCGTTATAAAGTAAGGTTCCTCCGCGAGGGCTCCTATTATGAGCAGGAATAGTCCGTGGAAAATGATGGACTGCATTGTTGTCTAGGAGAGGATAGGATAGGGTATTAAAATGGGTTTTTATTTGACTTTGTAGCTTACATGCTATTATATATGTGTCTGTGAATTACTTAAATTATATTGACACCATGTTATTCGTAGAAAGTTTTTAGACGGTTGTTATGTACCGTGACCTCTCGTTTACGAATTTTTATTGTGGTGTTTACAGTACTAGGGATACCGGTTACCGTGTAGGGTCCTACCCGAATCTGGGAGAGCTTATGTTTACGACTCTCGCTCTTGAGTAGAAACTTGTCTCCTCTGTGAAATGTCAGGGGACGTACAGCTTTGTCATAGTAATTTTTCGAGCGTTGTTTACTCATTAGCAGATTTTTTCTTGCCATAGCATAAGACTTCTGAAGCTTGTACCTGAGAATATGGTAGTAGCTCTCGTGATTATACACGGGTTCGGGGTCTCGCCTTAAGTTGGACGGAACGTCCGCTGTAAAGCCGTAAAGGCAGTCCATGGGAGTTAATTTTGTCCGTTCGTGTACACTGTTGTTGTACACGAAAGCAGCGGTTCGCAGATAACTATCCCATGACCTGGGATTTTCGTCTACTATAGTTCGTAGATACTCAATCAATGGTCTATGTGCACGTTCGAGTACTCCATTTGATTGGGGATGATAAGCTGAAGTCTGCAGCTTATTTATCCTAAGGAGTTTGCATACCTTTTTGAATAGGTCACTCAGGAAATTACTTCCCTGATCGGTGACTATTCTTTTGGGAATTCGGTAGCGCGTGACGATTTCGTCGAAGAAAATTTGCGCTATCGTTATAGCTTCCCCATTTGGTATGGCGTACCAATCTACAAACTTCGTGAGGTTATCCTGAAACGTTAATATATATTTGTTTCCAGATTCAGTTTCCTCTAGTGGGCCGACTATATCTAGATAGATTTTGTCGAATGGTTGTTCAGCTATGTCTGTAATCACCATTGGCATTTTATACTGTGGTGAAGCCTTCATGGTTTGACATTTGGCACACCGCTTAATGTGCTTTTTGATGTCACTAAGCATGTGCCTCCACCAGTACTTTCTTCGAATCCGTTTATAGGTTTTTATCACTCCCTGATGGCCGCCAAAGAGAGAATCATGATAATCTTTTAAGATTAATTGAATCTCCTCTGGGCTCGTGATTACTTCAGGGGGACGAGTTTCGTCTATAATTGGTGGATTGGTACTAGGTGGACTGTCACGGTCTGCGGTCTCTTCTGGATGATGAGTTTGTTCTTCTTGATCTATTAGTTTGGCCTGGCTGTCTGGATTTGTTCCACTTTCCTGAAGGTTTCGTGTCTGGGCTCTTGTTACTGCATTGCATTGCAGACACTCCTTAAGGTCCGTTGAGTGGTTTTCCTCCTCTATGTCCGAATTCATTTGGTGGTGGACTATAGCTTCTACCGTGAAGGTTGTAGTTTCCTTGTCTTTGTTATTATTCCGTGGAATGCGGCTTAAAGCGTCGGCATTCGTGTTGTACTTTCCGAGCTTATATTCAATTTTATAATTGAACTCGGAAAGTTTATGGTGAAATCTCACCAGACGGGATGTGGGGTCCTTAACATTGAAGACTCCCTTGAGTGGTTTGCGATCTGTATAGACCGTGAACTCTCGGCCTTGCAGATAACACCTGAAATTTTTAGTCGCCCAAACTATAGCCAGTAACTCTTTCTCAATAGCGGAATAGTTACGTTCGGCTTTGTTCAGGGTACGGCTGGCGTAGGCAATGGGCTGGTCACTTCCTACCTCTCCTTGAGATAGGACTGCTCCAAGAGCCTCGCTGCTGGCGTCTGTGGTAAGGTTAAAGGGTTTTGAAAAATCGGGATATATTAAGAGTGGAGGGGAAATTAAAGCGTTCTTAATGCTCTGAAATGCCTCTTGGCATTTCTCAGTCCACTTAAACTTTACATCCTTTCGGAGTAAGTTTGTTAGAGGACGTACTGTTTTTGAAAAATCGGGTATGAATTTTCTGTAGTAATTGGCAAGGCCCAAAAATGATTGCACTTGCCTTACTGTCTTAGGGATGGGGAAAGTTTGGACGCATGCCGTTTTTCTAGAGTCAGGTAGTGCTCCTTGGTTAGAACATTTGTGTCCTAAATACACTACCTCGCGCCTGAGAAATTGACATTTCTCAGGTTGACGTTTCAGGTTATTTCCTCTTAACCTGTCAAAGACTTTGCGAAGCTTTTCATTGTGGTCTGTCAGACTTTTTCCATAGATGACGATGTCATCTAAGTAGACGAAACATTCTAGGCCTTGTAGGCCAGTTAATATGAAATTCATTAAACGCTGAAATGTGGCCGGGGCTCCTTTGAGCCCGAACGGCATCCGTTTGAATTCATAATGCCGGTAGTTGGTACTAAAAGCCGTTTTTGCTCGATCCTTCGGATGGACGAGTACCTGATGATAGCCATTGGCTACGTCTAGTGTGGTGAAGTATCTTGAATGGCCCAGTTGATCGAGGATATCCTCGATCCGAGGTAGCGGGAAGGCGTCGCCAATCGTTTTTTCGTTCAACTTACGGAAATCAACGACGACGCGCCACCTTTTCTCACCATCTGGTCCCGCTTTTTTGGGGACGACTAACAGTGGTGAGTTCAATGGGCTTTTGCTGGGCTGGACAGTATCGTTGTTCAGCATTTCTCTGAGTTGCTCGTTTATGACATTTCGCTGCGTCTCTGGTAACCGGTACATCTTTTGTTTAATAGGTGCTTGGTCTTGCACCAGAGGGATGTCGTGGGTGATGGCGTTGGTATGTGTAAGCCTGTCACCTTTTAAAAAGAATATGTCATCATATTCGTAACAGAGATTTGTTATTGAGGCTTTTTCCTCAGAATTTAAAGTTTCATCCAGACGGAGTTCTTGCTCTAGTCTGGTGAGGCGGGGATGAATACTGGTGTCTTCTTGTTCGACATCGTTTGGGAACCGATATCGTATATGTTGTAGGGTGGCCTTCTGATCGGCGCTTATTGCCCTGTTTGTATTGTTCTTAAATCTAAACCTATTGTTATTATCTATATTCATTTTACCTCTTAGCCTATATCTTTTATTTATGAGTGGCGTTGGGCCAGGTGGATCTGCGGGAGTTGCTAACGGCAGACCGTTTGGGAGCTGGCCAGCGCCTGACGTTGGGGTTTTCATGAGGGACCCGCAAGCGTCTTGGAGCAGTTTCTTATTACTGGTCGGTCTACCTGGGCTCTTGTGCCCCACTTTCTTAATCTTCGGTTTACATATAACTTGATGCTCACCATCGCCGTCATTTCGACTCATGGGATTCAAAGGATGGGGTGTTGTAATATTTTTGTCTGGCTCTCGTTTGATGGGGACGACAGTGTAGTCTTTAATGGGAACCAGATTTAGGTTCACGCTGTTTAGAACTACTTGTGTACTGCGTGTGTTGAGGATTCCTATAGGGACTGCCTTTAACCCAGCTGAGAGTAAGCTGTTTGCTAAGAAAACTCCGTCGTCTATTTCTTTCGACAGACTGAGCATTTCTTCCTGCAACTGCAGCGGAACTTTGACTACGATCTGAGACCTTGCTGGTACGCACACAGGTTCATTTAAATTCACCTGATGCTGTCCAGTCTTACGGGCCGGATCTTCGGTAATCAAGTCACCCTTATCGCGTTCTTGTAAGTCACAGCCGACTTCTTCTGACTGAGAAGCTTTGAGAACACTTCGGGTAGAAGGTGTATCCCCGTCGGGTTTAATATCTTCTACCAGTGTCTCTTGGTTGACTGTGTTTTGTGAACACGGGTTGTCCGATGCGGTATCTAATGGAACAGCAAACTCTTCTGGATTCATTTTCGTGCGAGGAAATCGCAGAACTTTGTTGGGTCCTTCAACATTACAGTTTTTGGCTAGGAAATCATTTCCTAGCAAGCCGTCGTCGGAAATACCTGGGATGTTTTTTACCACCTGAAAGTTGCAAGGTAAGTTACTTTTTAACATGAAGTTTCCTTGGCAACTTCCTAAGGTTTTTCCGGTGCCAAAGGGCTTTGAAGCGTTAGTTTTTTGTTGGGGTTTATCAGCTCGCGAGATTTGAGAGCTTTTTTCTTAATTATACTGATCTCAGCGCCGGTGTCCACTATTAGCTGGGCCTGACCATTTAGACCTATGTCTAGAGGAAGTCTGGCGGTGGGCATACTGAAGTCGGGCGGCTGAGAAGACCCTTTTTTATTGCTGGTAGGGTTTATAGTCGAGCCGGGGAGTTTTGGGTCGACTCTTTGTCGTTTCCCTGTTTTTTATCCTCCCATTTTTGCTTTTGTCGACATTCGTCGATCTTGTGTCCGCGGCGCCCACAAAAATCACATTTTTGTCTTATGTTAAAGACTCTGGGGCCTTTTATATTGCTCGGGTCTGACTGTGGTGCATTGTTAGGTGATCCTCGTGTGAAACGGGTTGCAGACTGTGTTTGGTTGTTTCGACAGTCGCGAATGTCATGCCCGTAACTTCTACAGTTAGTGCAGACGGGGGTGTTTTTGCGTTTTAGACACTCCGTGTAGGTGTGTCCCCGCTTCTGGCAGAAATTGCAAGTGATGTTTTGTACCAGATTCTGCCTTCGTTCGTACTATATATACCCAAAATGACAGCAGATTATCAGCAGTATCGCCAGCTCACAAAAACTTCACAAGACACAAATTGTGACGAACTTGGACACCGTAGCAGGATATTTAAGTATATTCATATGCATGGCCACTAAAGCCATACATATCGAAGTTGTAACAGAATTGACAACAACAGCTTTCATCGCCGCATTGAAACGCTTCATTAGCAGGTGAGGCATGTGGTTACATCTCTACTCCGATTGCGGAACTAACTCCGTAGGTGCAAATAAAGAAATATCTAACAATATCAACAAAATTATTGAAGCACTTCCAGAGGATATTGCTAAAGATATAGATTTGACTTTTACATTTAAAGAATTAACAACTACAATCTATCAAATCGAGGCCTGTGACAATTCTCGACCACTAACACCCTTAGCCAACGACCCCAATGATTATAACATATTAACCCCAAGGCATTTCGTGACAGGTAGGAATATAAAAGCACTGCCAGAGCCATCCTTTGGTGTAAATATCTCATCACTAAAACGATTGCAATATGTGCAATAATTATCTGAACAATTTTGGACAAAATGGTCCGAGTAATATCTCCATATTCTCCAAATCCGCACAAAAATCCTAAAAACAATCTCGAACTAAACGATTTAGTGCTGACTCAAGACCTGCGAAATCCATCAACAAAAATAGGCGACAGGTTGCATAATACAACTGAATCTCGGCACAGACAACAAAGTCAGGGTAGCCTTTGACAAAACGCCGTCCAATCAACTAACTCGACCAATCACTAAATTATACTATTTCTTCCACGATTGTACCAGTCAGTAAAACTGACAGTTAGCAACACTGACGGTCAGTAGAAACTGTCAGTGCTAGATTCAATTGTCAACTTAACTAGCTATAAAATGCTTTGCTCACACTAAAAAAAAGGGGGGGGGGGGGCGGACAAAAATTAGACACCCATTAACATCGACTTTTACTAATCTCTGCCACAAAAGGGGCCAATCAGGGTCAGTATCAGTATCATATACTCATCTTATCACGACCCCGTTGCGCGAAGCACATCAGTTAGCTACACATATAGCAACTTGCTGTATCAGCATGCTTCACCTTAAAATCACTGCAGCAATTTGCTGCACAGTTTACGACAAATGTAGCAAATTACTACATCAATATGCCACCATCAAGTTTTCTACATCAATTTACTGCACCGAATAGCTATGCAGTAATTTACTACACAACTAATTCTAGTTGCTACACCAAAGTGAATTAAAATATCCATCGCTTCAATCATAGCAATATTTTCATCTAGGAATATCACAATCCTATAATTCTCCAAACACAAAATAAAATATTAAAAATTCCAAATGAAATTAAATTAAAAACACGGCATAATTCAGCAGTTAATTAAGCCCACAACCATACATTGAAACACTACGATACTGACGCCAAAGGAAACTCAACTTCATGGCAAAGGCATTCAATGACACTAAGGCAATACAGCTGCGCGCGAAAATAAATAGGAGACCGCCAGTGTAATTAATTAATTTTTTTTTTTATTTATTTTGACCAAAGCAATCATTAAAATTCTGTTTTTGCCAAAATGAATTCGATACCGAGCCTGGACGAATAATTATTGATTGGGGACGTGACGTCGCAGATTAGAACCCTATATCCATTAAAGAAAAACTAGGAAAATTAGAAAAGCAAAAAATCCCAAACATTTCAATTCTCCGTTCGAAGCGGTACCAGCATCCCCGAATGTCCGCAAATTGGTCTGGAACCAGAAATGCGGATTCCAACTCGGCCAATGAAAATTCCTACAGAAACTAAACGTGTAAAGCCTACGTTTGCTGACATAACTCAGTGTCCGAGTGCTGTTTTAATAAAAAAATCGATAAAGAAATTCGAAGAGATGGGATCGACAGTGAGACAAACCGGCGGCCCAAGCACTTTTCGAAGTGAACAGAGCGTGCAGAAAGTTTCTGTTTCCGTTCGATGCAATCCAGATTTTTCGACACGCAAATTAGGAATATCATGCATATAATTACGACTTGTTTTGAAATTAGATTTAAAATTACAACCATACAAGATGCAGTTAGTACAGGAACTAAAGGAATGATTGCAAGTTGTATACCGAAACAATGTTGGCTAGTTTCAGTAACTCTGACAACGTCTTGTTTTCCGATGATGCCCATTTCCTTCTTAACGAATACGTTAATAAACAGAACTGCAGATATAAGAACAGCGAAAATTTCAAGCCTAAAGATCAAAGGCCTCTGCATTGGGAAAAGGCAACTGTAAGGGTAGAAATTTCAGCTAGAGGTATCATTCTGCCCTCTAATGAGTATGTGAGGATGTTACAGGAGTTTATAGAACCATAGCCACAGGAATTTGATAGCTACAATCGGAACATGGGTTTTTGCAAGACGGACCCACTTGCCACGCCACAACTCTAACGTTTATCTGCGGGTTGTTAAAAAAAAGATTCCGGAAAAGCTGATTTCTAAGCGAGGCGACATCCTGTGGCCACCTAGCAGTCTCTGACGCCAGCAGATTTCTCTTTGTTGTGTTCAGTAGAGTTTCAGTTTTATTTCAATTTGACCATTTTCTTACATGTTGCTTACAAAGGAGGCAAAAATTTTGAATATAGTGCTAGAACATTTCATTCATTCAACTAGAATAATTTTTCTAATTAGTAGAAACTAACGGGGATATTAACTTATAACGAGATTTATTAGGGGGAAATTTTTGCCAAAACACCATTGAACGAACTATCCTAAGATAAAAACCTACTAACTTAACCTAAACTATACAAACTTACTCTACATACTAACTAGCTGGACAAAAGCCGTATAAGGATATTATCGGCGTAGCTACACCTTACAAAAAATTTATTAGCTATTTCGCTTATTTTAATGCTTACCAATTGTATATCAGCTATTGTGTGTAACTGTGGGAAAGCGGAACGGTAAATTAAGAATCATTTTCAAAATTTTATTCTGAGCAATTTGAAGTTTTTTAATGTGAAATCGTGCACTACAGGACCACCCCGTAAAACATTGCACCTTGAAAGATAAACTTGAAAATGATAAGTTTATTTTCCAGATTCAGGGTTGACCTGCGGCTTATAAAGGGATACAGTTTTTTAATTAATATATTTACTCTATTTAAAATTGTTGTTATGTGTTTGGCGTAAGTAAGCTTCGTGTCAAGGGCAACACCTAGATACTTGACGTGGTCAGTCCATAGAACATCAATGCCGTGTACTGTGAGGTTGGCGCTTGAAAGGTATGTAATTTTTCTTTTTCGCGTGAAAAAAATGGATTTCGTCTTTTCGGAGTTTATTTTTATTTTCCATTTGTGGAAATAATTTGCAACTGAATTAAGTCCCTGTTGCAGATTATATTGAATTTTTGTTGGGACCACATCAGAACTAAAAATAGCTGTATCGTCCGCAAATACCGAAGAATAACAATTTGTGATAGTGAGGAAATCTGCAATGAATATGTTATATAATATTGGTCCCAGGAGAGATCCCTATGGAACTACAGCAGTGACCTGTTTATAACTAGAGGATACTGCGCCAATATATTCCTTGAGTTTTCGTTCGCGCAAATAATCACGGACAAGTGCCACTAGATGCACGGGAAACTAACATTTTACATCTTATAAACTAGTGCATCGTGCCATACCGAGTCAAATGCTGCCTGTACATCAAGTAATATAAGCCCTGTTGATTTTTTAGGTTGAAATTGGTTTCTACATGTTGAACGATTCTCACAACCGGTTGTATTGTATTATGTCCTATTCTGAATTCAAATTGGTGATTGGGTAGGATGTTATGATCATCAATAAAGCTTTCCGCTTGATGTCTTTTCTAAGATTTTTGACAAATTATTCAATAGGCTAATAGGACGGTAGTTAGCAGGGTCATTGGGTGGCTTTCCAGGCTTTAGCAATGGAATGACTTTGGTTATCTTCGACGCTGACGGGAACTACTGCAGCTTTAGGCAACAATTTATTATAAACGTTAGATAAATAACTCCAGCTCTGGGAAGTGCGTTTAACCAGGAATTTAATATACCATCATGCCCAGGGGCTTTTTTTGCATGTAGATATTTTAGTATGCTTTGAATCTCTTTAGGTCTGATGTAATTCGAGTGATCGATCTCGATGTGTGCGGACCTTAATTGTTACTATGCTGCTTCAACCAAGTTGGCCGTCGTAGTGTCACTAAGATCTACGGAGATGGTAAAGTTTGCAGCAAATTTTTAAGAAAGAAGTTCGGCTTTATCACCGCTAGTAATATAGGTATTACTATGATTTCTGAGAATAGGTATAGACTTCCGTTTACTTTTGTTAATTTTTCCAAAAAGGTTTTGAACATTTTCCATATTTTGCAACAGTGAGCTCCATTTTTGGTTTCTCAGTACTGAGGTTTTATATTTAATGTGCTGATTCAATAGTTTTAGCTCAGTCTTAAAGGATGGTAATCTATAACGTAAGCAATTTCTCCTGGCCATGTTTCTTTCAGAGATTAGATCGGGTATGTAGAGTGGTAGAGCTACCTGTCTTGTTCGCATACTAAGCCGAGGAGTAGCTTGCTTTACAGATCCTTTGATAACATTAGTAAGGGTTGATATCATGTCATCAACTTCGTAGTGGTGTTGTATTTTAGAAAGTGATAAACTATTTAGATTGTTTAGTTTACGTTTTATTACACTTTGATAGTTGACCCAGTTTGTACGTTTGTAGTTTAATTTCTCATGATTTATAGAATAAAAATTAGTCGATAAGTCAATAAAAACTGGGAGATGGTCAGAGGCTAAGTCATTTAAAACCAGCGGTTGTGAAACGAGATCAGGTACGTTTGTTAGAAAAAGATCGAGAGTTGAAGGATTTGACCTTGAATAGGATGGAATGTAGGTGGGATCAGTTGTAGTAGTGTAAAATGATAGTTTAGATTCAATTCATGCAGGATATTACCCCAACCATATGCGCGTGCACAACCCCATGATTGATGCCTACACATCCTATAATATAGTTTCCTAGCATTCGAATCAATTTCATTAAGTCTGATCTAAAATTATTATTAATTCTCGTATTGTATCTGCCTCCTGGAAAATAAACACAAACAAGTTTCATAGAAATGCCATTGATCATTTTTAATTCAACTCCTATGGTTTCTATTATGCTGGTACTAACCATTTGTAACGGGTGTGGATTTAACTTTTTGTTTATTACTAGTGCCACTCCTCCACCACTAGAATTTTCTCTATCTAACCTGAAACAATAATAATTAGGATTTGAAAATTTTAAATTATAATTTAAACCATATTTTTTGGGAGCATACAACTAAAAAATTCAGTTGTCTTATTTCCAAGTGATTATCTTAAAATTATTATGGACCATTACTTAAATATTTCAGAGCTAACTGAGTCATTACATTGAATTGTTCATATTTATCCTGGCAATTTTTAAGTTTGTTAACTAATTCATTAGTCAGTGATAAAACTCCATCTGGCGAAAATAGATTTGCGTTATTGTTTGCATGATTCATGTTGACTTTAGTAGGATCATTTAATTTCAACGAAGACCAGTCAGGATTTCCACTAGCGGCTTGATGATGCTTTGTGGTCAATGGTGGAAAATTTTCACGGCGTGGAACATAGCCTAGATTTATGGATACAATTCTTATAGTTTATCCCGAAAAACAAATCTTAATTAGCACGGCTGGGGCAATTCGGATCGGTTGATTTGTGCTCTCCTTGACAGTTTGCACATTTCAGAGTATCGTGTGAGTTGCACTCTGAGGTGGGGTGATGACCAGAACAGAAAGCACAGAAGGATTTAATTTTACAATGTTTAGCACCATGCCGATACATTTGACAATCGTAACATTGCGTTATTTTGTTTGGAAGTTTTTTATGAAAGTCCCATCTCACAATTGTTCTGTTAATAACTCCAAATTTTTCCCTTAGGTCTTTTAATTTTATTGAGCCCTGTTCTATATATATTATAAAGAAAGTAGCCTTACCCAAATTTGTGTTTCTGGTTATTGTCGTAATCTCCATACATTTAACGCCTTCAGAAATAAAATGTGATTTCAAAACCTCAGTGTCAGTCGCTTCCAATCCAGATAAAGTAACTTTAAATGGTAATTATGCCTTCAGACTATGTGTATAATATTCACACTTTAAATCGTTGAGCAGCTTTGTAATCTGTTGATAAATTTCCATAGAATTAGAAAGAATTTTTATTCCGATGGACATTCGTTTAACGCAGTAGTCTTCAATATTGTTTGATTTCATTATACTATGAATATAATCACTGCTGCACTTCAATACATTAATTGGTGGAGGCTTGGACATACCCGTTGCATTATTATTGGCACCAGCACTTTTTCCATTGTCTGGATTCTCAGCATTGTCATCGACCAGCACTTGTAGTGGTGCGAAAAAATTAGTATTTTGACGAGATGTACTTGAAGATTTTCCGCTCATGTTGTTAACACAATGGAATAAATGACGTTATTTATTGTTTCCATTTGTAGACTCACCAGAATCATTGACATCCAGGCAGATAGCCCGATTTCGCTTTATGATTTGTTAAACTGTTTATTAAATTTTATATACTAGCTTCTAGTAAAACGCCGAGAACGACTATTCGCTACGAAAGTGCAACTCGGACTGTTTTCGGTGATATAAGGCTTGATAATTTATTAATAATAAATATTCGTATTTTAACTTTACTGATCTGATTGAACATGTGCTCATCTTGACGGCTGAAATACAACTTGTCGAGTCTGGAAAACGCCAATCGTGTACTACTGCCTTATCTCATAGAGTGATGATGGTGAGCTAATAATGTCTATATATAACATCTTGCTATAAAGCATTGACATGAGATCTGCACTCGGTGTCTTTAATTGTTTCTTCCTTTTTATTTCCTTTATAGTAACTGGTAGGGTCTTTAGTTACGAGATTTGAAAGATTGAATTATCTCTATTGTGCTTGTCGCGTATCCCTTGCAACGGAAATCTCGAAAGAAAATAAGCGTTAGCATGCTTTTTAGTGTCCCGACAATTATAATCAAAACCCGACATGGAGCTGGCGTATCGCAGTAGGCGTATGGCTGATGTAGATAGAAGATTTTTATTTAGATTATAACTATTGCTGTGAGTGGCTTATGGCTTAATAAACTTATTTTCCTGTCTTAGAAAAATTGGAGAAACTTTTTTAATTCCCTGTATATCGATGTAGCTTTCTTATCCAACTGAAAATAGTTGGACTCTGGCTTAAAGATCTCGATGCGAACACGATAGAACGTTCTGTGCCATCATTCATTAGATGCGATATTACTGCTCCAATACCATGCGGGGAAGCATCCGTGCCAAGAGTAGGGGAAGCTTTCTAGAATCTTTCAGATTGCAATGTCCTTTTTTAACTGGTTGACTGCTTTGAAGAACCGCTCTAACTCGTTGAAGAAGTTGAATGTAGGTAGTTCCTTAAATGGTTATGTCATCGAAGTATCATGCGACACAACTTATATCTTGCAGTACCGAGTCCATAAATCGTTGCCATCTTTTAAGAGCTGGCTTAACACCGAACATCAGTCTTTTAACATTATAATTACATCGATGTGTACTGATCGCCTAACGAACTCTCCTCGTCCATCTCCATGTGAAGGTATGCCTGATGTAACTGAAGAGTTATAAAGTTCTTTCCACCACACATCTTGGCATGTATCATCTCAATCCTAGATATGGGATAGTTGTCGTCCTCTATTTCCTTGTTAATAGTGACTTTATTATCCGCACAAAGTCGAATATCCCCATTTTTTCTTAATTGCTGGTACTGTCGGCGTACCCCACTTCAAATAAATAATCTTTTCGATGACTCCTGCTTTCTCAAGGCGATCCAATTCGGAATCAATTTTTCCTCTTAAAGCGTATGGAATAGGCCGGGGTCGCATAAATGTGGGATGACATATACCACTTAGCTTTAACGTACATTGGATAATAGGAATTTTCCCAATTTCTTGAGTGAAAATGTCATCGAATTCAGTTAATACTTTTCGTAACTGCTTTTTGCGTTCACTAGTGAGCTAATTCCTATTTTTAAACTCCTTATCCATTCTTTACCGAGGATTGAATCGCAATTTTCTTGTAGAACCTAGAGATTTCCATATGTTTCTTTATCTTCGTAAGTAATTTTGACCTTAGTCATTCAGACCGGTTGTATAATTTCACCTGTATAGGTTTAAATTTATTAGTCATGTTGCCCATTTTACCACATTTAAAACATCGCCCTCGAATTTGTTGAATTTGCTTTGAATGGAGCTTTGAGCTTTGTCTAAACGACTTTTGTTTTATTCTGACAATTTTTTCTGTTGAATTAATTTTACCAAGGTAGTGTAAAGATTTTCTACACATTTCCCTATTCTCCATGTTTGAAGATTCTATCGAAAGAGCTAATTCTACGGCATCTTGAAATGTTTTGGATAGATATTGTTGAAGAAGTCTTTTCCTAATATCAATATTTAGAATATCCCCAGAGCGTGGCTTAATAATATAAAAAAAAATAAAACATTATTTTTAGTTATGACCAAAACTCTTGATCTTACCGGTAGTGGCCGAAAAATGGAAGTGCCTGCATAGGTGGCTTGCTCTGCTTTATATAGAGTGTCCGCCACACACCATATTGCTTTTTGGAATATCGTTACCAACTTGAGGAAAGCACTCCACTAATTTTTATACCACTTATATTTTGGTACTGCAGTTTGATGATCAAATGTCATTTTTCAAACTCTTCCCTATCTGAACATGACAAAACAGTACGATTGACAATCAAGGCCGAAACATAGTGCGAGCTTACACGACTTCGACTCAGTCGACTTTTATCAATTTCGGCGTGGTGAACTCCAACGTCTGAACTCCTACTTTAACAGTGTGAGTGTTGATATCTTTTATTTCCTTACTTTCATATATTTTTTTAGATTTCTATAATCCCGGTATTTGAAATAAATATTATAAATTAACGCCATATCCACCAAAGCTAATCAACTTATCTTCAAAACCAGAATTCACTGAAAACAAAGCAGCTGCTGGCTTTAAATATCAAAATCATGTTATCAAATGTCAAAAGTTGCGATGGAGTAGAAACTCGAAAACTGGAAAACTACCTCAGAGTTTACACAGCGCAGTGGGCGCAGTCGATTTTACCATCAGACCTTGCCCAACTTCTTTCCATGTATTCTACAGAAACTGTCAAACGTCGGCTGTGGTCGCGCTCGCACTGTGTTTAGGCCTTCATTGGCCAATCTTTTAATCTGTTATTTGCTTGTGACGGGTATTTATTTGTCTTCATGCGATTTAGTTTGTAGATTTATTATGTTGAATATGTGGTGGTAGTCGTGGATTTCTGGCACGAGTACGTAGCAGGAAGGCCATGAACGAGGTATTTCTTTTATTTAACTCTCGGAAAATTCATGTTACCCTTTTTCTATTTTTCAGGTCAGCAGCTTCGGATTAATTGTTACGGGCTGCAACAACCATTTAGTGAAGATTTAGAACAAAACAGCTTTAAACGGTTTTGAACACAAAATTTTATGTTAATGGACTTGTCCCACACAATTTTTCAGTTTACTAGAAAATTAAATGAAATACAATAGGTCTGTATGTTTACTCGAAAGTTTTTACCCAGGCTTCAAAGTTTTTACACAGACTCGAAAGTTTTTTACCCATTATTTGTATGATAACTTCTCGGACTAGAAAAATTTGCATTCAAATGCATTTCCCCTCCTGAACAAATGTTAACATTTTTACACAGGGTAAAGTGGATGAGTGAGTTCATTCTTTTCATCCATTTGTCATTTGAAATAATTCTTTCAGTTGTCAGGGCTATTTTTTAAAAAATTAAATAAGTAAAGTGAATATAAGTCCGATTTTATTAAAATAAATAAATAAATAAAATAAAATAAGTCCGATTTTATTAAAAAATTATAAATTAATAAAAAAAAATTAATCTTGATTTTTGACAGCTGACAAACTTACGTCGATTTACCCAGGCTTTACTCATAAGTTATCTGTTAACTTTTATCATTCTCATGTAGTATTGTTCCCTCTACCGAAAGAAAGTCTTTACTTGATTTTTACTCAAGCTTTTTTATACAAAATTTAACATACAGACCTATTGTTTGATGAAATTCTGCAATGAAATCGAGAAAGCAATTACATTTATTAGAATTGACAGGTCTACAGTTGCTTAATTTGGCAGGTTACCAGTATCTATATATTTACGCGTTGTTCAGCAAACGATTTCGGTTTTACCATGCATTGTAGAAGGAGGCATTAAAAACATCGAAGCAAATTCGATTGCTGGAAACCAAAGAGGACAAACTCACAGTACTATAATGATTGTATAACAGAAACGAGTGCCAATCACTGAAGAGCACTGTTGCCGAAACATATTTTCTGAATCCGGTGAATGTTCTGAATTATCCGCGACTTCCTCAATAATATAGCTTTATTTTGAACGACGTATTGTGGCCACTCATGTATATACTATTTTCATATTCGTCTCTTTTCCCATTAATTTTTTTATATTACCAATTTGCTGACATTGCTTACAACAGTGACAGTTCTGAAATGTATTGTATATTTGACATTTATAAACTATATTCAACTATCAATACGCGGCGCAGTCAGTTTTAATAGTCATAAATTTGTATATCGTTTAAGTTTCTAAAGTTTCTCGTCAGAGGAGTAATGGAAAAGAGAACTCTGCCTTCGAGAATGCGAATCAAGTACCGACAGCTAGTAAGGACGGGCAAGTTAGGTTATTGAAGCTATATTTTCTTTCATTAGACTTGGCCGCCACTTGCTTTTGAGATTAACTAAGAAACTGTAGCTCCGAGAACACACGCGAGTTGGGGTTGATTAATTACCTGAGAGAGTTAGAACATTACCAAATTTATCGAACCGTTAGTAGTAGAATTTCATACATTTCCAAATAAGATAAATGCATATTATCAGGAGTTAATACCAAATATGTACATATATACACCTATCTATATATACATTTCTAAATAAAATAAATGCACCGGCATTCTAAGGGACTAACGCTCAGCGCCATGCCGAGCCTTGAGGAACCTGATGAAAACTGAGGGAACCCGTCTTTACCGATACTTATTTCAATACAGCATATCCAATTAAATGTTTTTATTCAAAATTATGAAAAAATTAACAAATAATTGATAAAAAACCCGATGGATTATAACTTTCACCGTATTTATTGACTCCAAACAAGTATTATTTTTATTTGGTCAAAAATAGTCTTCACTCAAAATTTATTTTTCGAGCTTTTACTATTACAAAGTCTCCAATGAGTTCCTGATAGTCGATGTAATCACATAATTCGGTTTCAATAGACATGGTGGCCAGTCAGTCCTACTAGGTGTTCGTGGCTCAATGCCGATCGCAGATAATTTTTAATTCTTTTCAGTATTCAGTAACTCCAGTCTTGTGATGCCACAATACAATCAATAGAATATAATTTTTTACGATGAAAGTCTAAACATCAATTGGGGATTGATCAGCAGGCAAGATCACAGCCAGGTTCATAATTTCGTCACAGACGTCAATGCCATCAATATGTTTGTTCTTATCATATGTTAATATTCTATGCAAATCTTTGCATTATTTCTTCTTTCGTTGAAGACTTAAGAGCTTGAATATCATACAGAAATTTAAAATGATTGCTGTGCATCTGTAGTTGTTGAAATCTCCCTTCTAATAATAATAATAATAATGTATTAACGACGTGGTAAAGGAATTCTATTCTAAATTGTTCATTCGGATCTGTAACACGTCCATCTAGAGCTTCGTATTCGAAATTACGTTTCTTATTCCGAACGCGGATCGTGTTGTGCAGGGGAAAAATCGGTTCTCACTCTACTGTTATGGCCCAATATACGGAAGAATCTTCCAGCAGCGAAGGGTGCATTCTAGCGAAATAATCAGAAATTTCTAAACAATAACCTCGCATGGTATTGTTCTGCGACTGTCGGGTGTTTTGCTGATTAGCCCAACAGCGGGCTGCGATTAGCGCTTAGTGGAGCAATCGACGATTACAATAATAATTAACCTCGCATGGTAATTATTATGTAAAGCGATTGCTTACTACTGAGGGACTCAGGTACTGCAACCGAATATTCCGAATATTGGAGCATAAAAGACCAACGACCAATGTGTCGAGTGCTGGTAATATCCTATTCTTCCAGTGAGCAGTCGCGTTGCATAGTGGTGTCAAGTTTCCGTTCGGTGCGGAGTACATAATAATTGTTAACATAGGTCAAGTCTTAGTAAATAAAGATTTATAACGTGCACGAAATTCGAGCGTTGTTGTGGTAATTATTGGGTTTTATTGATTGATTGCTTTTGGGACACGACACTACCTCAGATGCTAAGTCTTTTGTTTCAATCAGTACTCTAGAAAAACTTTCTTCAGATCTATACTGCTTCAGAAAATCACATTTTGGCGCAGCCGGTGAAACTTAGGTAAGAAATTAGAGAAATTTCTTGCTGGTGTGTTTGTTTTTCATTGCTAACTTTTTTTTTCAAGAATTTTTTGTAAGAAGGTGGAAATTTGTTTATTTATATTTATTGATTTTTTTTAAATTCTTTTGCGTTTCAGGCATTTAAGAAGTGTTAGATTTAAATTTTTGTGTTTTGTGTTTTTTTTTTTGTGAAATTAAATTGGAAATTACACTTATGACATTTTAGGAGTTGATATTTATCAGCTTCACCACACAAACATACACTGGGAGCAAAGCTAATTTAGCTACTCCAAAGCCAAAGACACACACTGGGAGCAAAGCTAATTTAGCTACTCCAACAAACAGTAGGGGTTGTGCTCTTACAAGCTACTCCCGCGTCTTCATCATAATACACAGATATAGTACATTAGCGGTGATCGAGGAGTTGTGCTTTTACAAGCTACTCCCGCATCCCGAATAAACACCGTTCACAATTTTTTTTTTTTTTTTCAGAAAAATGTGTTAATTTTAAGATGTGATAAACTTCGGAGTAATATATAAGAGGCAATATTGTAAGGTGCAAGATTTTTATAGATGTATTTGAGATAAGTGAAAGTTGGTAATAAGAATTTCACCAGTTTTAACGTCACGTTTCGATTTAGGCGTTGGTCGTACGCGCGTTTATTTAATTTATCGGGTTTTTGACAGTCGTAATAACGTCGTATTATATTTACGAAATGATCTTTGTTTAGACGCATTTAGACATTGGACATTTGGTTTTACGCGGTTAAGTAGGTAGGAAGTTTTAAGTAAAGTATGGTTTGTTGTATTTTCATTTGGTGCATCTGAATAATAAAAAATAATAAAAAATGTTGAGCATGTTTGTTTGTATGTACGTATAATAGCTGAATTGAGGTATGATAGTTTTGAATGCTTATGTTATAGAGAGCATTGGTATTCGATTAGCACCTTTAATAAAGATTTGAGTTTTGCGAAAGATTTTTTCTAGAGTGTGTTGTATAAATTTGTCGGATGAAGCATAAACGTAATTATAGAAAAAGTGAATTTCGAAGTTAATGAAACTACCAGATCGAATTAGATTCGAAACTGATAAAAATATAAGAAATCAGTAAAAGTGTACAAGATGGCAGATACATATGAAAACGTTATGGACATGGTAGCTAAATATGTACCATTGCTATCGGGGGAAAGATCGCCAAAACTTGTACAAGAAGTTTACAGATTTCTTAGCTGCAGTAAGGACTTGTACGATCGACTAACGCAGAAGAAGCAGGACATTTTTATCACATGCATAAAATATCGCGTGGCAGATGACGCTTATTACCTGATAAGTTCTCAGGAGCCTAGAGACTTCAAGTCTTTGCAGCAACCGATAAAAACTGCATACTTGCCGAGAAAATCTTTCAGTGAATTGCGCACTGAAATACTGGCATGTAGACAGAGACCTGGAGAGGACATGATGGAGTTTGCGGATCGAATGAAAGAACTGCGCGATCAGATTAAGGAGGCTGTTTCAGCCAAATACCCTGGAGGGGAGAAGCGACTACTAGCCGATTCGGAGGCCGATGTTGTAGCTACTTTCAAAGCGGGTGTGATGAGTATACCCACGCAAATGTACCTTACAGGGCGCAAGTTCCAGTCACTGGACGAAGTGAGAAAGGAAGCCAGTTATTTTGAAAAGGATGCCAAAAGACTTCAAGTGAAAGAATCGGGCGTATGTTAAGAAGACCGAAAGTCGAACACAGTAAGTGCAACAAACAGACGGACAACGGGGAATCGTTATAGGGACGAGCCCAGACAGAAAACGAGACCGTTCTTACCTAGAACAGGGCCAGTGTCATCAGGAAGATACCATGCATCTTCGACAAGGAGAACACCTCCCAGACTATCGAGTGTTTTCAATGCGGACAGCGTGGACACTTTGCGAGAGAGTGCCAACAAGTACTCTTCTGTAGTGAATGTCAGGAATATGGACACGAGGAATCCAATTGCCGAATTCATCACGTCAGAGTGGCAAACTATGCAACTGGCATCCAAGATGAATTCGGTTCTGGACGGAAAGAGCCTTTTTGCCAATTCTGTCGAACACAGGATCACTACACGCAAACTGTCTGAAAAAGTATTTAGCCGAAAGGGAGAGTGACGAAGTGAATTCTAAGAGTAAGTTTGTCATCACAGTGCCTTCGGACATAGCGTTAGAAGGTAAGTTTAGATTTTTAATTGACACTGGGTCCACCAGTAGTTTAATTAAGATCAATAGAATAAAAGTAAATACGCCCGTACAGACACAACAGAAAATAACAATTGGAGGTCTCTTTGGGTTCGCTAGGCGGTCCATAGGCACTTTTCAGGCGATCTTGGATATAGATAACAATCAGCAGGCTTGTCAATTCAATGCCATTGGTGATACTGATTCAATTCCAGCCGACGGGATACTTGGAGGGACAGAGCTATCATCGACTGTGTAAATAGAAAATTATGGAGACAAACCGTCGGCCAGGCAAAGGAAGAAAGTGCGCTTTTCGAGAATGTCGCAGCTAGTGGACAAGTTGTACCAAATACACTGCAATTGTCCAGTCAAAGAACCCCTTTACAAGCGAGAATAGAGGAGGTTGAAAGGAGCATGGCAGAAATCATCAGTACAGATATTAACAACAAAGACAACGAATGGAAAGTTAAGACCACCAGTGTAGAGACGGATCGCGACAGTGCGAGACTTCACGAGGTAAGAATCGATGAATTTAGGGAGGTTTAAATTTCAGGGATATAATATTAAGCCGGATATGACAGAAGTATGTCAACGCAAAAGAAAAGAAGGGGAACGGAACTTCATTCATGTTGCAAATGCAACTGCCAGTTCAATAACCCCTTACAAGGTAAGTAATGGTTATGACCCAAGAATCGGGGGGCTTAACCAAATATATGTCCAACAAAATCCCTTTAATTTCAGGAGAAATTCGATGTGCGGAGCTTTATATGGACAGGAAAATATGGAAAGGATGTAAAGTAAATCTATAAAATAAAAGGTACGAAGGTCTTTAACAAAAAAAAGAGAGAGCAAGTGAATAATGGAAATTTGAAAATTTAAAATAAAGAGAGATTAGGAAAAAGTGTTATTTAATTACTTAAATAATAACCAGAATAAAAAAAAAGAAAAAATTGAGATTTCAAAAGAATTAAATTGAATAAAAAGGAAGAAATAGAGATTTTGAAGTAAAGAGAAATTTAAAAGAAAAAAAAGAGACCTAAAAGAAAGAGAATATATAAAAAAAAAGATTACTTGACACGAAATAGAAAGAAAAGTTAGATAAATAAGAAATGTATGAAGATAATAAATAAATGTTTAAAGTTAGAAACGGAAAACTAAAAAGTAGGTTCAAGAAAACTAAAAACTAAAAGAGTAATGAATATAAAGGAAAACAATATGTTAACAATGTTCAAAAACAACGAAGAGGTTGTTAGAAATAAGAGTTAAGAAAAGGTTGAAAATTTAGAGGAAATATAAGATTTAAAGAGAAGATATGGTAAAAATTTAAAGGTTTTTAAAAAAATTGGAGTTAAAGAAAGAAAGTTGTAAAGGAAACAAGCATGAAAAGATAAAGGTTTAAAGTAGAATACAGAACAAAAGGAAAGTTTTCTAAAGTAAAAAAAAACACATGTTTAAGGAGAATAAAAGGGTTGCAATAGATTAGTATCATATAAGTATAGGGTTTAGTTTTTCGCCAGGAAAGCGGTAATCACGGGAATTTTTGCCCTCTTCACCTTGCTGGAGACAGAGAAGAGAGGATATAGTATCAAGCCGTACAAGAGTGTTTTTCGAGCACCGTGGGAGAGTTAATTTATACACCACACATTGAGCTATCCGGCCCACACGGAAAATGCTGCACATAAAAGAAGACACAAACTCCGCAACCATAAATATTTGCGTTAGACATGCACAAGGTAACCGTAGATGGAGTCCACAGAGATGATCTGGATGCCGAACTTGGAGCAACAGTGAGAAGGCCCGAAAATACAGCTACATCTTAGATAAACATTTATTGGAAAGCTAAAATTATTAAACCTAACGGAACTACTACAGCATAATTTTGTGTTAAGATGTCTGTAATATGGTGTACTTTCTTACATATACCGTACTATATGAGATATAAAAAAAAACAAATTGAGAGAACTCCATCGTACTTAAAAGAAACTTTTTTTTAAAAAAAAAAAAAACCATTTTGATTAGTCCCTCCTACCACCGACCCTCAGAGCAACGATTCCCATTGATATGTTTCTTGAAACGAAATTGAAAAAGCGCCTGTAAAGAGTAGGTCACACGTTCTATGATGATCACATCTTAAAAGCTACAAACTGATGTAATGGTTTCCAGAAATGCAATGTAGATGAAATTACTCTTACCAAATAATTAATGGGATAAAGTAGCATTTCAGCGTAAAATCTTATTTGCAATTCAAAGGTGATCAAGTGCCAGCAGCATTATCAGGAATAGTGTACCGTTTGAAACGTTAGAAAAGTGAAAAGTGCGAGCCTTCATCAGAAAACCATCAAAAGGGTCAATAAACCAGAGGTTATTCAAGCTATCGGAGGCAAGTATATAGTCATCACGTCAAGAACAACAAACCTGCAAACAGTAAATTTACCCTCGTCGGAAAGCAGATGATCCAATTAGAGTAGCCATAGTTTTGTAATTAGAGTAGTTTTGGGCACCCATAGAAAGTATACCCTTAGATAGAATTTTTGTATAAATAATTTTGTTATATGTAAGTGATATAAACACTTGTAAAAAGAAAACTTGTAATTTTTGTTATTAGACAGACAATAAATACGTTGTATATTTTTAAAATGCATGTGAATTAATTAAGAATATTTGTTTCAATCATATAAATTTAGTTAAAGAAAAAAGAGATCAATAGATTGCAGGATAATATAGAGAAAATTTTTGATTATAGCATTGGAAAGATACATAGTTATTGGGAAAATATGTTAGTGGTGAAAGAAAAATTTCATAAATTAAAGATATGCATGAAGAAAAAAAAATGTGTTAATTGTTAAAGAAAATATTTCATAAATTAGAGATAAGCATGAAGACAAAGAAAAAATATATATAAGGATATATATAAGGAAATAAACATATGATAAAAAGAGTTAAACAGATAAACTATAAAATTATTAGTGAAAATAAATACGTGTAATCGAAAAGAAAAGATAGCATACAGGTGGTAAAAAAGAAAAACAATGCAAAATGACGTAGGAAAAGATAAACCAGAAGATTTATATTGATATGTAAGAAAAATGTAAAACAATCTGAACCGAACGGAGACCAAAAATATTTTCAATTTTTAAGACTATTGCACTCTCCAATTTTTCTAAGGGGTACGCATGGTAATTATTATGTAAAGCGATTGTTTACTACGAAGCGACTCAGGTACTGCAACCGGTAGAACAAACGGCAAGGTTGTTGTCGTTTGTTTACTTGCGCATTGCGAGTAAAAGTTTACTTCCGAATATTGGAGCAGAAGAGACCAATGACTGGTCTGTCGAGTACCGGTAATATTCTATTCTTCCAGTGAGCAGTCGCGTTGCATAGTGGTGTCAAGTTTCCGTTCGGTGCGGAGTACATAATACTTGTTAAGATAGGTCAAGTCTTAGTAAATAAAGATTTATAACGTGCACGAAATTCGAGCGTTGTTGTGGTAATTATTGGGTTTTATTGATTGATTGCTTTTGGGACACGACACTACCTCAGATGCTAAGTCTTTTGTTTCAATCAGTACTCTAGAAAAACTTTCTTCAGATCTATACTGCTTCAGAAAATCTGTGGGTCTGTCTGGAATGTTACAGCATTCAACTATATTCAAAGCAGGACTTTGTACTAATTTTAATAATAATAATAAGCACACTACAAATTAATTTAAAATTCGCGATGGATTGGGCTAAGCACCGAGCCTTATGTTTCGATAGATAATCTCTTTTTTCTCCGAGCAAAATATCCACACCATAGATCTCCGCATCATAGATCTCTCCAAACTGGTAGCGCACGGATTTGATGGCATCAACTCTACTTTCCCAACGCATATCATTGAAAGCTTTGAGAGTCAGAGATAGTTTTGGGATAGCATCGCATTCGCATGAAATATTGAGGCGAAATTCAATGCCTGTCTTAGAAGCGTCTGGTGCCAAAAGTAATAACAGGGTCACTTGACTCACTTTAGAGACCAGATCTTTGAATCGACTCCAATCTGAGTTGCTCATTTCTAATTGAGAGCGGCTTCATTACCAGAGCAGGCTGTACAAAGTATTGCTTAAACAGCGATTATCTAACCTCGCGATAGTATTGATAGTTTCAGCATAAAACTATCGATACTATCAAATTTATCGATAGTTAATTTTATTGTCATAGGCATAGGGATACGACACGACGCCTTTTTCTTTATGGCAATATTTTGTAAGAACGGGTGTCGTAGAATATTTGGGTATGTATTTTAATATCTAAATAATACTTGAAATACACAAGAAACATCTGATCCGTTGACGTCCACGGATGGTACAAGCATAATCAGAAGCTTTCGCCTACTAGGAAAGTCAGCACAAGCAGAGAGATAGTGAAATTTATATTAGACACAAGTGTTGGTGATTCAGGCCACATGCCGATTGTTTACAACGCCAAATGTTGATAGGAAAATTTACATTTCATCTTTCACTCAGCCTATATTTGCCCCATTACTGCAAAAAACTTCAATGAATTTTTAACAATATGTCCTAGCCCGGGTAGCGATACCTTTCTGCAGGAGTAAATGTCCATGAACAATAATCAAAAAAATCTTCTGTGTACCCACTGTCTTATAACAATGGACAGAGCATATTGCCACAATGGCACAAGTTTTATAGTTTTCTCTTTCGCTTACTCAATATTTTCTTATCCCATTTGATGTTTTTATGTTGGCTGCAGTCACAGACATATTTACGCATGGACCAGCTGGGTCTGGGCCCAGGCCCCCGAGATCTATGGGGCACCCTGACCACTGTGATAGTAGACCAACCGATGATCAATTCAACCAACCTATTACAAGTTAGTTTAGTTGTTAAAATTTGGCTGCTGAAAATAAACCGTAGAAATTATTCTAACTTCTATACATGGCAACAAATTTTCCTAAAAAGTATTTTTTTAAATTACCCGCATTTTTTCACGGTATACTTTCAGTGTCCAAACTCGGTGTCGATATTTGGTTATCAGTGCAAATTTTTATACTGTTTTTTCTTGTTAGGCATTACGCCCACTGGTGACTTTTTGTCATGCAAGTTTTTGGTCGCTGTCGCCGCCCGTTGCCGTGATCTAGTTTAGTTCGTACACAGTGAGTAACTGTCACTCCAAGCAGTCATGTTTTATATCACCATTCATCAAAATAAATTTCGAGGAGGCAGCTGTGATATGTGTATTTGTCATAAGGATACAGAAAATATCAATGCCCTTCCAATTTGGAGTTAACGGCTGCTTAAAGGCAAATTTCACTTAATGTTTGATAAACTACTAAAGTGTAGTGAGCTTGACAAATAGTTAGAAAAAAATAATAAAAAAATAAATAATTAATATAATGGAATTAGGGCAGAGATTTTATTTTAAATACATAGTTCTGTTTATTTAAAAAAAAAATGAAAAAAAAATTACACGAATTTGTTGTATTTATCCCGTACAATTTGTACACCAAGGATATATTTCTTTAAGCTTTTTCACTTTTTCCATAACTATATCAATAACTTTTGAAATAATTCTTTCTAATAATCTCTATATTGACAATTAACAACGATCTCTGGAGATCTCTGGAGACCAAACTTCATATTTCGTGCATACAATTCGGAGACGTGTCTCCAGAGAACTTTTTATTATGATCTCAGGAGACCTAAGTTTTTGGTCTCCAGAGATAAAAGCCTTTTCCCGTGTAAGCATTTTGGAGATTTTAGTCTCTATAAACCGGAGACCGGAGACCAAAAGTTTCTCACCATATATAAATACCTTCGTGGATTTTTATCTTCAAATTGCTCTCAGAGTATTCCTTGAAATATTTCTGGTATAGGGGTGGTCTCATCTGCACTTCCTGTGTTAATGCATCATTATTTATATCTTTCTTTCGCAGATTATTTTCAAAAGAAAATGTGTAAATTTCTTCCCAAAGCAATGGCAATCAAACGGCAACAAAAATGTTATGTTGTTGACGGCAGTGACAAAACGGTTACGTGAAAAAAAATCTTCAGTACGCGATGGGCCTTATCATACTTACATTATTATTCCTTTTGCTAACCCAAGGTATCTTAGAAAATAATTTCTGTTAGTAGGCCCCCATATCCTAAAGTGCTCAGGGCCTCCATTTGGCTAAAGACGGCCATGCCTGTAGGTGCAATCACCGCAGGAAGAATAAGCTAAAGGTAGAGTTTACCATACACCGTCTCTCTTGCCCATACACAAGATTCAAGTAAAAATATATAACCTTTTCAAATTAAAGATGGAATGAGTTTAATTCCTTATTGTTAAATTGTTATTTTCTAATGCACTCCGTGCTCCTCGGAAGAGAGCGGGCGTAGGGGTCTTATGAATAAAAGAAAAACCTCGTCTAATATTTCGCACTTAATCTCGTTTTATTGAACAATTTCTTTCTTAATTTTTTTTATTTTCGAACAATTATTATTGAACAATTTCTTTCTTTATTTTTTTATTTCCGACACTTTCTTTAGTATTTAATTTCAAAATTTGTTATATGTATTCACTTAATTTTTCTGTTACTGAACTTCTTTCTTTATTTCAAAAAAACTCCCGATTCGGAAAACTGTACAACTCACGTCGGATTTTTAAAAATGACTCCCCGAGGTTTGGGCAAATTGCACCCAGGTACCCACGATATCTTGCAAAAGCTTTTTTATATTTTATTGTTTTCTCACGACGTTGAAAAACGTACGTGAGAAAATGCAAAAGTTTTTTGATGCGAGCTATATGCATCAATGGAAACTGTAATCCGATATGTACTTGTGCGCCCGTCTTGAAATATTAATTATAAGAGGGCGCGAATAATTTTGATAATTGTATGTATGTACATACAATTAGATTGGATTAAGTAGGTAATGTACGTATGTACATAGTACATACGGAAAAAAAGTAACAAGACACTGTATGTAGGTAAGTGTGCATACCGTGTGAGTGGAATGTGTGTCTGATAACAAAATGCAATTTATGCTAAATTGCATTTTGTTATAATATGGGAATGCATTTCTAAATACATTTTACATTTTGAATGAGATTTAAAAATTAAATAATTTTTCATTTTTAGGGTCAATTAATGGTACATCAATATATCGTATTGGACGATATATTGATGTATCGGTATTCTGGTTTTGATTCGGGGCATTGGGCACCTGAATCACAACATTATAAGCGATTAAAATAACATTTGGAAACAAGAAAATATATTTTTTAAATTTAATTCGATTTTAGGTGTAAAGTTTCATCTGATTGGTTGATTATTACATATTTTTGTTTAGTAGCAAACGGTTTAAAAGGTGATCAAACTCTGATATACAGCAACACAAAAGTTTTGCCACATGAACTAATAAATCACTCAGTCCATTGTAATAAGTCAGTGGGTGTATCGAAGAACAATAGTAAAAAAAATCTTCGATTATAGCACTTACTGGGTTGAGTTCCGAAATGCATTATGACCACCACGATGCAATATTTGCATTTGTAACGTTCATAATTAATTAACACGAAATTAAGCGAGTAAAGCTTGCTAAAACGAAATCAGTGAGAGATGAATCAATCTTCATTGCATACTGCGTGGATCGGTGGAGATATTAAAATAAATAAGAGCACGGATAAATATATAATTTTACTATTGCTGTTTTGGAAAGATTTATTGAGAAGAATCATGTAAACTACGCAAATAATTTTTGCAAAGTTAACTCGATTGAATATACAAAAACGAATGGGAGTTTTACTCAAGAGCATACTCGTATCATCATGACTCACTTAATTATAATAATTAAAAATTTATCTCAAAATATAATTTAAGTTTAAAAAAACTACTGCAATGAATTTATATATATATAAATATATTTATACACGTGCTTTTCATTAGTATCTACTTTTTTAACAATAATTCATTAATGAATTAAGTTAAAAAGGACTACTTCAGCGAATTTATATATATATAAATATATTTATAAACATGCTTTTCATTAGTATCTACATTTTTAACAATATTTATTGATGAATTCAATAGTCATGAGGAAAATTAAACGTGTACAAGTTTAATTTTCCGCTCGAAGCATATTTTTCTTACTGACGGAGAGATCTAACTATAGACTATTATGCATTCGTAACACGTTCTCTTTTAAAATTCTTTAAGTAATTTGCAATAAGTTTAAAAGGAGTAGGATAGGATTGCATAATAAGTTTAATGGTTAAGTTTTAACAAGCTTTTTGTCCCTATTGATGTTGTTGTGGGACCATTGGAGTTGACCTTTAGCAGGGCACGGTACAAACTTCTGCCGGCTCAAGCTCAAGGCTTGGAATATGTTCTTTGCTCGCCCATCAACCACCTATCGCTGAATCTTTGAATAGACAGAAAGAAGATAGATAAAATAAGACACAACAAGAAAAGACTGACAGAAAGGAAAAAGAGACACCACTCAGAATAGGGGTGTCACACTGGGGCTACCTGCATCACCTGTCACTGCCCTGTCCACCATACTACGTAAGTGCGCCTGCCACTTACTTCTCCCTCTGGACATCTCGAACTTCTCTCCAACTTGCTAATATCGGGGATAGTTACTTCTGCTGAATCGAAGTACATTCGAGATAACGCATCCGGAAATATATTTTAACTGCCTTTTACGTGCTCGATCTCCAGTCGAATGACTGAAGTTTTCATCTCCAATTGAGCGAGTCGGCCCCGTAAGTTCTCCTTGAGTTATTAGCCACTTCACACTCTGATGGACGGTACTGATCCCTAAGGTGGAAGCCTTCGATATAAATTTTTTTACGCCCAGTACTGCAGCGAAGCATTCTAATTCAGTGATACTATATTTTCGCTGGGCATGATTCAACTTTTGCGACATAAATGCAATTGGTCCTTCAGCACCTTTATCCGACATTTAAAATAAGAACGCGTCCTTTTAAGTCTAAGTTTAAAATATATTAGGTCTCCCAGAGGCGACCCTATATTTCCATATATCAGCGGTAGTGGTGACGTATCTCTCATGGTAACTGAATTTACTTTGCGAGAATCTAAATACAGGCGCACCTTACCATTATATGTTTTCACCACAACAACCGGAGAGCTCCAAAAACTTTGATTCTCCTCAATAATGTCCATTGCAAACATTTGATGCCAGTTCCTCATATAACTGCTTTGCACCGCTGCAGATACCGGATATTGCGGTTGTTTTATCGGTGGTGTATTTCCTACGTCGATCTTGTGTTCCAAAAATGTTGTAGGACCGAGGTCATGGTTCGAAAAGGATTGAAATTGATTTTTGATCTCTTCCTTGATGTGGTGTAAGGGTTTTCTGTGGCGGATGGATCTTTCTGGTTTTAACAGCATCTAGGGAAACTATCACAGCAGGGGTAATGCCAAAGGCATCCCAAAAATCAATTTCTAAGTAAAGTTCCTGCTGTAGGCTGGGTATTTCTTGAAAATCGATGGTTTCAGTTTGACCAGCATAATGGACGGGCAGCTTTATATAGACTACGATAGAAATTCATGAACCATCAGTTGTACGAACATAAGAATAACGCTGATTGTACCTAAGATTATTCTTTCGCAGAAACTCTAAAGCGTTTCTTCCCAAAATGCTCACAGAAGCGTCACTGTCAATCAGACCATCTATTCTTTTCGCAGCTATTTTTACTGTGCCGTATGGGCGATGATCTACTCCGTCAAACTGAATGGCAGCGGATACTGATTTACGAAGGAGTCTTTGGATTTGCAGTACTTGTGGGATATAAGCTGACCGCCAACCTCGACTCGAAGCGAAATATCTAGAGCGATAGGATTCCTCAGGATTGGTCTTGGGCGTGTCTAAGCCTGATTGGATAGTTCGGGTTGATTGGGTTGATGCTATGTGGGTTGCAATGTTGATAGAGCGTTCTCATCTTCTAGCGATGGGTATTGTTTACCGTGCATCCTAAATGGGTCCCAGAGTTCAGGAGTTCGCGAGGACTTCCGCAGTCATAACAAAATATCCCAAGATGAACCTTTGGGCATCCTTGATATCAGTGAGTTAAATTTCGGCGATTCAAAGTGTTTCTCCATAGCTACTTGTGAGTCCATGTCGCTATCATCGCCGTCTGACAAGGGTACTACCTGCTCTAACTCTTCGATATGCGCGAGCCATAGTTAGCTGACGAGGATCGTGTCCAGATCTAGGCCACAATTTTCTAACCTCTGGCAGATTATTTTCACCCCTTCCGCTGATATCGATACTGTCGTGGTGCTGGTGCTCCGCAGAGCCGGGTCCCTGTTGTCTCGTACAATTTCGAGGACCTGTTCGTCAGAAAATGGTCTTCTAAGTCGGCACCTAAGCCGTTCTGCGGCGAACAGGAAATTATATTGAACATTTCTTTTGGGCCTGTCGTCTTGTTTCAATAGTGAGAAGTACGATAGGATAAGGTAATGTATTTATTGCTGCCAACTATATAAAATTTATATAGTCTTATACATATATATATATTAGGGGAATCCGTCGGCGTTGGCCGGCGATAATGTAGATACTTAGATGGGTGGGGTGGGGTAGTTAGAGATGCATAATAACTATGCTATTATCTGACTCGATCGCGCAATTCTGTACTCTAGGGTTTCACTCTGTGCCTGTGTGTGTGTTTTTTTTTAGAAGGTGGAAATCTTGCATAAGACACTGGTTATTGTGCCTTCCACCATTCTCCCGCCGTTTGTCCACCGGGACTGCCGTTAGGTATTACTTTTGTAGACTTTTTGGCCTTATAGACCTTGCGCCATTTTGTCTCTCCAGGTCCTTGCTGTCTCTCGCAACATCTTGTTGATTCGTCTGACTGTAGAACACACGGTGTTCCAATTCTCCTCCATCTTCATCATTTCGTCGATTATGCTTTCCGCACTAACCGTCGCGTTTGTTGAAGCGTGGGTACTTTAACATCACATGCTCTACGTTTTCATCTTCTCCTCACGTCGGACAAAGCGATGTATCGTCTGGTCCAAAGCGGTACAGGTAACTTTTAAAACCGCAGTGGGCAGTCAGGAATTGCGTCAGGTGGATGTTTAGCTCTCCGTGCTTTCTTTTCGTCCATTTCTGGATGTTCGGGATTAGCCTGAGTCTATCGTCTATTCTGAGATGAGTCCCATCTTCTTTGCCAGACTTCCATCGACTCAGCCCATGGTCCTCATCTACCTTCTTGCGTGATATTTCCACTCTGCTTAATGGCGCATATGCGTTTTGCCTCATACGCGGCTATATCAATTATCACCGTGCCCCCTACGATTCACGTCGCATCTGTGTACTTTGTACTGTGTACTTTCAATGCCTTTTCGCATGCATACTTCGCATGGGCCTTGAAGTTCAGCCTGTTATCAAGAATGACGGCTAGGTAGTGTATTTCCTTCTTTGACTCGACGGCGACTGTCAGCTTCTCCATTTCTCTACGTCTACTGTCTAGGAGGACCTCCGTCTTGTGCTCAGCCAGAGACAGACCGACTGACTCCATTCATTTTCGTACTTGACCACCACCAATAAACCGAGCTCGTCAGCGAATCCAACTGACCTTGCCCCGTTGGGAAGCTCTAGCCTCAAAACTGCGTCGTACATGACCTTCCAAAGAATTGGACCTAGCACGGAACCCTGCGGCACTCCGCCGGTGGCCCGGTACTCTTTAGGTCCCTAATGGGTTTCGTAAATGAGCACCCTGTTGCTGAAGTAATCGCCGATTATTCTCATTAATTACTCCGGTACACCCACCTTCTATAATGCTCTCATGATCAGACCCCAGTTAGCAGAGTTAAATGCGTTCTTGACGTTTAATGTGATTATGGCGAAGTATTTGATGCTGGCGTCTTTCCATCTCGATCCCGCGCTGGTCCCTTTGGCAGTGGACACCACAAGGTTTAGCGCGTAGGGGTTGCATTCCGAAAGCCGAGTAGCCTTGCCGCAGTCTATTCTGGATTATTCGCTCCAACACTTTTCCGCCAGTGTCTAGAAGGCATATTGGGCGATAAGCCGATGGGTCACCTGGTGGCTTGCCGGCCTTGGGCAGCAGTACATGCTTCTGGCCCTTCCAGTCTTTCGGGAAGGTTCCTTTCTGCAGGCACGTCTGCATCACACAAGTGAAAATTGTTTGGTTGCACTCGATCGCTTTCTTCAATGCTCTGTTCGGGATTTCGTCGAGTTCCGGCAACTTCTTCGTCCCCACCTTCTCGCACGCTTTCGTCAACTCTTCTACCGTAACCGCCGGATTGTTTGTGTCTCATGGCGTGGCTGTGTCAATGGTCCACCTTTCTGCTGGCGATCTTGAGCCTCTTACCTTCGAAATCACAGGTTTGTAGGCGTTGCTGAAGGAACTTGCGTCTGCTTCTTCACACATGTCCTTGATGCATCGTTTTTTACTTTTACGTATCTCGTTACGGAGCTCGCCTCGTGCCTCGATGTATTTGCGGCGCTCTTCTTCTTACCTCTCGGAGCCGATCGATCTTTGGCTCCTCCTTCCCGCCTTGTGAAACTTGGCACGTAGCTCGCTAATTTCTTCAGTCCACCAGTAGACTGGTGAACTACGGTCGTTCATGATGCAGTTTGGCATCGATGCGTCACACGTGGACTTCAGCGTACTCATGGCAAACCTCCTTAATTTATCTAACTCTTCCCAGGCTTATTGTTACCACGTTAAAATATAAGCGCGACTCTTACTATTGAGATGGAGTAGCTGTATAAGCTCGACTTCTACTAATAAAAAATAAAGATAAATTAATTGAGTAATTGTTTTGTTTTGCTAATAAAAGTAGTAGTAGGTTAGGAAGGTTGCCACTTAGCGAAGTTAAGTAAGGTTAAGACGATGAGAGCTGTCGCAATAATATTTTTGCCAGTGGTAGCTGTGCAGTATGCAGAAAAGTCAGGCTACAGTATACGACCCATCGAGCAGTCCGGAGTTCTTTTTGAACGCCTTGGCCAGGTCAACTTCTACACGAAGCACTGGACTGTATTGTCCAAATTGGAGATGCCTGATTTATCAGAGGAACTGGGATTCGCTGAAAACTGTAGCAGTTTGGTCAAGCAACTTTGCGCAGAGATAAAGCAGACCGAGTTCGGGACCAGATGTGCAGTGGCCATGAGGGAAGTAGGAAGGTGGATTACTAAAATTAAACGACAAGATCAGGAACTCACCCACCACACCCATACGGATGCTTTGAGGCGGGGAAAAAGGTCATTCTTTGATGGAGTAAGCGCGCTATCCAAGACTCTTTTTGGAACTATGGACTATACAGATTGCGAAAAGATATATGCAGAGCTAGAAGATCTTAATGGAAGAGAGAATCGCACCTACAACTTGTTAGAGCACCAGACTACCGTAATAAAATCAACTTTCGATCAGTTCAACACGTCAAGATTTAAAGATGCGGCAGAGCGAGAGGAATTAAAGAATAAGTTGTCCGTCATCATCGCAGCACACCAAAGTCAAGCTGGAGAAATATCAACGTTGCAACGGAGGGTAGAGTTGAACGAAATTATTACCCTAATGACTCTACAACTGAGAGAAATAAGCGATATGCAGCAAATCAATATGAACATTTTGGGTTCATTGAGTGTGGGAAAGCTCCATGCTGTAAAAGCTCATCTCCTATGAATACATGGATTAGCTGTATAAGTAGCCAATTATGATAAGCATCAACCACTAGGAAAAAATATGTTCCCAAACTTGGACCTGCAAAATCTATATGTATTGTTTCAAATGGTCTAGATGGATATTTCCAGGGATCTGCTGGAAGTTTAGTGGGATTTGTGGCTGATTTCAGGCATTCCAGACAATTCTTGACTATGTTCTTAATGTCCCTATCTATCTTTGGCCACCAGCAAAAACTTCGTGCTAATGACTTCATCCTATTAATACCAAAATGTGATGCATGTTAGTCTTGCAATACTATTGATTTTAATTTAGCCGGAACAACTACGCGAATACCCCGCATGATGCACCCACTTCTAATTGAGAATTCAGTTTGCTCGATATTAAAACGCTTTTCTTTTTTCATATTTCCACCAGTTTTTAATCCATTCCAAATCAGTTTCAATTCCTCGTCCTCTGCAGTGGATTTTGCGACATCTGCCACAGTAACTGGTAGTCTACATATTTGATTGATTTCAAACAGATCAGACTCTTCGACACTAGTTACCTTACAAAAGTCGACCGGTAATCTCGAATGGGCGTCCGCATTCGCGTTTAATTTTGAAGGTTTATACTTGATACTGTAATTCAATCCCTGCAAGAAGATAGCATAATGTTGCATCCTCATAGCTGACATATGAGGCAGGCATTTGGACGTTGAAAATATATACATCAATAGTTGATGATCGGTATAGAGGGAAAAGTGTCTACTATACAGATACTGATAATTTTTTTTTACTCCATAAATAATGGCGTATGCTTCCTTATCAATTTGAGGCCATTTTCTTTGGGTGGTATTAAGGTCTGGGTAGCAAATTTAATAGGTCTCTCAGTCCCATCTGGCATAATGTGAGACAATACCGTACCTACACCCCCCGGAGATGCGTCTGTAGGTAGACAGACTGGAAGCGATCTACAATAGCGAGCTAAAAATTGTCGGTTGGCATATGAGCTTTCATTTTTTTAAAAGCATTTTCGCAATTTTGAACCCATTTCCACGGTTTATTAGTCCGTAAAAGCGCATGAAAAGGTTCAAGAGTTTCTGACAGTCCCTTAAGGAATCTCGCGCAATAATTTATCAGTGCCAAAAATGATTTTAACTCTGTAACATTAACCGGCTTAGGTGTTTTCTGAATTTCCTTAACTATTGACTGAGTTTTATGGATCCCATCTTTATTAATCACATACCCGCAATACTCTACACTGTTCTGAAAGGGTTCAGTTTTTCTTAAATTGACCCTTGGGCCCAAGTCTTTCAACTTTTGTAATACTATCTCTAACCTTCATAAGCGATTTCATCCGTAGAGCATGTTACGCATACATCATCGATACAAATTACGGCACCGGGTATATTCTGCAATATGGATTCAATCTTGCGCTGCAAGATTGCTGGTGCGCAATGAAGACCGTAAGGTAACCTGTTACTCTAAAATAAACGTTTATGGGCCGTTAACGTTAATTTTGTTTGATCTTCTCGTCTTATTTTACTATGAAGTTATGCGCGTTTGAGATCAAGTTGTGAAAATCTATTGCCCCCACTTCACGCCGTAAACAACTCATCCGTTGTGGCTAATGGATGTTCATCCACTAAAATGTGAGGATTCCATGTGACCTTGAAATTACTACATAACCTAACCTGACCATTTGCTTTAGCAACCGGGGCCTTCCGGTGTGGCCCATTCACATTGATCTATTGGTGCCAAAATTACTTTCGAAAATATGTCATCTAGCTAATTTCACTCATCATTAAAAAGGCACGAATATTTAATTAAAATATCCCACAATTTATGCATAAGCCGCACATTTATCTCACTTGGTATTTTGATTTCATTAAAAATCTGAGCATCTACCTGAATGCCTACATTCATAACTGGTCGAACACTTTTAGTGGTAGCATTTATATCCGCGAATTTTTTTCGACAACATTTTCCAATGGTGTTTCCGCCGAATCGTACCATCCAATCTCGAGTGGCTGCTTATAAACCGGAATATCAACAACGTATAACTTTAATGGGTATTTTCTTATTCCATTCAACGCAACTGCAACCTGGGCGCCACCTGAAGCTTTTAGAAACTGCTTATTGTAAGTCCACAAGTTCACAGAAGTAGGGAATAGCGTTATATTAGCAATTTTTTAAAAATCACAAGCGCTTATCAAAGAAGCTCCTGATATAAACTACCGAATTCCATTTGCACATTCTTATCACTAAAATTTTATTGCTACTTAACTCTTGGCACACCTCCTTAATGTAAACAATTGCGTTATCTTCCTGATCTAACCTATTTTTTCACTGCACATTCCGGTGATGCTGTATACATCTTTTTATTCTTCTTCATACACAGATTCTGCAAGTAACCCCACTTCCTACAGTAGTTACAAATACTGTTCTGATGTTTATATCTGTTCGCAAGATGGGGTCCACAAAGAAAGCAGTTAGGTGCTGCTTGCTTACACGCATTCGGTGATGGATTTACTGGATCGTCCTCAGTATTCTTATTGCATTTCCTGCCACCAGCATAGCTTCTTGAATGCTCCGTCTTTCTGCTTGCCTCCTTTGCTGCTAAATCTGTGGATAGCATGTGAAGTCGGTTGGCCCTCATCGCCACCACTTATCTGTAAAGAATTCTGTTGTGCTGACTCCAAACTTGTCGTAAGTTCCACAGCCCTTTCCAAAGTCACATTTTTGGATTCGAGTAACCGATCTCTTATTCACTTATCTCTGATGCCACCGTTACCATAATTGCACTGCAGAGCTAAAGTTAACTTAATAATAAGTTAAAAAGCAGGCGAGATTTCCGAGTGTTTTACATTTAAAATGTTCACGCCAGGAAAAGGAAGAAAGAAAGAAGAAAATAGAAGAAAAAATCAAACTCTCTTTAAAACTTCTTGCATGCAACGAAATAGAATGGCAAATGTTTCATTTTCGTACATAATTGAAAAGGGGCGGAGTTTTCACGTTTTACTCTCATAAAATATACCCGCGCTTTTGTGAAAATCGGTTTTCATGTTATATTGAAACAGTTTGGTCAAGTGTTGTTGCTATAATGGACACATGTTGTTGCTGTAATCCTATAATATTTGAATACACGTGCTTTAGATTTATTTTGCTTTGAAGAGATTAAATGGGTGGAGCTCATGTTGGATTCTCTGGTATTTTCGGCAAAAATGAAAATTTCAGCACATTGGTAAAGGCGAAATTTATCTTCTTTTTTTTTAAAAAATAGAGGTAGCGATACTATTAGTGTAATTACTATGAACAGTTGTAACACGGAGCACCTCTGCGTCGACCATTTGTACACTTACTCTAGACAAGAGTAAACATAGATCCCGGTTAAGGCCCCCTTGTTGCAAAAATCATTTTGGAGATACGCGTGGGTGGCGGCACAGTAATTCGCTGCTAGCGGGCAGCCAGGGGTGGGGTGGTTCGGGGCACCCACATCTCCTCCTCAATGATGGAGAAATAAGAATTTTAAGAACTTTTATTTTTAATGATTCTAAATCAAATTTATAAATACAAGAAAAAAAACAACCGCCTCGTCCGGGATTTGAAACCGGGACCTTCCGCTTGCCGGGCGACTGCTCTTACCACTGAGCTAACGAGACAGATGATTTTCCTTCTTGCATTTATCAAGTTTGTAACTAGCCTACTAAGCCACGTTTTGCTTTCAGCTGGCATTAACCAGTAACGATGAAAGCGCACAAATAAATTGTAAATTCAATTTTATTTATTTTTCCCGCGGACGGGAATCGAACCTACACTTGTTAGAATCGGTCAATGATGGAGATATAAGAATTTTATGAACTTTTATTTTTAATGATTCTAAATCAAATTTATAAATACAAGAAGAAAAACAACCGCCTCGTCCGGGATTTGAAACCGGGACCTTCCGCTTGCCGGGCGACTGCTCTTACCACTGAGCTAACGAGACAGATGATTTTCCTTCTTGCATTTATCAAATTTGTAACTAGCCTACTAAGCCACGTTTTGCTTTCAGCTGGCATTAACCAGTAACGATGAAAGCGCACAAATAAATTGTAAATTCAATTTTATTTATTTTTCCCGCGGACGGGAATCGAACCTACACTTGTTAGAATCGGTCAATGATGGAGAAATAAGAATTTTAAGAACTTTTATTTTTAATGATTCTAAATTAAATTTATAAATACAAGAAGAAAAAACAACCGCCTCGTCGGTTTCAAATCCCGGACGAGGCGGTTGTTTTTTCTTCTTGTATTTATAAATTTGATTTAGAATCATTAAAAATAAAAGTTCTTAAAATTCTTATTTCTCCATCATTGACCGATTTTAACAAGTGTAGGTTCGATTCCCGTCCGCGGAAAAAATAAATAAAATTGAATTTACAATTTATTTGTACGCTTTCATCGTTACTGGTTAATGCCAGCTGAAAGCAAATCGTGGCTTAGTAGGCTAGTTACAAATTTGATAAATGCAAGAAGGAAAATCATCTGTCTCGTTAGCTCAGTGGTAAGAGCAGTCGCCCGGCAAGCGGAAGGTCCCGGTTTCAAATCCCGGACGAGGCGGTTGTTTTTTCTTCTTGTATTTATAAATTTGATTTAGAATCATTAAAAATAAAAGTTCTTAAAATTCTTATTTCTCCATCATTGACCGATTCTAACAAGTGTAGGTTCGATTCCCGTCCGCGGGAAAAATAAATAAAATCCTCCTCAATGCTTGTTAACTGTGCAAGATACTCAAAACAAAACAGAAAGACAGACGGATTGTTTAAAGTTTCACGCGGCTGCATTGCAGACTGCAGTCGGATGGACGGACAAAAAAAAGTATTAAGGCATGACCTCAGATGGTCGGCCTGAAAACCAAAAAAAACAAATTTGCGCGAGACTGCTTCTTGCTGCATCCTCTTACCCTGAAAACGGAATGTAGCTGCTGAAACTTAGAAAATTCCGAAAGAGAAAAGACTTTGTCGACGCCGTACCCATATGTAGCACCCGGAGAACAGTCAATGCCGAGAGAGAAACATGAGCTGAACAGGGAGTGAGAGCGAGAGTGGGAGGGGAGCTCTTGCTAACAGTAGAGCTCCGGCCTTGGGGAACATGGACCCTGTCGCCCCAATCCGCCCTGGTTAAGCCTACAAAGCCTTGTTTATTCGCTTAGCCCCCACATAAGTCGAGATGTATGACTATGGGTGTGTGCGTGTGAAAGCCTCCTCAATCATGTCCGCGTCCACTCCTGCCGAATAATTCTTGAGTTGTAGCATCATGCTGTACCTACAGGGGGGGAGAAGAAGAAACTGAAAAGAAAAAAACGAAAACAAAAATAAACTGGCAGGCGAAGACCCAAGCCGTCTGGTGACCGTCTCAGAAGGTGAATGGAGAACTAGAAGGTTAAAATATCCATCACTAACCCAGCCAATATGTGACAAGATGATTATTTATTCTTTGCTTTTTCATACAAAAAATTCAACGCTGGGAGGAAACCCGATTACAAAATTTACAATTACCTCTCTGCCTTATTGCAAAGCTTATGACTAGCCCTAAAGGCGCTTCTACTACCTGTTGGCTTAACTAACCCTAAGCTCACTGTATAGAGAACTAATAATAAAGCAAATCACATATTTATATATGAACAAAAAAACATAAATTTCAATAATACTATATGTCAAAAAAAAAATAATATGCAAGCGGTCCCTATGCTTTCTTAAATTGATGGACTTCGTTACAAAAAAAACTGTGTGATCAAATATAATACTCAGACTAACCTTAAGGTCCCCTTTTGGGACTTACATGGGTCGGACATTCAGATACTCGAAGCTTCCTCCTGTATGGCCTGGGCGCTTACTGCGAATCTCGAACTCTCCGCTCACTTCTTCTGGTTTTCTTGCCAGCTAGTAATAATACTTCTCTTGAATTTTCCTTTTTCTTTTCTTTTCTTTTCTTCTAATCGAATAGCCACTGAGAACAGAGAAACCTCCCTTTTTTCCAGGAAGCATGCACAGAATGCAAGCAGGAAACTGTGCAAGGTAATTGCGGCACCGGTGAATATTCGCTTAGTTAATTTGCCTTTTTATATTATAAAATGCTTTCCTCTTTATTTCAGAAAAATGTGCATAGCATACACGATGAACACTAAGAAAAGTCACTGCGATTATAGGTAAATATTCGTTTAATTAGTTTGCTTTTTAAAATTATCAACTGCTTTCTTTCTCATTTCAGAAAAATATACTTGGTCTACATGAAGAAAGCTGTGAAAAGTCACTGCGGTCACAGGTAAATGTTAACTTTATTCATTTCGAATTTTAGACTATCAAATATCCACTGAAGTATTTTACTTTTTGTTCGAGGAACTGTTCACCGAGTGAAAAAGGAAAACTGGTGAAAAGCCACTACGATTACAGGTAAATCTTCAATATTCACTTAATCAATTCTGAATTTTAAACTATAAATTGTTTTCCTCTTAACTTTAGAAAATTGTGCACACAATTCATTAAGAAAACGGGGAAAAGTCACTACGCTGACCGGTAAATATTCACTTAATAAATTCAGGATTTTATACAATAAAATGTTTTCCTCTTAACTTCAGAAAATTGTGCACACAATGCACGAAGAAAACTGTGAAAAGTCACTACGCTGACCGGTAAGTATGCACTTAATAAATTCTGAATTTTATTCTATAAAATATTTTCCTCTTTATTCCAGAAAATTGTGCACGAACTACACGAAAAAAACTGTGAAAAGCCACTACGCTGACCGGTAGGTATGCACTTAATAAATTCTGAATTTTATACTATAAAATATTTTCCTCTTTATTCCAGAAAATTGTGCACGAACTACACGAAAAAAACTGTGAAAAGTCACTACGCTGATAGGTAAATATTCACTTAATAAATTCTGAATTTTATACTATAAAATATTTCCTTCTTTATTCCAGAAAATTGTGCACGAACTACACGAAGAAAACTGTGAAAAGTCACTACGCTGACAGGTAAATATTCGCTTAATAAATTCTGAATTTTATACTATAAAATGTTTTCCTCTTTATTCCAGAAAATTCTGCACGAACTACACGAAGAGAACTGTGAAAAGTCACTACGCCGACAGGTGAACATCCACTTAATTACTTTGGATTCATTTCAGAAAAAAAAAAATGCGCGAACTACACGAAGAAAACCTGTGAAAAGTCACTGCGATCACAGGCAAATATTCAGTAATTAATTTCGCATTTTAAAATATAAAATATTCACTGAAATATTTTCATTTTGTTCACTTTCAGGTAGATACAGCTGAAGCTTTTCTGCGAAACTTTAACGCTCAGGTAAGAATATTGCAAAGATCTAATTTAATCACTGATATATTCCTTTTTGTTCACTTTCAGGCAGATACAGCAGAAGCTTTTCTGCAAAGCTTGACCTTCAGGTAAGATTATCGCAAAGATCTAATTTAACACTGGTAGAAGAAGATCCTAGTTGTCAGAACAAGTCTCTGTTTTCGTGCTAGTGATTTTTTCAGTTAATTTAGTGATCGTTTATTTATTTATTTGGTGTTCGAGTTTTATTTTATAATTTGGGCTTTTCGGTGCCGTAGTGCTGTTTGTGATTTACTTGTTTTGCTCCCGACTTGGCTTTTAACACAAATAAGTGCTCGCAGCTGTGTCGATGTTTTTGTTTGCCGGTTGAGGTTCATTGCTTGTATTCATTGTTTATCTGCAATTGTGATCTTCTTCGTTATCGGTGGTGCTTCTTTGTAAAGATAATTTTTTATTAGTTATGTATTTCTTTAATCGTTTGTTATTGTTTTGCAAATATATTTCCACCCTCTATCTGCTCATTGTTGAAGTACTTGTCTTAGCGGAGACAACTAAGCGATACTTGCCGCGTCCATTATTGTTATACTCACTTCACGGGCACAAACCTTTCACCGGCTTGGTACACTGCGGCTATAAACTCTTAATTCTGTAAGTTTTCATTTTTACTTTAGTTTTTGTCTCCGAAAATTTTATTCAAAAATTTTATTCAATCTCGGTCTCTTTAGCATGGCAACTTGCAAAGTCTGCTCTTCTACAAAACCACAATGCATGTGATGCATGTGGTTAATCTTTTCACGCTTCTTGCTTGAAACGGAGCTCTAGAGCGCCTACTTCTGGACTTACTACTTGCAGCGAATGCTCGGATATAAAGCCATGCCATACTTTAAGGCTTTGAAAAAGTTTTACCGAACGTCTTGACTCTCTTTCTTCTGTTCAGTCTCTCACTGCGGATAAATTTAATAGCTTATCTATGAACTGAACTGGTCTTGAAGTATTTTCCGAAGACCTTAATACCTTAAATGGTAAAATTGACAAGCTACTTAATCTTGTTGATGTACTAAGCTTGAATTCAGATAAATTGCTCGAAAAGTCACATAACCTATCTTCAAAGGTTCAAAATTTGTCTGACTCTCTAGTTGATATTCATGCAATGTTTTCTAAAGATGACTCTCCGTCTGTCCCTCTGAACTCAAACAATACGCTACTCATTCCAGTTATCAATGACGTTCGGCGTAGCTTAATGCGAGTTGAAGGCGATATCGAGTCTTGGTCATCTACGGTTTCCGACAACTCAAGACTAATCAGCTCCATGGTAACTGATGTCAGGAAGTTGACTCCAGGGGAAAAGGAATAATCTGACTCTGACTCTCAACCATTACCTATCGTGCAGCAGGGAGTAGACTCTAACTCTAACGCTCCTGTATCTGATGCCCATATTAGTAAACCAGCTACAAACCAGAGGAACCTGCGCAGACGCCACCATAATAAGGCGATTAGCTCAAATCAGCACTCTGTTCAATCTACAGCAAACTGTGACCCAATTAACATCACATCTACTTCCATAGTAGCGAATGATTCTGCATCTGCGTCCTCTTTAGGAAATGGTATTGGCGTCCCTTTGAGAACGGTACCAAAACCTTCGTGTGTTTTCGTCACTCGTTTCTATCCAGAAACGTCGTGTGAGAACATCTTGAAGTATCTTAAGTCCAAAACTATCACAACGGATGGTTTTTCTTGTCGAAAAATTAGTAAATGCTCTAAGCCGTTCGCATCCTTTGTTTTAACTGTCTCAGCGGATGTTTAGGACAGGTTATTGGATCCCACATTTTGGCCCTCTGACGCTTTTACTAAGCTATTCGTACCGTCTGGGCGCCAACTTACTAATACAGTTAAAATAAATAGTAATATCTCAAAAAACTCAAATCGCTCTCCCTGTACTATCAAAACGTAGGGGGGATTCGGACAAAAACTGCACAAATTTTCAAATCCTCTGTTGCAAATTGTTTTGATATAGTTGCTTTCACTGAAACTTGGCTGCATCATGGCTTCGCGATGCTGAAATCCTTGACAATTCTTATCAAATTTTTAGAAGAGATAGACATACTGATTCTGAAGCTGTTGGCGGTGGCGTACTCCTCGCTTGTAAAAACCACCTTAATAGCAGTCAAATTGAGATTCCCAATTTCTACAACACTCTCGACATCGAACTTATCGCTCTCAAGTTGTCTTTCTTAAAATATGACTTATACATACTTTGTTGCTATATTCCTCCTGATTCCGTAAATGTTATTGATGACAAAGGTCAGAATATTTATGACCTACTCATTTTAACATCTAATTTTATCCATGGTAAAATGAAACCTCTTGACGAATTTCTACTTATTGGTGATTTTAACTTACCCAATATTCAATGGGTACTTAATGAAGATGACGATGACTATCTTCAACTTAATTACTTGACATCAAGAGAATCACTTTTCCTTGACACTATTTCATCTCTCCGTCTCAGCCAAATCAGTAACGTTATGAACGACATGGGTAGGGAGTTAGACCTGGTATTTTTTACTGACGCGGGTAGCTTATTAAATGAACCTAGCCCAGTTATAATGTCTACTCTTGACAAATACCACCCCCTTCTACTAATTACATATTGCTATGAAACCGAAAACTTAACAAACTGTGAGGAAACACAATTATTCTTCAATTTTGGAAAAGCTGACTTCTCGGAACTTTGTAGTAGACTTGCCTCTATTGATTTCAACACACTGTTGTCTTGTAATAGTGTTGATGAAGACGTTTCTATGTTTTACATAATTCTTTTCGATTTATTTTTTTCTAGTGTTCCCCGCGAGCGTCAGCGGTTGACTAAAACATCACCGCCATGGTCCAATAAAGAACTGAAACGTCTTAAAAATAGAAAGAATAAACTGTAGAAAAGCCATATGCGGGACAAAGACATTATAAGTCACAACAATTTCCTCACATCATATAATAAGTTCAAAGAGCTTTTCTCCATACTTTATGATGAGTATATTCAAAGCATGCGTGCTAAATTATTTAGTGACCCACGGATATTTTTTAAGTTTATTAATATGAAGGAAAAAACAGACAACTATCCCAATACCATGAGGTACAAAGACTCTGCTAGCGATGATTCGTCTGAGATTTGTAATATGTTTGCCTCTTTTTTTGACAATGCCCTTGCGTCGTCAAATTTTCAACCTCAAAATTGAAACTTCAGTCATATGAATGACTCTCATGACGTTTCATTCACTATCCCTTCAATTACACAAGAGGATATACTCGTTCATATTAATGGGCTTCCAAATGACTTCACAACGGGTCCGGATGGGATCCCTCCAGCCTTTTTTAAGTCTTGCTGCCTTTCTCTGGTAGCTCCGTTGAGAATTATTTTCCAAAAATCGCTCGATAGTGGGTGTTTCCCCCAGCTATGGAAAAAATTCCTTTATCATACCTATCCACAAAAAAGGTAGTAAAATGATATTTCTAACTATAGGCCTATTGCAAAATTATCTTGCATGCCCAAATTATTCGAATCTATAATTTCTACTCAACTATCAACCTCCTGTAATAATTTACTCTCTTCAAACCAACATGGGTTTATTTTGGGCAGGTCTACAACCACTAACTTGTTGGAATTTGTCTCAGATACCATTGGCGGATTTGCAAAAGGCTACGAGACAGACTGTATTTATACACACTTTAGAAAAGCTTTCGACAAGTTATCTCACTCCGTGATACTCTTTAAAATTGAAAAGTATGTGTTTCCTATAACATTTCTTAAATGGACGAGTCTTACTTAGATAACAGAACATATCAAATCTTATTTCGACATTTCATCTCAAGATTCTTGAAAGCTTCGTCTGGCGTACCTCAAGGGAGTTACTTGGGCCCCTTGTCCTTTATTCTGTCTATTGATGACATTGTCTCTGTTGTGAGATATTGCAAGGTCTTGATTTATGCTGACGACATTAAACTTTTCGCCCAGATTAAATCTTTTAATCTTGTGAGCAGGTACACAGTGACCTTCACAGATTTTACGATTGGTGTAAATGCAATAACTTGACACTCAATATAGACAAATGTGAGGTTATGACTTTCCACAGAAATCAGAAACCAATTTCTTACGATTATGTATTCTCGAATTCCTCGATTCGCCATGTGGGTGCTGTTTGTGATTTGGGTATCAAACGTGACCATAGATTGAATTTTGTCTCCCACATAAACTACACAGTATCAAAGAGTAGTTCCATGCTGGGCTTTATGAAACGTTGGTCCCGAGAGTTCTCGAATCCCACCATTACTTTGCGTTTGTACACTTGCTTTGTGAGACCACTTCTTGAATACGCTAGCCAGGTCTGGTCTCCATTTTACGGTACACACATCGACCGTATCGAGTCTATTCAACGGAACTTCCTACGATTTGCTCTCAGGCACCTACCCTGGAATAATTCATTAATTCTTCCACCCTATGAATATCGCTTGAAGCTTTTGAATATGCACTCTCTTAAGAAACGTCGCATAGTTGCCGATGTAACTTTTGTGCGTCAGCTTTTAAACGCGAATATTGATTCCCCGTTGTTGCTTAACAAAATCTCTTTTCGTGATAGTAGGCACAATTTGAGAAGGCTACCTCTGTTGCATGTTAACTCCTCAAGGTCTAACTTTAGCATGTATGAATCTGTTAATCGCATGTGTATTACTGTTAATAATATGGCTGAGCATTTTGTTTTCGACGTTTCTAAGCATGTTTTAAAAAAAACGTCTATATAATATTTAATTTATTTTGTTTAATATTTTGTGCATGTACTTTCATCTGGTGTTTGGATTAATGTTTAGTGTAACATACTAATCCTAACACCGACTAAGTGATTTATTTATTTATTAAATGTATCCATGCAGCGAGCTTGTGTTAAGCCGGTTCTGATAGTCTATATTCCTTTTGTGCACTTTCAGGCAGATGCACCCGAAGCTTTTCTGCAAAATTTTATCGCTCAGGTAAGAATATTGCAAAGATCTAATTTAATCACTGATATATTCCTTTTTGTCCACTTTCAGACAGATACAGCAGAACCTTTTCTGCAAAGCTTTACGCTCAGGTATCAGGTAAGAATATCGCAAAGATCTAGTCTAACACTGATATATTCCTTTTGTTCACTTTCAGACAGATACAGCAGAACCTTTTCTGCAAAACTTTACGCTCAGGTAAGAATATTGCACAGATATAATTTAACATTCAAATGCTATTTCTTAACTTCTTAAGCAATTATTGCTGCGCGGAAATCCATAAAAATTCTCAAATAAAAAAAAAAACCCGAATTCAAGCTTATACTCCGCTCTAATTCTACACGCGTTGATTCAAAAAGTTGCTTCTTGCTCGAGTTCCTGCCAAAGACTTTCTCTGAATTCGATTTGTCTTGCAATGCTCAGCCGACTGGAAGGCATACACGCCATCATCGCTTTCTGCCGTTCTATCTCGCAACATGTAACGCATGAACGTCGTTTTCTGTACTCACTGCCTTCATGTAGGTGCCTAGCGTAGCAGAATTATCGCGCTACGATTAACTTTGTGATTATCTTCTTTTACGGTTTTAGTGTGTGCGTTTTCGCTAGTGGACTGGAATGTTGGCTGACAGCGGTTCTGTGTTGTTGTGTGAAGAATTTTTGTGTTGTCATTTACCGTCGCTCCATTGGAAGATTTTTTGACCAACGGTTAATGGCACGACATTTTATGTTGATGATGCCAATTTTAGTAATTTTAATATGGATTTCAGTTTTTCTTCTTTCTTTCTCTTCTCTTCGTTCTGTGGGCTTTATTAGGAAGATTATAATTTGTGCGTGTTCTGCACAAGTCAGATTCTTTCTTTTAGAAATATTTTTTTTTTGTTTTTAGGTTCATGCCTTATGTGGAAGCAGCAAAGGGCTACTTTCCGAAAATTAAACAGATAACCTTTTGCCCCTTTTCAGGTACTCTCTCTACAGAAGGTAGAGAGGCCCAAAACGAAAGTAAGGATGAAGGGGAAAATGAAAAGGATAGCGGGTGGGGGATACGCTACAGCATGGGTACGACCCACGGAGATAAGAGTCTCAAGCCGGGCTTTGACATTAGACATAGGTCAGGATATGCAATAAAAGAAAATAGATTCACCCACAACGCGCCCATCGTGGGGACGACCCACCAGAGTCTCAAGCCAGGCATGCGCTAACCCCTGGGTTGTTGAGAAATAAACGTCCCATCCGCGGCCATAATCCTAGCTCGCCTTGAACGAGGGAGGACCTATCAACAGATAAACTTCGTCTATCAACTCGCCTCGGCCAATGAGCTGACCAGGAAAAGGTCCAGTGGTCGGTTTATTACAAATGGGGAATGGTAGGCTCAGCGCTTCGAATGAGTCGGGGAAACGCATTACTTATCGTTCTGTGTTCTGCTGAATCCGGTCGTAGCGCCCCGGAAACCTCCCAAATCCCAAGCGAGGAAATCATAGATAGAATTCATCTATCAACTCACTCAGGACGACGGAAATCCCACGGGGTACAGCAAGCGGGTTCAAGCTCTATGGAAATTGAAGAAGGGACAGGAAGGTGAAATCCTTCAAATGCAGGCTAACCCAGAAGGGGCTAGGAGCAAAATGAAAGAGGGCTATCACCCACGGATGGCTTCTTAAGGCTACCGCGAATAATTATAAAAATAAAGGAACAAATCATCTAAAGCGGGGAGGGGGTGGAGGAAAACAAACCACCCACACAGGTGTTAGGTCTTAATGTTCTGGGCATGAAATATTCCTAAGTGATGACCCCCAGGGCTGCGTAAGCGGTAGGACACGTTACCCAGACGGTCGTCCACTATCGCTTTAATAAATTTTGGGGTCAGCTTGGCCGCGAACCGATCAACGGCGCTGCTCTGGACGTGATTGCAGAAAAAGACTTGTTGCCCCTGAGAGAAACTCCTGGGGCGCGTACGTAGTTTGTATCTAGCTGAATACCTCTGATACGCTTCAGACAAGTGTAGCCTAACCTCGTTGCGTATCAGGTGGAGCCCTTGGTTGACCGGAATAAGCTCTGGTGTACCATTGCTGTTGTGTGAGAGGTCTTTGAGGAGCTTGTAGGCATCACCATGTGTCACTGGATGCCGACCGGACATGAGAAAGTAGGCCGAGCACCTGGTCGAGTCATGCACGACATTACGAATTTCGAAGGGGATCTCGCTCAGATGCTCTCCGAATTTCAATGGTCGGACTCGACATAAGCGCGTATACCGGCCAGAATCGGTTGGTTTACACGCTCGGAGGCGTTTGATTGTGGGGAGTAGGCTGGGGAAAAGACGTGGTTCACGCCGTATTTCTCAAAAAATTATGCAAATAACTTAGAAGTAAACTGGCATCCGTTATCAGAGTGTAAGTGTTCCGGTACGCCAAAAACGTGGAACATTTCTCGCTCTAGAAAGTGGACGATTCTAGACGAGGTGGCTTCAGGCAGCGCTTTTAATGACACAAGCTTGGAGAGGTGGTCTAACACGATAAAATTGTATCTATTTCCGTTCCGGTCAACCAAAAAAATCGCGAAATACCCGCTGCCAGGGGAGGTCAGAGGCTCGCATTGGCCTAAGGGTGAACTGGGTGACGAATTGGTGGGCTTAATTTGTCTACAAGTATCACATGAATTTTTGGACGTCTGGCGCTATGGTAGGCCAATAGTATAGGCGTCGCAGTTTCTCCAGTGTTTTAGCAGCTGCGAAATGCGCCGACGTCGGAAAACAGTGCTCATCTTTAATCAAGTCAGAGGTCAGGCTCTCGGGGACCCAGAGTTTCCCGGTAGATTGATCAGGTGATATACTATTTTTAGGAGGTGCGAAAGATATAAAAAGTTTTTCGTCAGAGACTCGCAGATTGGTGAAGATGTTTGGGTTCATGGTAGGCTGAACAGCTATGTCCTTAGAAGTGTGGTCGAGCGGTCCTTCCATGAAAGCTCGGGAGAGTGCATCAGCCATGATTTTGTCTTTTCCCTTCCGGTATTCAATGTTAAACTTGAAGGCCTGGAGCTCAAGACTCCACCGAGGCAGTCTGCCACATAGATTTCGCTGGTCCATGAGCCATGTAAGACTGGTATGATTGGTGATCATCGTAAACTCCAGTCCTTCAATGAAGGCACGAGAACGCTTCACACTTAAGACCGCCGGTAGGCAGTCTAGCTCCGTGATGCTGTAATTTCGCTGGGCTGCATTTAGTTTCTGGTACATAAACGCGATCGGGTGTTCGCCTCGATCGTGTTGCTCGCATTGCCAGACATTCTTTGAGCTGGGTAAAAGACTTTTTGGCCTGTTCATTCAACATGAACTTCACGTTTTTTTTTAACAAGTCTGTGAGTGGACTGGCGATTGATGCGAAGTGCGGAATAAACCGCCTGTTCCAGCCACAGACCCCAAGGATGCTTCTCACTTTCTTGACACTATGCTGTCTTGGAAGATTCCAGATAGCAGCTGCCTTCTCTGGATCAACTCGCAAACAGCCATCACCTACTTCAAAACCCAGGTATCTGACCTCTCGCATACAAAACTTAGTCTTCTCCACATTGATAGTTAGGCCAGCCTTCTGCAAAAGCTCGGCTACGGTTTCTAACAGCTTGAGGGGCTCGTCAAATGTGGAGGAGGTGATAAGTAAGTCGTCTAAGTAGACAGATATGCGGCTATGCATCTCGTGTGGAATTACCTTGCACATTAGTTTGCACATGGTTTGGGCCAAAGGGGAGAACCGTGAACTGGTACAGGGGTCCTCCTGGAACTGCGAAACGCCCTAGCTAAGGGAATTTGCCAAAAGGCGTTTTTCAGATCTATTGCTGACATGTAACGGGAATAATGTATGGTGAGTGGTAACCTAATGTTGAGCGTCACTAGTACGGTAGGCTACGCTCTGCTTAATGGCGTCAACACTGCAGAGCGGAGAATATGCCGATATTACTAGATAAATTAATAACGCACACGTTAGCTATCGAACTCCAACTATATTTTTCGAACTTATTACATCGTTTATATACACAATTTTTACCTAACAATGAGAATGCTTGCATAAACATTACTTTCTTTACAACCATTCTTTGTTTACTTTCTTTCATTCATTCTCATTTGTTCTAAATTTTACTTCGTTCACTATAGTGACCACCATGAACATACACACGGTGACTGACATTTCACAAGCACTTTCCCTTGCGCTTGACCCAGTGCATGGGACTACGTAATATTTGTTGTGCTTGTAGAAATGATGAGTCAAAGCGTGCACATTCGTATCGATAACTATTTCATAGATTAAAAGAAGTTGTTATGTTATCGTTTTGTTATTAGGTCACTATGTGATTTATTGGAATGATGTGGTGCAATGATTACATCATTACATATCATGAGATCACTATAATGAGATCACTATACCCTCACCCTTTCTAATGAGTCTTTAGCATTTTTAAAGACAAAACGAACGGCCTGAAATCTTCAATTACTGGCCTGAAGAAAGTAAATCCAACATATTTGTAGCAGCGCTGCAATGATAAAACAAGACATCTAAGACATCTGTAACCAATTTGCGACCGGCTGAAATCAGAAACTCGTCACCTTTTTCTATATATCAACATCATTCCATCCCGATGACAGAGTTATCAACGCAAGAAGAATTCAACGCACTGTTTTCGAAATTAACCGAGTTAATCGGAAACGAGCTGGAATACATTCCGGAGGCTCCACAAGGAAGTCAACCAACTGCCATTTACAATCCGACACCTATTGAGGAGTTAAAACAAAGAGGACCAAAACCTATAACCTTGCAAGAATACAGGTGCAGGAGTCAAATCAGCAAGCATATAGAGAAGACCGCAGCCAAACGACAGAAGAAGAGAGGAGGAAAGAAAGGAGCCCTAAGGAAGCAACGCGCTGAGCTCTAAAGATTAATTCCCATCGCAAAGGGGGAAAACAAAGCAACACTATTTGAACGACTAAAAAAAATACAGTGATTATGGGAAATTGCAGCTCCACAAACGTGCAGATTCGTTTCTTCATCGAGTATCAACAGGCGTTAACGACATCAGCAGTTTTTGCGATTATTATAATAATTTTATACATTTACAACAAATACAGTAGGAATTACGTTAGGAAACAGATAAGGAGGACCATTAGTGTTTAATTTTTTTTTTTTTCATTTAGAATGAATAGGTCTTATAGTAAGAAACTTCCATATATATAAGTAAAATGATAAAATAAAAATTAAAAATAGTAAAACATAGTATTCCGTTCCTTTTCTATAAAGATTCTTAAACTCTAAATCTCTTTCTCTCTCCTTTGAATGGACTCATTACAGCAATTAACAGACGAAGTTGAGAAAATCTTGTCGAAAAAGGCTAAAATCGTGGTTTTAAAACTGAAACCTCGAAATCAAAATCACAAAGATTAGAAGAAATAAATCAAAAATTTGGAGCTCTAATAGTTACACTAGACAAGTCCAAAACACTTGATATTAAGATCAAATTCAATAGATTCTCAAGAGAACTAAAAATTTTACCTACTAGTAGCAGCTTTACAAGAATCACTGATGGAAGAAAACAGCGAAATGGCCAACTTTGATTTACGAACGGCCATGAAAGCCATCCCTGCATTTGAAGGAAAATTTAGCGAATTAACAGCATTCTTAAAAAACACCTTAAGCGACACCGCGAAATTAGATTTGTTGCACTTTGTTTTCAATGTAAAACTGTCACTAAACGTTCAAACAGCTCTAGGTACTCAGATGCCAACAACGTTTGAGGTTTTAAAAAAGGAGCTTACTTCAAGATACAAAAACACTAATACAGTATTCCAACTCCACACAACTCTCGGCGATTTAACCCAGAAAAGATCAACGGTCTCAGCCTATAAGGATAGAATATTAACTCTCATAAGTGAATTAAATCAATTGCAGATAGATGCTCTTGGTTCATCTGCTACACCAGCAGAAAAAATAGCAGTGTAGAGCATAAGTGCATTCAGCTAATGCACACAATATAATATGCAAAGAAAAGCATACCGATCTATAGCACACACAAATGCACATAACAAATATACAACGAAATATTATAAAACAAAAAAAAACTTTGCTTTACTACATGAATGGGTCATACACTGCATGAATGAAATTGCAGAGTAATCGTAAACAAGCAAAGAAAAATAAAGAAAAACAATTCTTTCATCAAAGCTTGTCCATATGACCAAGCGTCATAGGTAAACAAATAAAGCCATCATCAGTGAATAAGCACTATGCATATGCTTTGAACTGTGCATGAACCTTGTGTATAGCGGTATAAAGCTTACTCAGCATTCTTGTATGCAATCACCGATTTCAGGTGATCAATCGTGCAATTTTAATTTTTACATACATAATGATGAAGTAAGCGCTTTTGTTATTGTATAAAAGACCTGTAATTTGGCTAATAAAATCAGAGTTTAATCAGACCTCTCTTGGCGTATTTCATGATTGCGAAGCTCCCTTAGCTCCTACAGTATGGATACCTTTCCAGGTAATTAGAGCTCTCTAGCTCTCATACCATTGCCTTATTAAATAGAGCTCTTTAGCTCTAGGCTATCAAGGCACCATTGATAAAACTGTCCACAGCTCTGGTGATTTGCTTTTATTAAAACCAAACTTTGAGCTTTTCTGCTCTCATATGGTTGAGATACAAGTACCTAGAAGCTCCTTATAGCTCTATCACTTGTATCTCGCTATTAATGAGAGTCTGTTCTTCTTTTTTTTTATAAGATATTCCGCAGTCTTTGGTTTACGGAAAGAAGACAGATTATAAACAAGAAACATTACATGGCGACCCTGCCCAACCAAACTTGGAATCGTCGGAGAAAACTGATGAGCAGATACTCAACCCATGGAAAGCACTAAAGAAATCATTAGAGGAGGCACTAAAAAATCCGACAGCGGGACCGCGTCCGATTACTTTGGAGGAATATAGAAAGAGAGCAAAACGGTTGAGCAAGTAAAAAATCAAGAAGCTACAAAAAAGAAAAGAGCTGGTTTCGAGATCAAAATAAGGGCGGAGATTAAAGAATATCATCGTCTGCTGGTAATAGCGATAGGAGATCAGCACGATTTATTTTTAAGAAAAATAAAAGAATGAAAAATAAAAAGAAGTGAGTTTAAGAAAAATAAAAATAAATATTGAAATAAAATAAATAAATAATAATAAAATTGGCTTCTTTGTAAAGCTTCGTCTTTTCTGTTAGCTTTGAAAGAATTTCACTGTTCCTATCGTTGTGTCTTCCAAATTTTCAGCTAGTTTTGGGAATTCTTCCTTTTTTTTCTTTTTAGCATTGTCTTCACGACAGCATTCTAGCAATTCAATTCCCAGGTCAGTCAAAGAAGAATATATATATATATATATATCAATATGGGTAAGAAAGCCTCCAAGTTACAAACAGAGGAAATACTCATAAATAATAATGCAGGTGCTTCGACTAATAATATCGCTCAAAGTACCCGAAGCTTATCAGACATCGAATTAATTCTGCTAATACTAGCAATTATCCCTTTGTGCCTACTAGCATTTTGGAAAATAAAGAAAATGCTTACAAAACAAGTAAAGAAACAAGTAGCCGTCGCAACAGTTGAAAATAAAAAGATGAGCTTAAAGGACATAACGACAAAATTGAAAGATATATTGGAGAATTTTAAGAAAACTCCAAATAGACAATATTCGTCCACTCATATTTTAAAGAAAACTACAGAAGTTGAAGACATAAAAGATGGCTTCGATACAAAATATAAAGAAATATTTAAAATAAATGAAGAACAAGCGATCGAACACAAAAAGAATTTTGAGAAACTGTACGATAGCATAATTGCAATTTTGAAGAATAAAGCAAAAGATACATTGGATAAAGAAACATTGGATAAAGAAACATTGGACGAAGAAGCTGAGGAAATAATAATGCCGAACTTTGACATAGCCACTGCAGTGAAAGTGATACCAGAATTTTCTGGAGAACGTAAAAATCTAGACAATTTTTAAATCTAGTGCAATTCCTACATGATGATTTATCAGAGGAAGCACAAAAGAATAGACTGCTAGATTTCGTTTTGAAAACTCGTCTAATAGCCACAGTAAGGAATAAACTGTGCACATTGCCAACCCCCACCACTTTAGAGACATTCCAAAAGAATCTACGAGATATATATAAAACGAATAGAACACAACTCAATATTCACACTGAGTTAGCAAAGGTCACTCAATCCAATAGGAGTATCACAGATTTTGCCAGAAAAATTGAAGGTTTAGTTGCACAACTGAATACCTTACACATAACGGAACAAGGTGAAACAAACAGGTCATTGATCGTAAAATTGAATAATCAATTGGCACTAAACGTTTTCAAAAATGGCCTACAAGAACAATTAAAGGCAACAGTCCTTGCAGCAAGACCCAAAACGCTAAGTGAAGCTATACAGATAGCAGCGGAAATTGAAACACCGAGACAGAAAGCAAATGTGTACCAATATAATAAGTACAATGCTCGGAAAACCTTCAAAAACTTCAAGAACAACCGTAACGACTCAAGAAGCAATTATCGCAATAAACCTCAACGGAATAACAATCGATCGTTTAACTCACAAAATTACCATAACGGCCAACACAATGGCAATAGTTACCCTCGGAACAATATCCGCCTAAACAATAACACATCGTATAGGTGAATTCAAGTAGCTCAATCGGGAAACGGGCGAAGCCCCGAAACAGAATCGGGGGACACACAGTAAAAATTTATAATATAAATGAAATTTTAACCAATTACATATCTGTATCCATACATGTATCACTCGGCAGCAAAACATTCCTTATTGACACAGGAGCCGATATATCAATCTTGAAAATAAATGAGTTGAAATCAAGAGATGGAATTCAAGAGCGCAATAAATGCAAAATCAAAGGTATCACGCAATCAGAATCAAATTTCCTAGGCACAATGAGTGCAAATATAAATATAGATAATCAAGAGATCCAATAAGAATTCCACATTGTCGATGAAACATTTCCTATAATGACCAGTGGAATATTAGGAAGAGATTTTCTCATAAAAAATTCCTGTAAAATAAATTATTACAATTTTACCATTTCAATTTTTTTCAATGATGCAAAATATATTCTGCCAATGTACACTAAATTACCTAGCTTGAAAGAGATTAAAATTCCTGCTAGATCTGAAATAATTCAAGTAATAAAAGCCGACATTATTGAAGATAGCACAGTTTTGAATGAAGAAATTCAGAATGGAATTTATATAACAAATTCCATCATACCTGCTAAAGGCATCGCTCATGTTAAAATCCTAAACACTTTAGATGAAGAAATAACTTCACATAATTTTAAACCTAAAACTGAACCACTTCAAAATTATTACATTTTCAATACTAATATCAAGAAAATTGAAATAGATATTGCAAACTTCTGAAAGAATTAAATATTGAAAATCTAGACCAACATGCAACTAACTCCATTTTAGACATTTGTAAAAATTTCTCGGATATCTTCTATTTACCAGGTGATAAATTAACGGTAAATAACTTTTACAATCAGAAAATCTCCACTACAGATAAAAATCCAGTTTATAGAAAAAACTATAACTTCCTCACCGAGGAAATAAACACACAAATCGACAGTCTCATTAAGGAAGATATAATTGAACCATCAGTTAGTCCTTACAATTCACCACTGTTGATCGTTCCAAAGAAATCAGATAATGATACTAAAAAATGGCGTCTTGTTGTCGATTTCAGACAATTAAACAAGAAAATTCTAGATGATAAATTCCCTTTGACAAGACTTGAAGACGTACTAGATAAACTCGGTAGAGCTAAATACTTTTCCACGCTAGATCTCACAAGTTCTTTTCATCAGATAGAATTAGAAAAGAAATCAAGACAATTAACAGCATTTTCTAGTAACAAGGGGCATTATCAATTCAAAAGACTACCTTTTGGCTTAAAAATTTCCACTAACAGTTTTCAGCGAATGATTTCAATAGCTTTAGCTGGGTTAGATTCAGAAGCATTCCTCTACGTGGATGATATCATAATTTTCGGATGTAGTCTAAAACATCATAACCAAAACTTAATAAAAACTTTTCACAGACTGAGAAAATATAACCTAAAGATAAATCCTCAAAAATGTAGATTTTTGCAAACGGAGGTCACCTATTTAGGACATTTAATAACAGAAAAAGGTGTCAGGACAAATCCTAAAAAAATTGATACGGTATTGAATTACCCTACCCCTACAAATGCTGATGATGCCAGCAGATTTATTGCTTTCTGTAATTACTACAGAAGATTTATTCCAAACTTTGCTCAAATGGCAAAACCAATAAATTCGCTATCTAAAAAGAATACACCTTTTATTTGGTCGAAGGAATGCCAAGAAGCATTCTCGACACTTAAATGTAAATTAGTAAATGCACCAATCTTAAGATATCCAAATTTTGATGAAAAATTCATCATAACCACAGATGCTTCACAATTTGCCCTTGGAGCTATTTTCTCTCAAGGTGAAATTGGCTCAGATCTACCGATTTCATACGCTAGCAGAACATTAACTAAACACGAACTGAATAAACCAATTATTGAGAAAGAACTCCTAGCAATACATTGGGCAATTAATTATTTCAGACCGTACGTATATGGCAAAAAATTTATAGTGGTCACAGACCACAGACCTTTGGTAAGTCCCTTCACTCATAGAAACCCATCTTCCAAAATGACAAGAATAAGGCTTGAGCTATCTGATTATAATTTCGAGATTATCTATAAGCAAGGCAAAATAAACACTAATGATGATGCTTTATCGAGAATAAAAATAGATTCTGATATCCTTAAAGCGATGATACCTACTGCAAATATAAAAATAACAACTAGAGCAAGGTCTAAAAAGGACAATCAAGATAACAATAAAAAAAAGCGACCCTGTATGAATCCCTTATCAACGTAAAGACTGATCACCTTTATGCATGGGAATGCATATCAATTAATGAAGTAAGAAGGGTCAAAACATTACGCTTTGAAAGAAATAACAATGATAATAACAACAATGCTGATAAACAAAATAGCTCCACTAAAAAAAGAAAAAGAATTAATGAAAGTTTGCCAGAAATAATAATAAATAAAAAGGGAGTGATAATCAAAATCAGTAATAATCCATATCATGGCTTAGGTTTGATCTTGGAGACACTGATCTTTGAAATGAAGAAAATGAAAATAGAGTCACTATCGTTAGCGGAAGATGACATCACATTTCAATGCATAAACGTCGACAAATTTAAAATAATATTTAATGAGCTGCATCGCAAAATAAATAAGAAAAATGGGCAAACAGAATTAAAGATATTGATATATAATCCTCCCAAAAGAATTCTAGATGAAGCAAGAAGAAATGATATAATTCCACAACTCTCCGCATGGAGGACACTCAGGTATCAAGAGAATAATCAACAAGATTAAACAAAGATACATATGGAAAAATTTGAACAGAATGGCTAAAAATCATATAAATAAGTGTGAAAAATGTGCTAAAAATAAGATTCTGAAACATACAAAAGAAAAAATGGTGATAACAGAGACACCATCTACAAGCTTCAAGATTATATCTATAGACACTGTAGGACCATTGAAGATATCGAGCGAATACAGATATATACTAACTATACAGTGCGACTTGACTAAATATATTGAAACCATTCCATTAAAAAGAAAGAAGCAATAACAGTAAGTCTGGATAACATTTTCATATTAAAATTTAGTAACTTTAAAGCAATCAAGACTGATATGGGAACGGAGTTCGTGAATGAAATATTCACTAACATATTGTTACGAGCGTGGCCTTAGTTCGTTAGTTAAAATACAATATTTCAGATATAATCCAAATTTCTTTCTTTATTTAACTTTACTGTTTACTCTCACAAATTCACAAATAATTATCAAATCAACTCTTTATTTATCGCTAGTACTGTACTTCTAATTATCGCAATCCAAATAGTTTACTTCGTTCACTTCGCTGTCTGAAATAATACTCACCTCCTGGATGTGAGCAGCGCCGTATTTATACCCTACGAATTATCCTAGAACCTTCCTGAATATTCCATTCTCCAAACCCAGTTTACTAGGATGTCACTAACCTAAAGCTGTTTCCATTTCCAATAGTTGTCGCTTGTATCACTTTGTGGCGCGTAACACTGCCCCCTTCTTAAAATTGTTCGTCCCGAACAACAGGTGATCCACGGCCTTGATGTTCGCAGTATTGACATAAATGATCTAGATGAACGATGTTCCGTTTGCCTCTTGTACCCCGCTGAATCCTATATACTACGTCATTTATTATAGTCACTACTGAATACGGTCCGTCCCAGTGTTGTTGCAATTTGGGAGAACGTCCCTTACGTCGTTTCGGGTTGTACAGCCAAACAAGGTCACCTTCATTAAATCCTGCTGAGTTAGCACGTAAGTCATGGCGGGTCTTCATCCGATCGGTATTTATTGCTAATTTTGCTTTCGTGACTTCGTGTGCATCAGCTAATCGTTGTCTAAGTTCCGATACATAATCGTCGGGTAACTTTTGTTCACCTCTGGGTGTACCAAACTTGAGATCGCTAGGAAAACGCATCTCCTTTCCGAATATCACTTTTGCTAGAGTTTGTCCAGTCGTGTTGCGTACAGCTGATCGGTAGGCCATTAAGAACATGTCAATATATCGATCCCCGTTGGTGATAGTCGACTACTTTTTTTAGATGCTCGACCAATGTTCTGTTGAAGCGTTCGACCATGCCATCAGATTGTGGATGCAGAGGAGTTGTTCTGGTTTTTCTTATTCCCAGAATTCATGAGGAACACCAAATCTACTGACCCAATTCATTACTACTTGATCCGCTACTGTGGTAGACTCTTGATTAGGGATTGCATAAGCTTCAGGCCATTTACTGAAATAGTCAATAGCAACTAATATATAACGGTTACCGTTATCTGTTTCAGGAAAAGGTCCAGCGATATCTACGGCTATCCTTTCAAATGGGGCTCCTACATTATACTTATGCATTTCTCCTCTACTTCTGTGTGGTGGTCCTTTGCAAGAAGCACTGATAGTGCATCTGCGGCACCATTCCTCAACATCCTCTCGCATATGTAACCAATAAAACCTTTCACGTATTTTGGAAATTGTTTTATTCACCCCCAAATGTCCTCCAGATGATCCACTGTGCATTTGTTCTAGAGCATCTTTGGCCAGGGATGCTGGCACGACTATTTGCATTCGGAATGACTCGCCGTTAGTTGATTCCCACTTGCGCTTTAATATACCACATTCAAAGTGAAGAGAGTTCCATTGAGCCCAGTAGATCTTCAGTTTCCCCCTCCTCTCCGAGATATCTTGCCATTGTGGTCTTTCCATGTGTTCTTTCCAAGCAAGAATAGGTGCTATGTCTGCATCTTCCCGTTGAGCTGTTCGCAAGCTGTCGTTGTTCCAACCTGTCGATGGTTCCACCGTCATTAGCTGTATAGTTGCCTCCGTTTCTTTTTCTTCCAGCCGAACGCAATATTTGCATTCAACTTTGCATGGACGTCGTGAAAGGGCGTCTTCATTTCCATGGATACGTCCTCTTCGGTGTTGGATTTCAAAGTCATAAGCTTGGAGTCGCTCTATCCATCTCGCCACTTGCCCCTCAGGGTTCTTAATATGCAAAAGCCATTTAAGCGCTGCATGGTCAGTGCGGAGGATAAATTTCTGCCCGTAGAGATATTTATGGAAATGCTTGCTAGAGTTTACAATGGCAAGTAGCTCTTTCCTTGTAGCACAATAATTTCTCTCTGATTTTGAGAGTGCTTTGCTAAAATAAGCTACTGGCACCTCTTGACCATCCTCCTCCTGTGAAAGCACTGCACCAATACCTACATTGCTGGCATCCGTGTCCAATATGTATAAAAGATTTTCCCAGCTTTGGATAGTGAAGCACTGGAGTTCCACAGAGCTGTTGCTTCAAATTTGCAAAACTCTCGTTACATTTATCTGACCATATGAACGGCTTTCCTTTTTCTGTAAGTTGATGTAGGCTAATTGCTATATCTGCAAAACCTTTTACGAATCGCCTGTAGTAGGTAGCTAATCCAAGAAAACTCCTTAATTGATGTTTGTCCTTTGGAACAGGCCAATTTTTCACAGCTCTTATCTTCTCTGGATCAGTTCTTACTCCTTGTGATGAAACTATATGCCCCAAATATTTTACTTCATTCTTGAATAGAGCACATTTAGTCGTACTGAGCTTCAGTTTCGCATCTCTCAGTCTTTGAAGTACGTCCCGTAGGTTGTTTTTATGTCCCTCGAATGTCCTTCCGATCACAATTATGTCGTCTAAGTAGACAAGACATGTTTTCCAGGTTAATCCTCGTAAAACACATTCCATGAGTCGTTCGAATGTGGCTGGAGCATTACATAATCCAAATGGCATAACTTTGAATTGCCCTAAGCCACTTCCAACTGAGAAAGCAGTTTTGTCTCGGTCCTCGGGATGTATTTCCACTTGCCAGTAACCGCTCTTCAAATCCAATGTGGAAAACCATTGCGCTCCGGAAAGGGTCTCCAATGTGTCATCAATCCTTGGTAACGGATAGCTATTCTTTCTTGTTACATTATTTAGTTGGCGGTAGTCCACACAGAATCGGGTGCTACCATCCTTTTTCCTGACCAAAATAAACTGGCGATGTCCATGGGCTGTTAGATTCCTCAATTATGCCTTGTTCTTTCATGGAATTTATCTGCAACTTCTGGTTGTTTGGCTAATGGTAGTCTTCGTGGTGGTTTCCGAATGGGCCTAGAATCTGCTGTATTGATCCGATGCTGGACAAGATTTGTTTTGCCGAAATCATCATCATTCATTGCAAATAATTCCGAAAATTCATCGATCATCTCTTTGGCATCGTTGTATTGCTGTCCACTTAAGGCACTAGATGAAAGAAGTTTCTGAACCTGTTGAGTAGTAGCTGGTATACGTATTGCCTCCTTAATATTACTACCATTTTCCAAATTAACAATCTGATAAACAGGCTCACAATTTCCAATTATAGCACCTTCTTTTAGTTGTACCTCATTTTCGGATGTGTTGAGCACTCTGACTGGAATTAATGTTGCGCCTTCTGCCTTCACTAAAGTCTTACCAACGATGATGTTCGATGTTACTTTTGTAGTGTTAGGCTCCACCAGATAAAATCGGCAGGTCCCGATGTCATCAGTAAGCTTTGTCCATACTAGCGTCTCCGAGAATGCAGAGAGAGTCATATTCTCACAGACCATCGTCCTTATTTTTGCAGGATAATCTGTTCCTCCTCCTAGTCTCATAGGAATTTCTATGTTGCCATATTTGAGTATTCGTTCTCCGACATCTAAATTTATTTTATATGTGGTCATAAAGTCTACTCCAAGGATGCATTCATCCATTATATCTGAAACTAGGAAATTGTGAGGAAATAGTAGTTCACCTAGTTGAATATCCAAAGTTATTTCACCAAAAACTTGTGCTGCGGCTCCAGTTGCTGTTCTTAGTAAATATTTGGTGGTATTGTGAAGCCATTTGTTCTTGACAAGATCCGCTCTAATAATTCCATATATAACAAGACTGCTATTATTTCTCTGCAACTGGGCTATCTGAGTGATAACTTCGGGGCTGTCGACTCTACCCACCAACTTCTGCCCCCCCCCCCCCCAAGTTGGTTTTTAGATGTTTTCCGACTGCTATACAGGGGAGCTGATGCGACTAGTCGCTGTTTGATTTCTAGGCTCTCCCCGAATAGCTTGCTCCCTGGCTCGACATCATGGGCATTCTGTTCTGTCCTCCTCTTCTGGTGATTCTGTTCGACGGCGTTTTCTGCAGTCTCTTTGGAGGTGTCCTGGTCTATTACAATTCCAGCATCGCAGAATACCACGTGAAGAATTGCTCTGTGATGGCTGCATTCTATTACAAGTACATTCCTCCACCGAAATTTCTCTCACTCGTACTGCACTTCGAGAAGCTTGCCTGGCAGATTCATATGCTAGTGCTTCTGCTGTTGATTTCTTTCCTGCTAGCCTCAACGCTTGTTGTAAATTTTGATCTGCAATAGCGTTCACAGATGCTTCTGTTGCCACTTCATTAAGGAAATCCGCATTTACGCTAGAGTATGAGAGATAAGCTAATCTTTCCACATCAGGCTGCAGTTGTTGTAGTGATTCGCCATGCTTTTGAATCCTGTTGCGTAGCTGTAGGCGATATACTTGCTGCGTGTGTTCATCTCCATAACGTAACTCTATCGCCTGTACTAATGAAGTATAATCACGTTGCCTTTCTATCGGTATAGTTTGTAAAAGCTCTGATGCAGAACCTCGAAGTGCTAATACCAGAGCTGTAGCATTGTCTGCATCATTCCATCCGTTTACTTAGGAAGCAGCCTCGAATTGTCGCTTGAAAATATGCTACGAATATTGTCCGTCAAATATTGGAGGTTTCATTCTGCCTGCATTGGAAATTTCAATTCCTTCGTGCCGTGGTTGTCGATGCTTCATCTTCTCCAAATCTGATTTAAAGTTGTCAACCTGTTCGGTGACTTTTTGTTGAACTTCCGCCACTTCTTGCTCGATTCCTTCAATTTTTAAATTTTGTTGTTATAATACAACACCTCATTCTGATACAGGATACTCCCCATTCGAACTAGTTTTTGGAAAATTATCAAGTTTATTCCAAATATCGAACCTAATAACAACAGCCCAATATATAATTACGAGGACTATTCTAATGAGCTTAAATTCCGTTTAAGCAAAGCACACGAGAAAGCTAGAAATTCACTATAAACAGCAAAAGCGAATAGAAAAGAAAAAGCTGATAAAACATTAAATATAATAGATTTAGAAATAGGTAACTATGTACTATTAAATAAAAATGATAGGAGAAAACATGAATGCCCATATAATGGACCATATAAGATAAAAAACATAGAGGGCGTAATGTATACTTAGAAATATATAATAAAGTAAAGAAGGTACACAAGAATAGGTTAAAGAAAATAGTTTATGAAGCTAAATAAGACAACTATATAATATAACATTCAAATAAAAATAACCACCATATTTTAATAACAACTTTGTCATAACAATACATAGATTAGATTTTATCATGAGATTTAAAAATTGTAAAAATTGTATGTACTGTAACCAGCATTAAATTAATTTTAAAGATAGGACATTTAAATTAATAACAAATAGCTAATAATTTTAATGTACACGTTATCTCAAAACCATACTTTTAAGACTTAATGTTAAACGTTTACTTCATTTAATATAGCAACAACAAAAAAATGTTTCTTTCATGCACAAAAAAAATTTTTTTTTCATCTTTACGGTGAGGATGTAGAGCATAAGAGCATTGAGCTAATGCACAAAATATGATATGCAAATAAAAGCATACCGATCTATAGCACACACAAATGCACATAACAAATATACAACGAAAAATTATAAAACAAAAAAAAAACTTTGCTTTACTACATGAATGGGTCGTACACTGCATGAATGAAATTGCAGTTGAGTAATCGTAAAGCAATTGAGATTACGCTAGAACTAGAAAAAGTGATCCACAACCTGGCAGTAACGTTATGCACTTTAAAAAGCAAAATAATTCAAGCAAACCCAACATTACATTCAATTCAAACAGACCCCAACAAATTGATAAATATAATCAAAATGGTCAAAACTACAATAGGCATAATTATAACGAGAATTATAGCTACGGACCTAACATTAATCACAGAAACAATAACAATAATACTAGGATTAGCTTTAATCAACAAAACAACATTAAAAACCATAATAGAAACACTAATAACAATAATATTTATAATAGAAACTTTAACTAGAAACTTTAGTATAAATAACAATTCTGCACGAATTAACTACGTCCAGGACCAGGGAAACGTCCACTACTCCGGGGAGGAATAAAATGGCCTCCCGGAGAATGTAATAAGATATACAAAATCTCATACACCTGTACGATTTATATAAGATTATATTGCGAGAATGCCGATAGACACCTTAAATTCTTAGTAGACACAGGCGCAGACGTCTCGATAGTAAAAACAAATAAACTAAACATTAGCAGCTTGACTTTAACCCAAATAATAAATGCAAATTATCAGGATTTACGAAGGGGGCAACAACTACATTAGGATCAACAAGCTTAATGCAACATATAGGAGACCACAGAGTCAGCAATTCATTTCATTTAGTAGATGGAAATTTTCCAATTGACACAGATGGAATTATCGGGCGAGACTTATTAAGAAAATTCTTATGCAAAATAGACTACGAAACGTACGCTATATCATTTAACGTAAATGAACACGAAATTATATTACCTATGGAAATGAAACCATTACAGATTACACACATAAAAATTCCAGCGAGAACAGAAGCGATAGTACCAATATGTCTCTCTAGACAGGAAGACAGCATAGTACTGAATAAAGAATTACAGAGTGGCGTATTCATATCAAACACAATAATACCAGCGAAAGGTGCATGCCACATTAAAATGCTAAACACTAACGAGGAAGATGTAATGATACCAAACTTCAAAGTGGAAATAGAACCTTTGAAAAACTATTCCATACTAGTAAAAACACAAAATAAGTATGACACGAATCGAATAAGCAAATTTCTACAGGCAATAAACATAGATTACGAAGAGAAAGAAGCTAAAACAAACCTGCTGGAAACAGTAAAGGAGTATAATGATATATTTCAGCTGGAAGATGGAATTTTGACCACGAACAATTTTTATAAGCAAACACTCCAAGTCATGGATAATACTTCCGTGTATATAAAAAATTACCGATTACCAACCACTCTAAACGAGGAGATAAAAAACAGGTCGAGGAGATAAAATCTAATCACATCATTAAGCCATCTACTAGCCCTTACAACGCTCCACTACTTATAGTATTTAAAAAGGGGACTAGCAGTAAAAAAAACAATGGCGGTTATTCGTAGACTTCAGAAAGTTGAACGACAGAGCAGTTAGCGACAAATTCCCTTTAACTCGATTGGAGGATATTTTGAACAAGCTAGGAAGAGCGAAATATTTCACAACTCTTGACATGACTAGTTCCTTCCACCCGATCGACCTAGAGGAGGACTCAAGACCCCTCACAGCTTTTCGACCGGAAGGGGTCATTTCCAATTCAAAATACTACCTTTTGGATTAAAGGTATCTTCTAATAGTTTTCAGAGAATGTTAACGATCGCTCTTACCGGGCTCAGTTCCGCAGCATTCCTTTATGTAGACGATATTATAGTTTTCGGGTGTAGTATTAAACACCACAATACAAATCTAATCTATTTGCGCAATCTTTGAAATACTTTGTCAAAGATTGCGCAAATGCAATCTCAAACTCAACCCGAACAAATGCCAATTCCTTAAAACTGAAGTTGTATATCTAGGGCATTTGATAACAAATGAAAGTATAAAAACTGACCCCTCCAAATACGAAGTCGTAAAAATTTACCCGGTACCCAAAAGTCCCGAAGAAGTTCGCAGATTCGTAGTTTTCTGGAATTACTACAGACAATTTATTCCTAACTTTGCAGAAATAGCCAAGAACCTGAATTCTCTTCTAAAAAAGAACACACCATTTATATGGGATGAACCCTGCCAAACAGCATACGAAGCACTAAAGAAAAAGCTTACGCAACCACCAATACTCCAATACCCGAACTTCGACAAACCTTTCATCTTAACAACAGACGCATCAAGTTATGCTTTGGGAGCAATTCTCTCACAAGGTGAAATTGGTTCAGATTTACCGATATCCTACGCAAGTAAATCATTGTCAAAACACGATATAAACAATCCTATTATCGAAAAGGAATTACTTGCGATACATTAGGGTATAAACTTTTTCAGACCGTACCTATACGGAAAAAGATTCATTGTTGCCACTGACCATAGACCATATTATAGTTATTTACACACAAAAATCCTTCGTCAAAACTCACGAGAATCAGATTAGATTTAGCTGACTATGATTTCGACATAGTATTTAAGAAAGGTAAAATAAACACCAACGCTGACGCACTGTCAAGAATAAAATTAGACTCCGTTATTCTAAAAAATATGGTTCCGAAAGAAAGCGACTTAACAGCAAATAAAACACTAGTGTTAACAATTGGCATGATAGAAAAACAAAGAGCGTGCAATAATATGGAAGCAAAAATTGGAAATATTCCCCAACCACAGTTAAAGCCTGATCAACTCAACACTTGGGATTCCACTTCCATATCTGATATCAGAAATATAAAAAAGGTAAAATTTATAATGTTGCGCAATTATAAGAAACAAATACGTACGAAGAATGAAATAACAGTATATTGTAACGACAATCCCGATACGAAACAAGATTCTATCACGGAGAAGTTACGGAGTAGCAGTAAGCAAGACAATAACGATAACTCTGATATGAAATACGTTTCCATCATGAAGAAGCTATTGAATGCTACACACAAAATGAATATTCATGAGCTAGCTCTATCAAACAAAGATAATATATTTGAATGCTTTCGACAGGAAAAATTTTAAAATTTATTTAACAAAATACAGCAAGAAGAAGAAAATAATAACAGCGCGAAACTTAAAATAATATTATATCAACCCCCTAAAAGAATAAATAACACTGAAATGCAATATAAGATAATAGAAGTATATCACAAACCGCATGGAGGACATTTGGGAGTAAGAAAAACAGTACTAAAAATTAAACAACGCTTTTGATGGAAACCATAAACAGAATGGTAAAAGCCCATATTAACAACTGTGAACAATGTGCTCTCAACAAACAGGTAAGACACAATAAAGAAAAAATGATAAAGACTGATACACCGACAACAAGTTTCGAAACCGTAGCTATAGACATAGTAGGACCACTTAGGATCTCGATTAATTACCGATACATACTTACCATGCAGCGCGAACTGACAAAATCAGTGATAGCATCTCCCCTAGAAACAAAAGATGCTAACACTGTAGCTTCAACAATAGTAAATGAATTCATTTTAAAATATGGACATTTTAAGATTTTAAAAACGGACCAAGGTACAGAATTCACTAACGGTTTAATGCGAGAAATATGTAAACTACTCAAAATAGAACAAATTTTTAGCACCCCTTATCATCATCAAAGTATGGGAATAGCGGAACGAAATCATCGTGTTCTTAATAAATGCATGCTTTCGTTCGTCGAAAACTTAGAATGGGATAAATGGATACCATATTACACTTTTTCATACAACACCACACCTCACATAGGCACAAATTACTCACCGTACGAATTAACATTTGGCAAATTACCTTATCTACCATTTGACGTAATTAACAATAGTTGGAGTTAGATAGCTAACGCGTGCGTTAATAATTTATCTAGTAATATCGGCGTATCCTCTGCTCTGCAGCTTTGACGCCATTAAGCAGAGAGTAGCCTACCTTAGTAGTGACGCTCAACATTAGTTTACCACTCACCATACGTTACATGGGAGATACTACATCAATACATGAGATCACTATAATGAGATCACTACATGGGTCTCCTGGAGCCGGCTTAGAAAACCGTCTATTAGCGGTAGGGGAAAAGCGTCCGGCACCGTTACTGAGTTTAACTTCCGAGCATCAGAGCACAACCTGACTTTGCCATTTGCTTTCCTCACGAGGGTTACTGAGGAAGACCAGGAGCTCTGACTTTCTTCAATAACTCTCAATTCCAACATCAGATCGAGTTCATCTTACATGGCTCTTTGCACGACCGGGGATACCGCATTTCGTCTTTATCACCCCTTTAGTACCGCAACCGTAGCAGAAGATAAACTTTCTTTACATTGTGTATTACTACACTCTGTAGAGTAGGTGCAGGGATTTTAATGACATGCTATATTATTGTTAGATAATAATGCTATATTATTGTTTTAATAATATATATGATAGTTATGTGGTGGAATGGTGCACAACTTTCCATTCCTCCATTATGTTGTGTATGGGTTTAGCATGGGCCAACCTGAACCAGATTTAGGATTGTGTGTAGTATTCTATTTAGTAATACTTTATTTAATTTATTTCACTTAGCTTAACAAATTATTTATTGTTCATGGACTCAGATTATAGATTGTTTTTCGCATAAATGCTATAAGTGCAGGAGGCTAAAGCACATACTATACTCCATCGAAATACACATGATGTTATGGTGTGAGCCTATAAGCATATGCTATATTTCATGAAATATATATGATGTTGGTGTGAGCCTATAGGTGCACGAATCCTATTACTCATTAGTTGTTTGGCTAAGTGCCTGAGATCAGAGTTGATCACATGAACCAGAGTAAATGATTATTTATGAAAGTTACATGTATGTTCATCACCGTCTTCAAATATTAAGAGCAAAATGATTGGAATAAGGATATGTATCCATTATAAATATATGTTTGTTTATTTATTATGGCCTGTTTACTATGTGAATGTAGTTGCATTTAATTAAACTTAGTTTATTTAATTATCAAGATTTGTAGATTATTTTTCGCATAAATGCTATAAGTGCAGGAGGCTAAAGCACATACTATACTCCATCGAAATACACATGATGTTATGGTGTGAGCCTATAAGCATATGCTATACTTCATGAAATATATATGATGTTGGTGTGAGCCTATAGGTGCACGAATCCTATTACTCATTAGTTGTTTGGCTAAGTGCCTGAGATCAGAGTTGATCACATGAACCAGAGTAAATGATTATTTATGAAAGTTACATGTATGTTCATCACCGTCTTCAAATATTAAGAGCAAAATGGTTGGAATAAGGATATGTACCCATTATAAATATATGTTAGTTTGTTTATTATGGCCTGTTTACTATGTGAATGTAGTTGCATTTAATTAAACTTAGTTCATTTAATTATCAAGATTTATGTATATTATGTTCCATTACCTTCCCGGTAACTGGTAATGGCTGTTTGAGTGGAATCGTATTCAACGGTATGAATAGGTTCGTGTGGTTAGGGAATGTTATGCTATGATTTTATTAACTTTATTACAGATTTAGGATATATATTTGGGATGCCGTTAAGGCTCCTACTGGGCTTTTCCAGAAGTTTCGCTCCAGCCACGGAGTCTTTTCAACGGTTTTGCTATAAAATGAGGTAATTTATCAGATGTACAAACATGTGTACAAAGGTAGGTGGGTATAGTTAACTAATTCAAGAATTGATGTGATATGGTCTGAGATGTTTTAGTTATGTGGTATTAATTAGTATCAAATATGATGTCCATGAACAATATCTTGTATTATAATTATGGTTGTATGGTTTCATAATTTAAATTTTATACCAATCATAGCACAGGTTGGGTTACCTCACCCTTACATTGAAATGGTTAGAATTGTTAAATTTGTTTACCCTCCCGGATCTATCCCCCTTTCCCGTCACACCAAACCAGCGAGACACCAGGCAAAAGCCACCATTCCACTTTTAACCAATGTCAAGCCAGGACTGTTAATGACAGGATCAGGTGATGCCCATTTTGCGGAGCGTTAAAGCATAAACTTTCTTTACATTGTGTATTACTACACTCTGTAGAGTAGGTGCAGGGATTTTAATGACATGCTATATTATTGTTAGATAATAATGCTATATTATTGTTTAAATAATATATATGATAGTTATGTGGTGGAATGGTGCACAACTTTCCATTCCTCCATTATGTTGTGTATGGGTTTAGCATGGGCCAACCTGAACCAGATTTAGGATTGTGTGTAGTATTCTATTAGTAATACTTTATTTAATTTATTTCACTTAGCTTAACAAATTATTTATTGTTCATGGACTCAGATTATAGATTGTTTTTCGCATAAATGCTATAAGTGCAGGAGGCTAAAGCACATACTATACTCCATCGAAATACACATGATGTTATGGTGTGAGCCTATAAGCATATGCTATATTTCATGAAATATATATGATGTTGGTGTGAGCCTATAGGTGCACGAATCCTATTACTCATTAGTTGTTTGGCTAAGTGCCTGAGATCAGAGTTGCTCACATGAACCAGAGTAAATGATTATTTATGAAAGTTACATGTATGTTCATCACCGTCTTCAAATATTAAGAGCAAAATGGTTGGAATAAGGATATGTACCCATTATAAATATATGTTAGTTTGTTTATTATGGCCTGTTTACTATGTGAATGTAGATGCATTTAATTAAACTTAGTTCATTTAATTATCAAGATTTATGTATATTATGTTCCATTACCTTCCCGGTAACTGGTAATGGATGTTTGAGTGGAATCGTATTCAACGCTATGAATAGGTTCGTGTGGTTAGGGAATGTTATGCTATGATTTTATTAACTTTATTACAGATTTAGGATATATATTTGGGATGCCGTTAAGGCTCCTACTGGGCTTTTCCAGAAGTTTCGCTCCAGCCACGGAGTCTTTTCAACGGTTTTGCTATAAAATGTGGTAATTTATCAGATGTACAAACATGTGTACAAAGGTAGGTGGGTATAGTTAACTAATTCAAGAATTGATGTGATATGGTCTGAGATGTTTTAGTTATGTGGTGTTAATTAGTATCAAATATGATGTCCATGAACAATATCTTGTATTATAATTATGGTTGTATGGTTTCATAATTTAAATTTTATACCAATCATAGCACAGGTTGGGTTACCTCACCCTTACATTGAAATGGTTAGAATTGTTAAATTTGTTTACCCTCCCGGATCTATCCCCCTTTCCCGTCACACCAAACCAGCGAGACACCAGGAAAAAGCCACCATTCCACTTCTAACCAATGTCAAGCCAGGACCGTTAATGACAGGATCAGGTGATGCCCATTTTGCGGAGCGTTAAAGCATAAACTTTCTTTACATTGTGTATTACTACACTCTGTAGAGTAGGTGCAGGGATTTTAATGACATGCTATATTATTGTTAGATAATAATGCTATATTATTGTTTAAATAATATATATGATAGTTATGTGGTGGAATGGTGCACAACTTTCCATTCCTCCATTATGTTGTGTATGGGTTTAGGATGGGCCAACCTGAACCAGATTTAGGATTGTGTGTAATATTCTATTTAGTAATACTTTATTTAATTTATTTCACTTAGCTTAAAAAATTATTTATTGTTCATGGACTCAGATTATAGATTGTTTTTCGCATAAATGCTATAAGTGCAGGAGGCTAAAGCACATACTATACACCATCGAAATACACATGATGTTATGGTGTGAGCCTATAAGCATATTCTATATTTCATGAAATATATATGATGTTGGTGTGAGCCTATAGGTGCACGAATCCTATTACTCATTAGTTGTTTGGCTAAGTGCCTGAGATCAGAGTTGATCACATGAACCAGAGTAAATGATTATTTATGAAAGTTACATGTATGTTCATCACCGTCTTCAAATATTAAGAGCAAAATGATTGGAATAAGGATATGTATCCATTATAAATATATGTTTGTTTATTTATTATGGCCTGTTTACTATGTGAATGTAGTTGCATTTAATTAAACTTAGTTTATTTAATTATCAAGATTTGTAGATTATTTTTCGCATAAATGCTATAAGTGCAGGAGGCTAAAGCACATACTATACTCCATCGAAATACACATAGATTATTTTTCGCATAAATGCTATAAGTGCAGGAGGCTAAAGCACATACTATATTATTTTTCGCATAAATGCTATAAGTGCAGGAGGCTAAAGCACATACTATACTCCATCGAAATACACATGATGTTATGGTGTGAGCCTATAAGCATATGCTATACTTCATGAAATATATATGATGTTGATGTGAGCCTATATGTGCACGAATCCTATTACTCATTAGTTGTTTGGCTAAGTGCCTGAGATCAGAGTTGACCACATGAACCAGAGTAAATGATTATTTATGAAAGTTACATGTATGTTCATCTCCGTCTTCAAATATTAAGAGCAAAATGATTGGAATAAGGATATGTACCCATTATAAATATATGTTAGTTTATTTATTATGGCCTGTTTACTATGTGAATGTAGTTGCATTTAATTAAACTTAGTTCATTTAATTATCAAGATTTGTGTATATTATGTTCCATTACCTTCCCGGTAACTGGTAATGGATGTTTGAGTGGAATCGTATTCAACGGTATGAATAGGTTCGTGTGGTTAGGGAATGTTATGCTATGATTTTATTAACTTTATTACAGATTTAGGATATATATTTGGGATGCCGTTAAGGCTCCTACTGGGCTTTTCCGGACGTTTCGCTCCAGCCACGGAGTCTTTTCAACGGATTTTCTATAAAATGTGGTATTTTATCAGATGTACAAACATGTGTACGAATAGTGAGTGGGTATGGTTAACTAATTCAAGAAATATTGTGATATGGTCTGAGAAATTTGTTGAATTATTTATGTGTTTTAATTAATTATCTATATTTCCTTCTTTGTGGACTTAAAAATTGTTTGTATAAGCTATCTTTAACTTCGAAGATTACTAGAGCTATACAGCTACTGGACTTACTATTTTTATCATTACCAAAATATTACTTGTTTGTAATGAAGCGAAGAAATTTATGAGGAGGAAATTAGTAATGTTTTTATTTAGGATAAAAACTACTTCCCTCTTAGTGAGTAAAATGTCCAATTTGTGTAATGTGTATTAACAAATTTGGATTTAAAATTTAAGTTTTAACATACCTTAGTAATAAATTGCAAATGGAAGATTGGTGTTGAGTTGTTATCAATTAATTCATTGGTATGCGATAATCTGATTAGAATTTTAAGGAGAAAGATTTGTGAAATTGGAGTTTTATAATAAAATTACAATTTGATATTGTAGGTAGGTATGTCTGACTAGTGTTAGGTATTTTATTGGATTGTTTAGAAAATATGGTAAATTTATGAAATGTTAAGAAATTATGTTGAATTATTTGTACTCCTTTAAAATTTGTTTCAGTAAATTAACTGATTAATTAGATCTCCTTACTAGTCAATCAAAGAATTATGATTTATAATTTACAACATATGTGTGGAAAGTCTAGGTTAGGTAGTAGATTTAGAATAAGAAATAGATTTTGTATAGGATTACTAATTGAATGTTATAAAAATATTATAAAAATATTTATAGAATGTGAAAATGTTGTTATAAAAATATTATAAAAATGTTTATAGAATGTGAAAATGTTGTTAAATTTACTAGGAAATTTGTGCACTTGCTCTGAATAATAATTTTAATTAGAAAGTACTAACCTTGTTTTACTGTTTTTACTCTAATTCCTATGCTTGGGTAGTTGTTTTACTTATATTGTTGTTTGTAGAGGTTGTGATTTATATACTCCCGTAAAATGTTATTAGGATAATCCACGCTGGTGAATATTTCCTCTGGGATAATCAGGATTTTCCGGTAAAATATTATTCGGATGATCCAAGTTGGTAAACATTTATCTGAGACAATCAGGATTATCTGGTGTTTGTATTTTCACTTGTTACTGTAATTTTAAGTTGGTATGAAAATATTGCAATTAATTTTGAGTTTATAAACACTAACCCGGGAACACTTTTGAACTTTTAAATTTGTTCTAAATATTAACTTGAACTTTTAAATTTGTTCCAATTAGAATATTACTATTACCGAGTTAAAAGCCTACAAGTAGGTGAGTAGGTCAAATTATCTTGACTTGTTTTGTTTTGTACTCGTTCTTCTATTGTTTGGATGTTATGCTTTCGCGGAAGACTTGGTGTGTATGGGAAAGTTTCCAATACCATATGACAGTTTTGAAGTTGAGCTGCCATGTATGGTGAATTATTTTGGTAGGGCCATATTTAAATGAATATTATTTAGCAATGAATTTCTCATGCTGAATGGATATGGTACCTGTAGTGTTAATAGATTATTACTTTATAATCTTAACAAGTTTATTGTTTGACTTGTGTAAGTTATTTAGTTGAATCTACACGAATATGTAGGGGTATTAATTATCTAGGTGCTAAGTTTATGATGAAGGTATTTTGTGCCGTGTAGGTCTATGATGGGTAGTGAAGTTAGGATTAGCCTATGTTAGCTGACATTAATAGTATTTGGATCTATTATTACTAACATGTCAGTGTTTGGCTATTGAATTATTTGATTTGATAATTATATATATGTATGTAGTAAATATCATATAATTATGGGATTATGACAGGATTCTATGAAAATATGTGTTATTATTTTCTATCCTTAGTATGATGCTCAAGTGTACATTTAGAGTCAGCAATGAACCACATATCTGTGTTATTTAACAATTCATCTAAAAATTCTATGTATAATGTCCTCAATTATCAGGCTATCAGCTGATGTGTTCACTTCTTCACCCAGTGCATTCAGCCTGGGTTATAGGTGGTTTGTACTCACAACCAAATTGTTTGAGTGTTTACCCTCCCGGATCTATATCTCAACAACAAGGTCTACTTTTAACAGAACTAGGTAAACCCGTAGTAGTCAGTAATAAGTGAGTTTATTACGTATACTACCGATCTATTACCAGTTTGAAGTGACATTGTTCGAGCTATGCCCCATTTTTAAGGAGCGGAATCATCTAGATTATTTTTCGCATAAATGCTATAAGTGCAGGAGGCTAAAGCACATACTATACTCCATCTAGATTATTTTTCGCATAAATGCTATAAGTGCAGGAGGCTAAAGCACATACTATACTCCATCGAAATACACATGATGTTATGGTGTGAGCCTATAAGCATATGCTATACTTCATGAAATATGTATGATGTTGGTGTGAGCCTATAGGTGCACGAATCCTATTACTCATTAGTTGTTTGGCTAAGTGCCTGAGATCAGAGTTGACCACATGAACCAGAGTAAATGATTATTAATGAAAGTTACATGTATGTTCATCACCGTCTTCAAATATTAAGAGCAAAATGATTGGAATAAGGATATGTACCCATTATAAATATATGTTAGTTTATTTATTATGGCCTGTTTACTATGTGAATGTAGTTGCATTTAATTAAACTTAGTTCATTTAATTATCAAGATTTGTGTATATTATGTTCCATTACCTTCCCGGTAACTGGTAATGGATGTTTGAGTGGAATCGTATTCAACGGTAAAAACTTTCTTTACATTCAGTATTACTACACTCTGTAGAGTAGGTGCAGGGATTTTAATGTCATGCTATATTATTGTTAGATAATAATGCTATATTATTGTTTTAATAATGTATATGATAGTTATGTGGTGGAATGGTGCACAACTTTCCATTCCTCCATTATGTTGTGTATGGGTTTAGCATGGGCCAACCTGAACCAGATTTAGGATTGTGTGTAATATTCTATTTAGTAATACTTTATTTAATTTATTTCACTTAGCTTAACAAATTATTTATTGTTCATGGACTCAGATTATAGATTGTTTTTCGCATAAATGCTATAAGTGCAGGAGGCTAAAGCACATACTATACTCCATCGAAATACACATGATGTTATGGTGTGAGCCTATAAGTATATGCTATATTTCATGAAATATATATGATGTTGGTGTGAGCCTATAGGTGCACGAATCCTTTTACTCATTAGTTGTTTGGCTAAGTGCCTGAGATCAGAGTTGATCACATGAACCAGAGTAAATGATTATTTATGAAAGTTACATGTATGTTCATCACCGTCTTCAAATATTAAGAGCAAAATGATTGGAATAAGGATATGTATCCATTATAAATATATGTTTGTTTATTTATTATGGCCTGTTTACTATGTGAATGTAGTTGCATTTAATTAAACTTAGTTTATTTAATTATCAAGATTTGTAGATTATTTCTCGCATAAATGCTATAAGTGCAGGAGGCTAAAGCACATACTATACTCCATCGAAATACACATGATGTTATGGTGTGAGCCTATAAGCATATGCTATACTTCATGAAATATATATGATGTTGGTGTGAGCCTATAGGTGCACGAATCCTATTACTCATTAGTTGTTTGGCTAAGTGCCTGAGATCAGAGTTGATCACATGAACCAGAGTAAATGATTATTTATGAAAGTTACATGTATGTTCATCACCGTCTTCAAATATTAAGAGCAAAATGGTTGGAATAAGGATTTGTACCCATTATAAATATATGTTAGTTTATTTATTATGGCCTGTTTACTATGTGAATGTAGTTGCATTTAATTAAACTTAGTTCATTTAATTATCAAGATTTGTGTATATTATGTTCCATTACCTTCCCGGTACCAGAATTCTAATATGGCCCAACACCTGTTGTTCTCGCCCATCTGCCGTAGAGATGGTTGAAGGTACTGAATTGAATGGAATCCCCAGCTTTCCTAATAAAGCCTCCCCTCCGAAACCAAGCACGCTGATTCTAGCACCGCTATCCAACAGGCCACGTATTTTTTGTCCTCTCATGAAGAAGTCGGCATACGGCCGGGGGTCATTACTGCTGGGTATGATAGTCTCTGCGACTGCCTTCAGGTTTCGGCGTAGGCTCTGATATTTATTTGTGCGACGCTTCGTTTTGTCGGGGAAGAATTCTCGTGGAAGAGGGAAGCTGAGGTCACAGACGGACTCACTGTCCGAATCAGGGGCATCAGACGTGTAGCTATCGGATCACGTGCAGCTATCGGATGACGTGCAGCTATTGTTTTCAAGGTTTCGGACTTCCACTTGCTTGGACCCACTTAATGTTGTCTGAACGGAAGCACTAGAGAGGTGGTTTCGTGTACTAGGAGGTTCTAACACTCTGAACGGTGGCGCGTCAGGGTCTTTCGGCAAAGCGTACTCGAGGCTGTTCGAGATGGGTTCAGTGGTTTGTACGGTGACATCGTAGGAGCAAGCCTGAGTTTGAGTATTCGATGAAGTTGCTCGTGACAAATTTGAGTATATTTCGGACCGGCCGGATGACGGTGTGTCCCCTGCTAAACAACCAGGCGGTCCTAACGATAAAGCTCTGGCTCGGTGTTGGTCGCAGCAACCTCGGTGGAGCGTTTGGGGACTTGGGTTGGACTCAGGGTACGAGAAGTCCCCATGGAATTCTAACTCCGTCTTCGGTTTTCCGATCTGCACGCTTGGCATTTCGTCTTTATCACCCCTTTAGTACCGCAACCGTAGCAGAAGATGTGCTGTGGGCTTAGAGGACAGTCGTGGTACGTATGCCCTTCCACATCGGAGTTCCAGCATATGAGCCTGTTTTTAGAAGGTATTTGTGACTCTCTCCTTAAAAGTATAGGTCTAAAGTTTGGTTGGTAAGCGGCCACTGCTCTTGAGTAGTCAATATTGAATTATTCTTCCTCTTGCCTATTATCTGAGTAAACTTCGTTCACCGATCACGCGAGGAGCTCCTATTTCATGCCAGAGCTTTTCAAACTTCCCGCACAGGTCTCTGAGGTCAAGTATGTTGGTAACTCGGTGGATTAGCAGCGCTTCTTGTAAACGCGGTTTCATATTGCGACGTAATATTTCTAACAACTCTCCTTCGGGGATCGGCATCGCCATCTTAGACACGAGAAATTGAACGGCTAATCTAAAGTCACCGAATGACTCATTTTTATTTTGTCTACGAGCTTCGATTATTTTTCGAATTTCGTAGTCCGTTTCTTGACTGCGGAATTCACGTAGAATAGCGGAGCGTACAATCTGACAGACGGGTGTGTGGTTGCCACGCAGATATAGCCAGTACCAATTTGCAGCTTTATCAGTGACTAACATGTGGAATACCGCGCAGAGCTCTGGTCCTGAAACCTGTTCCAATCGCGCTAGAGATTCTGCTCGGAAGACAAATTCAGAGACATCCATTCCGGTCGTGCCATCGAAAGACAGTTTCCATCGGAAGACAGGGTTTGGCGTCGGACTACGCTGCCCGCTGGAAATCGTCGGTTGGTTGTGAGGCGTCGCGTTGGGCGGTGGGGCGGACGGACTCGGCATCCCTGCATAGTCATTTCGGGAGAGGGGTGTGCCACCAGTGACAGACCTGAACCAATCTGGTCGGCTTCTTCATTCCGGGGACTCCGAGGTCTTCCCTGAAGGTGCGCCATCAGAGGGCGGGAAGCTGTATTCGTGAGGACCATGGCAGCTTGCCCACTTGACACGCCTAGATAAGATGTATTTAAGTTCGAGGCAAGCGTTCGAGCTCTCTCTCCCAGGGTGTCGAGACGATCTGATAAAGTGAATATGCTTGACGGTGTTTTCGAGACTGACTGTGAGATCGACGGGATATCTGAGGGGATCAGTAAGTCAAGGCTGTCTGGGCCTGGCAGGTTCAGATAGGAAGTGTCCGGGTTAAAGTTCGGACTCCTGGCTACTCTCGGGGTGCTGAAGTGACGATTCTCAACAGTGGTTACCATGGAAGACGTCTTTGGTATAGTGCCCGTCCACGAAGGCCCCCGAAGTGATGGGGGTTGACGGCCGTTGGCTGAGTGTACTAGCCCGGGTGGTATCTCCGCCACTGTATGACATCCCAACATTCACTGGGCCGTCCCTTCGGTGGCTAAGAGGTCCTCTAAAGTTGTTGTGTACGCTAAGTCTTGATCCCAACACGACGGGGACGTGTGTAAGTGCCTACGGGCTGTGTACAGCGCATGATAGATCTGTGTACGGAGAAGAGTGTGATCTTTTTCTGACTGCAAGCCAGATACCAGGCTGTGTTGCGGGGCTTCGATCCGACTTGCAAGACAGCTTTCTTCGTGTCGCGGCTTTTGGTGAGCGTGAGATTTTGTTGGTGCTCTGCTAGCGTCAGAACACTCTGCCTCATAAGCCCTAGCAAGTCGGTCAAGTGCATGTGGTGCTGTGGGATCCAGTCCGCAGACGACAAATTCGACAGCTCGTTCATCTGTCGTTAATAGAGAAAAATCCATAATGTAATAATAGTAACCGACCTGTCAGAGTAGGGACCAATCAGTCGTTGCATCGCTTGCTGAACACGGTATAGGGTACTAGTAGATAAGTACAGAGTAAACCGTAATAATAGTAATTTGATATACACTAGAAAAACTAAAACTGTAATACAAGTGGAAATACTTCTGCATGTAAGTTTGCTAGCAAGATAGTAAGACCTAATAGGAAGTAAAAAAGAAAAAAAAATGGTAATGAAAACAAGGTATAAAGTATTTATGTTTCCTTAACTCATAAAATGAAGGACGGAATGGCCACGGACATGACGCAGCCGGCAATCACACACACTCGCATATGTGACCATATGCGTAGACACCCCCTGTTATTCGCAGCCCTGCTGCTGCTGATAGTAAACACACAGGATTTTTTTTCGACTCTCTCTCTCTCTCTCCTTCATTGTATGGCCGTTCCCATCGATCCCATCGACAAGGACCTGCAGATGGACACAGTTCCGTCACCTTGACAAGGTCCTTAATAATAATAAAAGAAAGAAAGGGAATCTTAATAAGGTAATGAAGTGATCATACAGTCGGTGGTGGCAGACTGTCAGAATAGGAGCAGTAGCTGAAATATTTAGAAGAGAGAAAAAGATCATGAAAAATACAGGCTCCCTTCAGAAATGTGCCGTCGTGTACGGAACTTAACCTCGGAACTGTATGCGTCGCATACAGCGTGCACCTTCCACCCCTAATTGAGCACTTCATCATATAAGGAAATAGTTAGCTGGACTAAAGAAGCTATTACTGGAGTACGTTATCCGAAAATTCTGGCACAATCCTGACAGAAAGGACATATAAATCGCACGGATGAACATCCTTCATCAACTCGCTGTCAGAACTGAAGCCGTATTAATTAGGATCATACCACTGACTGTTGAGAATCCGTGATGTCCTAAAAGAAAACAAAATATTTCACAAAGGTAAAAGTACTTAATGAAATACTTATCTGATTATTTCCAGAAGCCTGCGTAATTAAGGTGCTCCTGAAACGTTTGCTGATCTGGATTCCAGTTGAAATTTCATAGATTTCAAATATAAATTGTTGTTTCTTCACAAAGATCACATCTTTCACTTGTCACGATTGCTTTGACATTTGCTCTACGCCGTCAGAGTATAGTAAGCATATGTTGCATGTGACGCTTGACGTATAGATGGCACCTCATTAAATTAAATTCTGGCGGCAACATTAAAATGAGATTTGGGGTCGACGAACGAACTAATGAAATTGAAGGACATTGACCTGGGAGTGCGACCGATTTGGAAAGGACCGTTGGCTGACTAAGAGTGTAGTACCTTTGAAACCTAGCAAGTCGCGTAGTAGAAATCGTAGTAGCCGTAAGCATTGAAATCTTTAAAATAATAATTGAATTGTTTTACCATACGAGAATAAATATCCATATTAAAAGTGAAAAATCTTTATAATCTTTTGAGTTAGATAGTTACGGTTTGTAAAGCAAATTTTTGTGTGAAACCTATAAGAAAAAGAAACACTGACCAATATTCAATGTTGAGTACTCGCCGATTTGGCAACCGCAAACCGTGAACATGTAAAAGGGTTTATTGAGATTGGATGTTCTATGGTCAGACGGCCTTGTTAAAACCGGACTAGAGAAAAAAAAAAGAAAAAAAATATGAAGAGCAAGAAGAAGTCTGCCTAACGAAGGTTAAAAAGGTGGCCTCACGAGAGCACCTGGCTCTACGGAAGCAAAAATTACACCCTTTATGTAGGAGGAGTACATGCAGAGCTCGAGGTGGACCGAAGAGGGGAAAGGGGGAAAAAAAGGGAAAGTAGTCATTAATCGAAATACCGATAATCTTGAAAAAACTTGGTTTTTAGACTATAGAAACTTTAATTGGAAGCCGCATTGAAAGGAAACCGATTTTGGGCGCCACTTGTTAAGCAAATGAGCGACCAGAAAAATCAAAAGTAAACT